>JAUTXW010000406.1:1237500-1822500 GCA_030620095.1 Kuschelorhynchus macadamiae | reverse complement strand
TTCTCAAAACTAGAAGATATATTATTTTAAATTATTCTATGTTAAAATATTTCTTTATTGGTAAATAAACTTATCATATTCTACTTGTGGCAGATATTTTAGGCAGGATATACTTTCCTATAAAAATACACCTCAAGCACATTTATTTTAAAAATAACCCTTCAGCTGTGTTCAAAGCATTCAAGAAGAGAACAAGAAATGACTTATGCTTTGGAGCCATAACTATACAATGTTTGTCCACTAAAATAAACAAAAGGCTGTTTGGCTTAGACTTGTTCCCAATCTCAAACCGAATCTCTGGGGATTCACCCCATAACTCAGGGTCGTGCAATGGACTTGTGGACCGTGCTTCAGAAGCCAACTTACGCAGTCGAAACCTGTCTCTGAGGCTCAACAGGAACTCGTTCCCTGTACATGAGCATGGAAGCTCAGTATTGAACAAGTTACAAGTAACACAGTTGGTTAAGCCCGTAGGCCATCCCCTAGGGTCCTTCGCCACGTCGGATCTCTAGACTATTACATCCATTGATCCTCCACAGTGGGTTTCCACACCTGGCATCCCTAAAATTAGGGGTGGCGTAGGCGTGGTAGGAACCTCTCCGAACGTCTGACCCCTTCGTGTCTCGGCGATGACCTCTTTGCGACCCTTTTAAGGGGTGGCAAAGGGGTAGAAAGAGGGTTAACCCGTTTGTAAGTTGGTTTCGTTATCGGTGTCAAGTCTAATTCAATTAATTGGAATGATTGATCATTTTTATTCATTCAGTATTCAAGTGTAACGCCGCTTCCCTAAAAGGCGGCTGAACCCTTAACTGTGCCCTTCTCGGTTCTCTCAGTTTACCTTGTAATATCCTTTGTTCGATATTTATAGAAGTACTGTAACCAATGTTACATAGGGTGGCATTATGGGCAAGCAATTGATTCTGGAGACGACTTAGTGCTTATTTTCGACGTTGTTGTCGGCGTCTCAGAGTCCTTTACTTGGCCCAATCCCCATCCCGTATAACATTTTCCCAGATTTTTCCCTTGGTTAGAGACTCGTTCGGCAAAGTGTCGGCCTGCTTCTTGTGCCACCGACACAAAGCCGAGGGGCGGCCCCTCCAACTCCGTTCTCGTTAGGTTTTCACTCATCATTAAAACAATAAATTTACGTATGATTTATTTCCCAAGTCAAGTCAAGTGTTCAACTTTTTAGCAGTTTACATAATTTGCCCTAGCCTAACGAGAACTTTCCGTATTTGGAGTCGGAGTGCCACTGCCAATAAAACTTTATCAAGGCACTACTTTTTAGTCACAAACAAATCGACTGTCAACAGTCAACTGAGAGTTTTGACGTAGACGCCACAAATCGATCGATAAACTTTTATCTGAAATTTTTTTAGTTTTAAATATATCATGTAACAATTGACAATTATAACCTATTTCTGGTTTCACCTGAAGTGCTTTTTTATTTTTAATAAGACCTTATATTTTTATAGACTTGCATATGCATCTTCAAATATGATTTGAACAATATATCACCAGTTAACTTTCGTTTAGGCCAATATTTTTGTATATTTTTTTCTGGCAGTAATTTTCTCCAGTAATTAATGTATATAAAAATAAAAAAAAAATAAAAAAAAAGGCCGGTATCCTGTGTCGCTCGGTATATTAGACTTTTGACATTAAAAAATTACCTTCACTACTCTGTATGAAAAGCACCGTAATATGCTAATAACCCCTACTCAATTTTCTTTCCAGCCTTTTGAGATAAATTGCTTTAAAATTTAACCAAAAATTTTCTTTCATGCATTTCAAATATCCAGCACTTTAGTTTTGTATTGGAATCAATTTAAGTCAAGCACTAAAAGTAACTTAAAAATAATGAGTCCCTGAACAGGAATGCCTAAAAATCTATACCCACCTTAAAGTGGTCAAGGTGGTGTCCAGTCCAGCACCAAAAACATCAGCCAGCAAGTGGTAAAACTGCTGGTCATTGTAATATTTATCAACTTCGTCGGTGTTTCTTCTTTTTTCTCTTTCAATAAGGAAACCTTGTATTAAGTTAGAAAACGCATTATTGGTATCGAGGTCCACAGTTCTACTTTTGCTCAACAATATATTTTCTTCTTCTTTGATTAATTTTTGGTAAAATCGATGTGTCTTAAGTTTGCCTTCAATTAGGAAAGACATTGTCTCTTTAAACTTTGGCAAAAACCTGTGTGAAAAGTATTATAAGCTGACTTAATTTATTATTCTTTACAAAATTTAAAGGAGTTATTTAATTTAACTGGATGAGTCCAAAGCATTTTTGCGCTCGACTAACACTTTGTGCAAAATACATTCTCTTTTGAACTTTCGCTTGACTTTATAACTGCAAGTCTTTAGATCATTCAGAGATGTGCCAATTTCCAGAACCACCACTTAAACTCACCGTAAAAAAGACAAAAAGTTTAAAGGACCAGCTACTCCAATACGTTTAGTTCCCTCCTCTTGTAGTTCCTGAAGCCACAGCCAAGTTTTGTCATCTCTGGACCAGTGTATTCCAAAGACAATTTGATTCATCGCGGAACCTAAACTGTGTCGTAGCGATTCCAGAGGATCTATATATTGGTCTTTAGCTGTCGTTTTTACAAACTAAAATCAAATTTGTAATAAACAGATTTTAAACCTATAAACAGATAGTTAGATACCTTTTACACTTCAAAAAGGATTCTAAAAAAATGATATACTCACATTGACAAAGTCCATTACATGGTTAAGAATTAGTTTCTCCATCTGTTTTCGCTGGGGTCCTATTTTTGTACCACCCAACGTTCGTAAACAGTTATGGACAAATCTCCTTTGGTCCTTCCATAAAGCACCTTCGGCGCATATTAATCCTGAAATCAAAAAACTTAAAAATTAATCTACCTACCTACTAATTTTATTTATTATTAGGATATTAAAATAATATCAAATCACAAAAGAGTTTATTGATGTCAATGTACAAAATGCACTTACATACTTCAAATAATTACATACGTCAAATAATAATTAATTAAAATAATACAAATAATATCATAACACATAAAAATTACATCTTAGAGCTTAAAATGGCAATTATGATCCAACCAATTAAAATATAAAACAACCATAAGAATTAATAAAATTAACAAAATCACCCTGACAATCACAAACAGTTTAAAATGATATTGATATCACAGTTAAGAAAATAGTTGACAGAATAGTCCATGCTCATCAAGAAAATCTGAAAAATCTGCAGCCACAAATTCCTGTAAACAATTTGGAGGCAATTTTACAAGGAATGTTTTTACACTTGTTTTAAATTCAAATAGCGGCAATCCCCTAGTCCTTTACGGCAGTCTATTAAACAGGTTTACTGCCATAAACTCTGGTCTACTTTGACTCCTTCTAAGTTGGCAATAAATGGGTCTAATATTATCCCAACTCCTTGTTGGGTAAGCACACAGCTCACCCTGAAGAGTGACTCATTCCTCGTTTTTTTTTTAACAAACACACTCTCCAGGATAACTGCAGGAGGGAAAGTAGGGATTCCGAACCCAACAAAAGCCACCCTGCAGTCCTCCCGAAAAGACAGTCCTGCCAGTATCCTCACAGACCCTATCAGCGCCAGATGCACTACCCGATGCTAAAATGCCATGTCATGACTGAGTGGAATATAGCTCAATATGCAGACAGCAATACCTCCCCAGAGACAGAACGAATATCAAATATGTTGTCCCTAAAATAAACCATCCTGTATATTTTAACAAATCTAAAATACTAAATATTTTTACTTCTCCGTACAATAGCCTATTTATTCTACTATAATGTATTATATGGGCATTATGGGCTATATGGGGGTGTTGTGGTAATCGCAAAAATCCTAGATAAATGAAAAAAATAGATACAAATATTAATATAAACAATTAGTTACCAGGATAGTAAGAGTTTAACATTAACATAGAGAAATTACGTGACACGCGGGCACAGGAAGCTCAGCAGCACGTTCTTTAATAATTCTGGAGGACAGTTCATCGTAGCTGGCACTGATCTTGTTTTTAAGTTTGGACATGGTAGTTAAAACCTTGTCAATAGTAACTGGTCCCAGGAAGAAAGAATTATGATGGAATGAAATATTGTAAGACAGGGCACTTGTGAAGGGTAAATCCTGAAGAAGATTAGGGCCTGCTTGAATAACAAAATTATTGCATTGCAGCAGTCATTAGATACTGCTTTGGGGTCTCCAGGGATCTGGGATTCCCGGGGAGTTGATTTTCCTGTGATTTCCCTTACAATCTGTCAGACACATTTGGACCTATTTTCAAACTCCAGACTTTGTTTGCCAAATTGTGCTTTGTTCACAGTTGCAGGATGCAGTTTTTCAAAATAAAACTATGACAAAATATATTATTATTTTGATTAATTAATTAATTAAATTTAAACAATTTTCAAAGTTGTAGGTCATTTACTTACCATAACCATTCATAATTCCATGTGTTAAGTATAGTGGAGCCCTTCCGGTAGTTGAGTTTTTTGCAAATAAAGTCTTTATAAGTCTTGGATCCGATAACACTATTGTTTGAACACTCCCCAGAGACAAACTATAAATTGGTCCATATTTTTCTGCCAGGTTGGTTAGAGTTAAGTATGGAGCTTGAGCATTTAGCCAGGGCAAGTAACCAAGAATTGGTAGCCCCCAAGGGCCTGGAGGAAGATTTTTCAATTTCTGGTAAGTATGAGCCAGTAGCAACAAAAACAACGAGATTAGTAGATAGACGAACATCTGAAAATAAAAATTCTATATTAATCTACCAGTCGATATCAACAACAGTAACATTATAAATAAACAAATAATTTAGCAACAGTGTGCAGTTGTGCCTTTGTGTTTTCAACAAATTAAGCAATACTTTGTCATTCCTTTTAAGATTTAAAATAGAAAAACTCCTTCCTATGCTAAATAAAGTTAGTCTGCACAGAGAGAAGTGATGGCAAATATTAATTTCACGAAAAACTAATAAAAATCTTATATTATTTACAAATTCCAAGGATATTTTGGGTCGGTATTGTCAATTGTAATAAGATGTCAAAAATTGAAATCTGTGACATTTATAATAGGAGTATGCAGGATGTTGAGGATGGATTGTTATGTGATAATTGTACCATTTGGAAGCCGAGTATGCCTAGTAATGACACAAAAGGCATACAATCAACACAGTAAAACATCTCAAAGTTGGACATATGTGTCCCCCAGCACCTTATCATTTCATTGGTGCTTTTTTGCCTTGTGCTATGGCTGTCAGTGAAATCAATTCTGGCAATATGTTCCCATAAATAAGCACAATCCTTTTAAGTGTGGATCATAGATTAATATTATATGGTGTCGATTTCCGACAGATCCATCTCTAACCTGAAATTATTATTTAGGTGCTCCATGAAAAATTATTCCAAGTAATGCATGATATACTATTAATTCAACAAAATGCAGTATCTGTGGTAATTTAAATTTAAAAAAATGCAGGTCTCCATTTTTATGCTGGTCGAAGCTATCAAATGGATGTGACCTGTAATTTTATGTTTTTGTCTCAATCAACCAAATAATATAACCATAACAAATTTAATGCCTAAATATCTTTGTTTGAGTTTTGAATTATTTAAAAACTAGTTTTACGAGATATTGCTGCTAATTTACCCTTTTAAAGTTAGGAAGCAACTCTTGTTGGACAAATTCTTAACATAGTTTTTAGTATTTTTATAAACTCACCACTTAATTTATTTTGATATAATGAACAGAAGTGCACTCTATTAGTACGCTTTTAACGTGTGCTCTTAAGCCTCTCACCAAATACGTTGGTTTCTCTCTGAATAATAACAAAATTTATACATTATTAATTTGAAAGGAATATTTATATATTCAAATAGCTCAGCAGTTAGCAGTCAGCTGCGAAACGCAAAGCGACAATTGTCGAGTGTCGAGTGTCAACTGTGGAACAAGATATAGGTACACACCCCACTAGAATCCGACGTTGTCACAATTCTTTTCCTTGAACAACAGAATTGTGTAATTATTTATTGTATAATTATGTATTATGGCTTTAATAATGGATTTGAAGACGAACCTGGACTAACCTAACGCTAAGGCTAACAAGATAGATTTACCTCACAGTATAGGTTTTGTATGTTGTTTTAATACAGACTCATAATTCCGTTGGGGCGCTTTTGTTTACAACAAACCTAACTTATCCTAACCAATCCAACCGCTGAGAGTGGAAACTAACGACCCCGCAAGAAAGGGAGTAGACGCTGTGAACGTGTGAGGCCTAGTTGTTCCTGCATTCTATCCCGTTTGTCTGCCGCAGTTCTACATAGAATGTTAGCGTAATGGCCGCTATGTGGCGGGAGTGGGAGGGGTAAGGGGACAGCTTGAAAGAAAAGGTTATCTCGTGAGACCAGTAGTACTCTCAAGGGGCATCTAGTGGAAGCAAAGATGCATTTCAAAAATTAAAAAGTTATTTGAAAGACTCGGGGTGTTCGGGAGCTAAGAGCTCGCCATCCGGACATCCTAACTATTGGGCTGGAGAATGGCGTTGAAAGCAAAAAAGTGGTAGCCGACTCCATTTTCAAAAAGAAAGAAAGAAAGAACAAGGAACAACTTATCCGAGTCTTCCGGTTCGTCTCGTCGAATGCAGACCTCTGTGTTGTTAACATAAGTGGTGCCACGTGTTCGGTTTTGCTGCTTTATTTCGGGGGGAAACGGGAGACTCAACCGCTCAGTGTGGAAACTAACGACCACGCTAGAAAGGGAGCAGACGCTGTGAACGTGTGAGGCCTAGTTGTTCCTGCATTCTATCCCGTTCGTCTGCCGCAGTTCTACATAGAATATTAGCGTAACGGCCGCTACGTGGCGGGAGTGGGAAGGGTAAGGGGATAGCTTGAAAGAAAGGGTCATCTCGTGATATCAGTAGTACTCTCAAGGGGCACCTAGTGGAAGCCAAGATGCATTTCAGAATTTAAAAGAGGAAAAAATCAAGAGTTATTTGATAAATTCGGGGTGTTCGGGAGCTAAGAGCTCGCCATCCGGACATCCTACCTATTGGGTTGGAGAATGGCGCTGATAGCAAAAAAGTGGCAGCCGACTCCATTTTGAGAAAGAAAGAAAGATCAACTTATCCTAACCTAACCTAATCCGCATTTTTATTAATTATAAAATAAAATTGTAGTAGAGAATGACAAAGGCTGTTTACGCTTGAAACTCAATGGAATTCCCGTGAACGCTTAACGTAGAAACTAACCGACAAAAACGAAACTTAAAAAGTAAGTACACATTTGTAGCACAAAAATGAGTGATAATTTTGACGTTGGAATTAAATATAAGTGTTTATAACTTAAATTTCAAAAAAGTATTTAACAAAATACCGAAAAATACTCAAATAAAAATAGTTTGACGTAAATGGACAGAACGATTAACGTAACTTGCATTGTGTTTCATGCTTTATACTTCGCCAAAATTAACCTATATTAGAAAAACTGAAAAGGGAACGTCGGAGTCCGTAAGGGTATGTATTGTTAGGCAACAAAAATACTGGGAGAAATTTTAAAAGCCTTAAAATAATTAATTATTTCCTAAAGGAGGTTCGTCGAGACTTTCGTGAGACCTGGGTTACACTTGGAACACAATGGAACTTCCGTAAACGTTTAATGTAAAAACTAACCTACAAAAATGAAACTTAAAAACATATTTCAAAGAAGTGTCTAACAAAACACCGAAAAATAAAGTTTGACGTGAATGGACGTAAACAAATGACATAATTTCCATTGTGTTTTACGCTTTAGCTCAGTGGAGCGGCTTCGGACTAGCAATGCGAAGGTCTTACATTTTAATCCCAATTCAGTCAAAATAGTAAGAAAAATTTGAGTTAGGGTAAGTTAGGATCGGTTACGTTTTTTTGTAGAAAAAACACAATTTTGGATTTATATTAAAATAAGGATTTTTTCTTAAAAAATTTGCCGGAATAACTAGTTATCTAACGGATCGTGACAAATTTTAGTGTTGTCATCACTTATCACTCACACTTATGATTGTATGCTTTTTAAGCCAAGAGTTGCCGAGAATAGCATTTTCAAAAAGTATACGTAACAAACCATTTGCATTAAGTTCGTATACGTACAGGGTTGCCGAGAATAAGGCCTCTGACCCCATGCCAAAAATCGCACTTATAGTGCACCTGCATACCACAATGAACTAGTACAATCACAATTGTGCACCTTGTTTTTGCCAATTAAGCGTAAGTTTTTAACTTAGTTCAAACTAGTAGAGACTAGTGGAAAGAGTTATAATCCAATTTGAAAAGATTTTTTATGAATTCTATATTTTGAATAGAGTTACAGCTAGTGTGGCTACTGGATTTAAAAAGTAATGTTGCTACTGGATATAAAATACCAAAAAGAGTGAAATTATTGTTACTTTCCAACTATATACTTATCCACGCTCCTGCCGTAACTTTTAATGTTGATCGCAAACTTCTAAAAAATGTAGAGGTTAAAAAATAGATTCACTTTTTTACATTTTACACCTCAAAAAAAAGTCTAACCAGGGCTAATTAAAACGCAATCAGATTTTTTACACAGTTAGGTACACACATTAAAAAAATGTCAACACGGCTCACACTGAACCACGACCTTGTTTATACTCCACCGAAATAAACGACCAACCATAGGAAGCTTGCTAGACGCTTCGACTATTTTTCGTTGGTTGCGTCTGAACTATACCGGGACGTCATTGGGTACCTATTGTTTCATCGTCCAAGGCTGTTTATACATTGTGACTGCAATGCGATTTTCTCCCTTTTAGAGCTTTAATTGACACTTGGAATACTCACACAATTAACTACTTATTAGAGAAGAGAGCAATAAAAACTATGTAAAATTAAACAAAGTTCGTAAATAGAATTATATATTTTTAAATTTTAAATCATAATAGGACTTGGTAAGGATATTTGTAAAACATTAAAAACGAAATTTCCTGCAGAATCTTCCAAAATACTTAAAACAGCTTACAATAATGTGAAGTAAAAATTAACTTTTGGTCCATGAATATTTATTTTCACCTGTTGATTGCAAAGTTTTATTTTAAAGTAGTTATTTGCTTCTAATTATGATACATTTTACATCAGATTTCCTATTTTTTTATAACGTCTCTGTAGTTAGTAATTATAGTTCAAGTATTTCTGTATAGAAGGTAACACATTTTAAACAAGTAGGGGAACGTGGGGCATGAATTGGGAAACAGCGTGATGGTGTTTTTGAAAACGTACCACAGAGGGCGTTATTTTGACGATGGTAACCGATGTCGGACATGATCTTTTCTTTAGCGTATTGTAATCTGTGCTTGTATGTAGGTGCGTTTCAGAGCCCTCCGAATTTTCTCAAATTTTCGGGTCTTTAGAACTAAAATGCTCCAAGGAATAAATTCATAACTTTGTTAGAAACGTAAGTAAATTTCATTTTATTTAGTAACACCATATTATTTTTCTTTTCGGTTTTCTGTAGTAAATTTATTGCAAAAAACACTTATAACCTAAAATTTTGTTCGAATTTCTACGCTGTTGTCAAAGGGGCAAAAGCGTGAAATTCGGTTGGAACAATACCGAAATCACGCAGTTATCCCAGCCAGTCATGCTGTTACTCCATTTGTTTTTAGATTAGTTATTTTTATCATATATCATAATATATTATAGTTGCAGACAACCTAACTTATACCTACACTGAGTTTAGGTACTATTAATTTCTAGCACTATCGAATTATTCGATAGTTGCTGCTGATTCGAATTATTTGGTAGTTGAAAACTGTTCATTCATTTAACACGTATTACTAATATTAGTAACTAACCACCAAACGAATGAATGAAAATAACTTTCACTCAAATACATTTTAGTGTCACATTCATCATTTTTATTCGAACGATTTTTTATCGATAATGTTGCAGCACCTATTAGCGGATCTGAACGAGTAAATTTAGTAGTTACTAATTCGGTTTATTCGGTAAATGAATTTCAATCTGCTGAAATATAATGTTGATACATATTTTATTTAGATATTGGCTTTCTAGGTGCGGTTTAATGATACTTTTTTAGTGTCTTCTGATTATTAATAAAATGAAAGATGTTGAGCTACTGTTTTATCAAGCCATTACGGAAGTGACACCAGAGAACTGACTTTAATTATAATGTCAAGAGGACGGTTCCTCAGATAACGAAGAATATAACCTATTATAATTTAATTTAATATATAATAATTATTATTTTATCTATATATATTATATTATGTACATGTTATATATAATTTTTATTTTGTTAAAATAAAATTTCGTTAAATTTAAATTATTTCTATAAGTATTCAACCGCACGCCTTTGGCGAACCAGCCTCAGTGTTTATGAACGGATAACAATAGGCAAAACACATAAATTGGCCCAAAACCGGGTGGTACTACCTGCACTTGATGAAAAGAAAGAGTTTTACAATGACAGACTATGGAATTAGCATAAATTATTGGTGGGCCACCCTGTAATCCTTTTGCATACCTAATGAGGTTCTTCTATGCATTGCTAAAACAGACTATAGAGCATAAATTAGATTATTTTTGCTTGGGCTATTATAGTCATTTACCTACGTTCTTAATAACACAAATATTCATATCAATGCGTCATAGCAAAAAATGTTCCCGCTATTACCCGAACCCCTTGGGCGAACCAGCGCGAGTTCAAAATTTAAAAAAATATGTATTTATGTTTATTTAATTTATTAAGTTATTTTGCACCCGGAATAAAAATAATAAAATGGTATTTCACAAGTGTACCGAATTTGGAATAAAATATTTTAATTATTATTTGGTTACAGTTTATAAAAAAATCCTAGCGGTATTGCCCCACTTTCCCCTATAACAAAATTTCGTTTTTCACCTAATCTTCTAAGTCCGGACTTAAATTCAGATAAAGTTATGAAATGGTTAATAAACTGGATTAAAATTTTGACATGCTTCTTTAACTGAAATCATCATATAAATTGTCCTTCCTACGCTCACAAGCTAAATACGCCTTTGAAAAAATTTAGTAGTAAATTTTTAAACGGTTACATTTTTGGATTCCCCAAAAAAGAAAATAAGTGTATTTGATGTTACATGTTATATGTTTAAGTTCAATTATTATTTTCTAGGTAACCATACATGAAATTCGACATTTTATTTATTTTGACCAACTGTAAAATCTAAACTTGTTGGAATTACAGCAAAACGAGATGCATATTAGGGCGGAGCAATAAAATTTTTCGGAATTTAATCTTCCTGGGCGTGGAATAGTTGTCTTTCCGGGTTATATTTTACTAAAAAAAAATTGGCATTGTGCGACGACATCTTGAGGTTCCTTTTTGAGTGTGAAATTTAAAAAGTTTGGTAAAAAAATTTAATAATTTTTTTTTTTAATTACGTTTTTTTTCGATTTTGTTTATCCCTGGGTGCAAAATAGATACATATTAAAGTTCAGTTCAACCCAAAAAAAAAATCAGTCATAAGTAAAGATAACTTTAGGTTCCTTTTTTATGTAAAATTTTAATAAAAACTCCAATTTAACGATTATGTTTACACATAAATAATCAAACACAGTTCAAGTGAATAAATAAATGCTTGTTTTGGTTTGGCAGACAAACAAACCAGTTACGACCCGTTTCGACTGAATTCCCCGAAATACGCCTTTCTCCGTCCGCCCGCGCCCCCCTCCAAACAGAAATAACCATAACACGCAATTGGAAGCATTAGTGCTTTGCTGAATTTGTCTTGGCGACGTGTGTTATTGCGTTTAGATTGTTTTCGATTAGTGAAGTGCAAATTTAAAAATGTCTAAAACCCGCGTGAAATGTGAAATATTTGGAACACCTAGTGAACTTTGTGGCAACGTCCTACCGACGTATTCTGATGTTATGAGATTGTTTTTGTTGTATCGTGAACTTTTTAAAAATAAAAGCAAAAAAGACCCAAGTGTGTTGGACATTTGCAAAAAAGTTATTGTTGATATCAAATCGATCTGGGAAAAAGCTTCCCTTCCTGTTATTTCGGACCAAAGAATAATTCAGAAAGTGAAAGACTACAATGAAAAATATAAAGTGATAAAAAAAATAAATTGGTTGGCAAAATTAATATATTTAAAAACGATAGTTTAAAACTGTTTGACATTTCACCATGCAAATGTGTTACTTTTGATTTATGTAAATGTAAAATCAAAATACCTATAATAGAGCGAGAATTTTTACAAGACCAGAGGGGTGAAAGGCGAATGATGATGGGAAAAATTGATATTAAAACTACAAAAAAAATCGCTAAATCACTAGAAAGAAAGGAATTGGAGAAAATGAGATTTCAAACGAAAATCAAAGATACAAGTTCAGAATATACTGTTCAAAATGAAAGTAACGAAAATGAGGACTACTGCCGGAACCAAACGGATAACAAGAGCAATACTAAGTGCAGCGAGACTGATATAATATCACAAGCTTCAACGTCTTCACGAATGCCTTACAAAAAAGGATTGGTTTTATCCAATGTAGCTGAAGCATGTGATAGAAGTCAACTCTCGGATAGAAGTGCGCCTCTCCTGATAAACGCCGTTCTCAAAGATTTTAAATTAGTTAGTGACGAGGATCCTTCTTTAATCATTGATAGAAGTAAAATTAGAAGAGAAAGAAAAAGACGGAGGGAAAATTTAGCTATGACGGAAATGGAACAGCAAAAAGAAGTTTCTGGAATCTACTTTGATGGGAAAAAAGACAAGTCACTGGCAGTAGAGAAAATTGGACCCTCCTATCACAGTAAGCAAATTACTGAGGAACACATAGTTCTTGTTGCGGAACCAGGTGCTACTTACTTGGGTCATGTGACGCCTACTTCCCGAAGTGCCAGTGGTATTAAGACAAGTATTTTTAACTTCCTTCGAAATTATTTGGGTGAAAATTTAAACAAAATTGCGGCAGTGGGTTGTGACGGTACAGTCGTGAATACAGGCTACAAGAATGGTGTAATAAAACAATTAGAAGTTGCCCTAAAAAAGCCAGTTCACTGGTTTATGCCTTTTACATTGTAATGAACTTCCTCTTCGTCATTTAATTCATGAGATAGATGGAAAAACTAATGACCCAAAAGGTTTTGCCGGTCCTATAGGAAAGCAGTTAAGTAATTGTGATAAAATGCCTGTTGTGCCATTTCAGATAATTAAACCTGATGTTGAATTGCCTCCAATAAATGTTAGTGATTTGAGTACAGACCAAATGTACTTGTACGAAATGGTTCAGGCAATAGGAAAGGGCACGGTTTCCCCCCAGTTGGCAGCTAAACAGCTAGGAAAAATATTCCATGCAAGATGGTTAACAACCGCCAGCAGAATATTAAGGCTTTATGTTTCAATAGAAGCACCTGCATATGAATTAATAATATTAACCAAGTATGTCATTAAGGTATATGCCACAACATGGTTTCTTGTGAAGCACAAGTCAGCTTGTAAGTATGGGCCTAAACATTTATTCCATTTAATCCAAGCTTCTCAGTACTTACCGACCAAATATAAAGATATTGTAAGTAAAGTTATCCAAAGAAATGCTTTTTTTGCTCATTTCGAGAATCTTTTACTAGCAATGCTTGCTGATGAGAGAAAACATATTAGAGAATTGGCCTTGCGTCGAGTTTTGAAGTGTCGAGCTTCCAGAAATGATACCCAGCTTCGTGACTTTAAAGTCCCAGAACTAAACTTTGCGGTTACCGATTATACAGAGCTAATAAATTGGCAATCAGATGTCACAGAACCTCCATTGACCAAAAGTATCCCAGAAGCAGATCTTAGAGAAATGATTACTAACATTCCCGAAACTATCGAAATTTTGAATTTTCCATGTCACACTCAGGCTGTTGAGAGACATATTAAGATGGTTTCTGAGGCGTCTACGTCAGTATGTGGAAACACTGCCAGAGATGGGTTGATTCGGGCAAAAATTGCTTCTAGAAAGGCAATACCAAAACTGGAGACAAAGAAAGATTTTATTACCAAGTAAGTTTTTAGAATAATGGGAGGGTGGGTGGTGGAATCCGTTCTGCAGCCACCTCCTCGTGGTGGATTCTGGGTTGTTTTTTTTTTTTTAAACAAGCGAAGCGCTGCAAAAAAAATTAAAATTTTCACATTTTTCCCACATTAAAAATGAAAAAGGAACCTAAGGACCTAAATATTTTTAAGAGAAAATTTACAGGCATATTTATTTAAACAAGAGACAACCATTCCGCACCCAGGCTAAACAAAAATAATCAGTTTATTTTTGCACCTATAACCATTGCTCCGCCCTATTGCATATGTTTAAGTTCAATTATTATTTTCTAGGTAACGATACAATTCGACATTTTAGATATTTTGACCAACTGTAAAATCTAAACTTGTTGGAATTACAGCAAAACGAGTTGCAAATTCTTGTTTTAGTTTGTTGTGGGCTTTCTTATAACATCATTTATTGTTTAAGCAGAAGTGAAGGATAAAAACCATGTACTTATGTATTTAATTTCTTAACCATTTACTAATAAATCTCTTTGATAGTTTGCACCATTTGTGATCCTATCTTCATCACCTTGGGCATTCCCCGATTGTAATATCGAGTAACTGTCGTCACCAGCCCTTCTTTGTAGCATCAGGACACCCCTAAAATATCAAAAACAGAAATATACCTGGTGTCTCGAACAGTTTCTTTTAGTGGAATTTCTCTGTTAAATAGAAACTTAAAATTTCGAAATTCTCAGAGTAGAATACTCTCTACTGGACATTTTGTGGCCATAAATTCAAGATTACTTACAAAAGGCATATGGTATTTACGGCATGAGCAGCCGATGTTAGGAAATTAAAAATTCCCGGATTTGTATCCAGTGTTGAATTATAAAGGGTGACGTATATGGGCGATCCTACCAACCCTAAAAAGAAAACATAAATTGGAGAAACTTCAGGTCTTATTAGGTGTTTGCCACCTACCGAGAATATTTTGTGTTAAAGTGAACATAGCAAATATCTTGCCAGGTTCATCAATATCGACTAGTTTGGATAATAATGACCTGGTCATAGGACTGATGCCTCCACTGGGAATTTTTATCACAGCAGCTACAAACAAATTATATTATTTTAAATGAATATTATTTATGTCCAATATGTTGCTTAATTCTAAATCCGTTATCTATTTCACAAGCATCAATTGTCTACATGTTTAAAAGTCAAATTAAACAATTTTAATCGTTTGACAAAAATAGATCATTGCTCATGGGGCATTTAAAGAGTTATATCAAAGATCTATTATAGTATTTTCTTTAAAAATTTCGTTCTCCAATTATTCTAAAAATATTTCTTATTCGTACGTTAGGATAAGGCTCAAAAAACACACTGATTGGTGCGACGTTTCGTGTCTTTATTGATACTTTTTCAAGCACTGAATTGTTAGAGCCATTGTGTCCGCACTTTGCCCATAATTCCTAGATGTGACGTGAAGGAAAACATTTCACAATAAAAACACACACCCACGAGAAACATTTCTCTGATCAAAACGTAATAAAGCTACGCATGGTCAATAAAATACGTTATTGGCCATATGTAGCTTTATTACTTTTGCTTTGAAAGAGTATCAATAAGGATACGAAACGTCGCACAGGAATTAATCAGTGTGTTTTTTTGAGCCTTCTCCTAATCCATGAATAAGAAAATATCTATTATAGCTTACGCTATATATATCTCATTTAATTGGGACGCCTTAAATCGGTCTGGAGACATCACACATCAAGACGCCGAAACTATATAATTTCGTGAGGGAACCCTCGACTCTATACTAAATATTAGAAGAGATCTTTTAGTTAAAAGAGGAATATTAAATTTCGCTTTTAATCTTTGGGGTTGAAATTTGATACAGGTTAGCTTGAAATAAAGCTTCTAGAAGTAAGCACACGCTTTAATAGAAAACCAACTTATTCCTACAAAAACCTGAATAACTAAATCGAAGAAACAACGCTAAATATTATTTTAATCAAAAAGCAGTTTTAAAACTATTAACTTATACAGGAGGAGAATCCTTGTTTGCTTTTTGAGATACTTGTATGTACGGGGTAAGTTATTGTATTAGGTATGACACCCACTTAGAGTGTTATTTAGTAACAAAGATAGAGAAAAAGTCTAAATACAAAATGTGTAGGGTAAGAAATACGTTTTTTTTTTAATGGAATACCCTACGTATTGTTTATTTTTATGAAAGGCCATTCTCTAATGATTTCAAAAGTATATAATTTAATTATATTGGTGCAAAACCTTTATTAATTATTTTAGTTTAACTGCAACATTACTTGTCATGTAAAGTCTACGGTAATACTACGAAGGCCTTGCAATAACGACTAGGACTAGTACTACCAAAACTTTATTTATTAATCTTAAACAATAATACTTTTATCACGCTCTATATAGTCCCCCTGTAATGCAATAACCTTATCCCAACTGTGCTGCCAAAACCGCCTTTAAAGCCTTAACAGCATCCAATTCTGTTTTTGAAATATTCGTCCTTTAAGGTCTTTTTTTGTTTGAGGAAACAGACAGAAGTCGCATGGGGCTATGTCAGGACTATATGGAGGATGCGGTACAGACCTGATATTTTTAGGGCTCAAAAACTCTGTAACTATATTCGCTACGTCAGGGCGAGAGTTATCATGATGAAGTTTCCACTTTCCAATCAGCTCAGGTCGTTTTTTGGGGATGTGATCCTTCATCAACTAGAACAAAACTTGTTTATACTGACTGGCAGTTACTGTACTACCATGTGAGACCATGTGCGTATACACCATGGCTTGATCAAAAAATGTTATGACCATAGCTTTAGAGGCAGATTTTTGCGCACGTGCTTTTTTTGGAGGTGGTCCTCCTTTTTCTACCCACTGCGTAATCTGTTGCTTTATTTCCGGATCATAATAATACACCCAAGTTTCATGCGCAGTAATAATGGTCTTCCACCATTCTTCGTCTTCTTCTTCAACGCATTGTGTCCAGTATTCACAAATCGCTACCTTATTCGCTTTTTGATCTGGTGTCAGTATACGCGGAATCCATCGAGCACAAACTCTAGACATGTTTAAATGCTTGTGTAAAAGGGTAGAAACACTTCCAACAGATATTTTAAGAATATTTGAGAGTTGTGAGATAGTCAGACGTAAATCTGTGCTATTAATTACTGCTCCAGTATTGATGGTTTCCTCAGTTAGTGCCACAATAGGAGTACCAGGATCGCCTTGCAACTTACAACTTTCCCTGCCATTACTAAACTCTTTATGCCATCGAAAACAAGCAGATCTTGCAATAGACAATATCCCAAAACCCAATCCTCGAAAAAGTTTCCGTTGCTGATTTTCCAAGACGAACACAAAACTTGATCGCATATCTTTGTTCTTTCAATTCATCCATCACGATTCTTAGAGGCGCGGTAACAATATCTCAACTTTAGAGCGGCCGCAGAATCAAATAAATAATTTATGACAACTGAAAGAAGCCTACTTGGATGATATTTTCTGATTTTTGGCGGTATGTAGCTCGTTGCGCTGTGCCGTAAAAAATGCAGTCCTAGTTTTTGTTGAAAGGCCCTCGTACAATATAATATTACAACATAAAGCAAAACTTGTTATAGTTAAACCAAAATAATTGAAAAATTGGTTGCGCCAAAAGTAGTCAAACTATATATTTTTGAAATAATAAAAAAAGAACATTCATAAAAATGATAAAAATGCATTCCGTTATATTTTTTTAGGCCATATAGATAGGCATGCAATAGTCGTTTGTTTTTTTTTTCTCTATCTTCGTTAATAAACCACGTAGGTAGGTGTCAAATATAATGACTCACCCTGTACCCTTTTGAAACAAGTCAAAAAGTAATAGTCACTTTTTCAAATTAGGTAATCAAAAAGATGCTAAATACTTTCTTCTTACTAAACACGTCGTAAATAAGACAAGCGGGTTTTTCATAATCAACAAAATTTGGCGGAAACAATATAAATAGCAAAATAGTTATTTTTTTAACGAGTAACTATAATAATTTTTTTTTGGGACGAATCGTTGCCGTTTCCAGAGGTTAATATAGGTTAATAAAGGTAAATATAGCCGCCATACATCGGGGGATAGCCGCAAATTATCTTTGGCAAAAGTCTGAGGTCGCTACTCTCATCTGCCGGCTTCCTCAACCCATTTGGCAACATTGCGCGTTAATTTATCGTATGGATGCAGGCTTTTCAAAGTCAAAAACAGTTTAAAACGTATAAAACTAAAGTAAAAATAGGATTTTTAATAACCAACTTAGGTATCTATAAGAAATAAAACGGAGACTTACCTACATAAATTAACCAGTCGACTGTAGCTAATCCTTGGACAAAAGTTCCAATCATCAAACTTATAAAGCCAATAAATATTAATATAGATTCTTTGACGTGTAGTTTATGGTGGACTACGTAGACTATAAAGAGTGTACCTAAAAAAAACAGCGAAAACTGTACCTAATATACATTTATCTCTTGAATATAATATTAAATTGGAATTACTACCCGACGTTTCGCCTTTAATTGTACGAGGTATCTTCAGGGAATGAGGAATGAGCTCGGAGAGATTCAGGCGGATTTTTATACCCGACTTGTGCTCGCCGGACCGTGACCCTGATCGGTTTCTACGTGTGATGTAGACTGTATATCTACTGAAATTTTTTGTTCCTCAAAAATTTCAATAGATTCTCTATTTTTTCGTTTATAAATCCCGGAATCGATGCTAGACCCTTGGTTTCCTTTACTTTACAATATGGCCAGTGGTATGCTGATGTTCAGCTACAGTAGATTGAACAATTTGTTAATACATCGTTCATGTTCCTTGATATTGAGCGTCCTGTTTCTCCCACATACACTTCTCCACAGGAGCAAGGAATTTTATATACTCCTTGTTTGAAAAGGTACAAATCTTTCGGGGATCGCAAGCATTGTACAATCTTTTTATGGTATTGAAGATTGTACGTATGTTGGAACGTCGAAGTAACCGTCCTATTTTGTCTGTAGTGGCATGTATGTAGGGAAGAACAACACTACCTAACGGTGGCTCCTTTTCATTCTCCTTTCGCGGAGTTGGATTACTATATCTTTTAATTGAACGCGTAATATCTTCAGTGCAATAGCCATTCTCTCTCAGAGCTTCGGTCAGTTGCGTTGTTTCCGATGTTTAAACGGGATGCGACTGACAATTGTTAAAATTCCCAAAATCTGCATATGAGCCAACGATACAATTTCCTAAAATTTCCGGTTGGATATACAGGGTGTTTCCTAGTTATGTGTGAAAAAGTCAAACGGATATTCCTACTAATAAACATATGTTTTTAAAGCCTCCATATCTGAGATAAAAGCTCTTAAAGGTACTTACATGTAGTGTAAAGAACTGTTTCATGGCCCTAGTGAAGCTTCTGCATTTGCATACAGTTTTTGATATATATTATATATTATTGGATTATACATCACTTCCGGTTTGACGGAATTGACCTAAACTTCATTATATTAAAGGGAACCCTGTTTACTTTTCTTCATAGTCGTATTCTGTGCAAAATTCCCTTTCCAATGATGTATCACAAATTATATTTATCTTCCAAAATGGCGGTAATAAAATCGGTAAAAAAACGATCGTTGGACGTAAATCCAGCTTAAATCGCATACATTGAGAAAAAGTAGTAGGCTATGAAAAACCAAAAAGCATAATACGGCCATCATTATCTGGTTATTGGCATCTAGACACAATTAACCTTAGTTAATATAAGCGAAAATTATTTTAAAATGCTTATATTAATCAACTGTCACGTTTTTATAAAAATAAAATGGCTAGTTCACCTATTTCTATAAACTGGAATATTGAGATTAGTAAAAATGATGGGTAAATAAATCTAACATAGTTTAACTAATAAAAATGGTAAATTTTGATCTAGTAGTTTCCCCGATAAAAAATTATGTAGCTCGGAGGGAAAATCGAAATATTGTCGTAATTTAATGACAAAAGGATAACTTGTGGCACATTATTGGAAACCCAATTTAACGTGAAATTAAACAGATAAATAAAATATACAAGGTCCAATTTAAATTTTGGCAGAAAATTTACATTAAAAGTAGTCATTTTAATTGTTTTTTTCGAAAAGAAGTAATATTTTAAAAAAGACATAATAACATGCTTTCATGATTTTTCTAACCTAAAAACTTTTTATTTTAATCAGTTTGATACTATCTTTTGTTTTGGAGAATATAAAGTTTGTCAGAAAACCAGTTTCATTACCACCATTTTGGAAGAAAAATATAACTTGTGACCAATCATTCGAAAGGGAATTTTGCACAGTATACGACTATGAAAAAAATATACAGGGTTCCCTTTAATATATTTAAGTTTGGGTCACTTTCGGTTTTCCAATTATCTGTCAAAATATGCATTTTTAATAAGTTACTAAACGTACCTAAGTTTCAAAGCGACATCTGAAAAGGTAAAAAAATTAAAGCGTGTACGCTATGTCTTGTGTCACCCGGTATATTTTTTTGATAGGATACGGAATTTTCAATAAAAATAAAATAAAACAGTGTTTTGGAAACTTGTTCTGAATACTTTTTTGCTTAACATGTGAAGTAGGTTAAGAAATCATGGTTCTTGTTATTAGACCGTGTCAAATTGGAATTACTATCCGACGATTCGCCTTCGATTGCACGAGGCATCTTCAGGAATCTTTACTCCACGAGATCTAAACACTAAATGAGCTCGAAGAGATTCAGGCGGGCTTTTATACCCGACTTGTGCTGGCCGAACCGTCACCCTGTGTTAAAATCGGTTTCCACGTGTAACCCGTATCTCTATTGAAATTTTTTGTATGTTTAAATATTTCAATAGATTCTCTAACTTTTCGTTTATAAAAACCTGGAACCGATGCTATAACCTTGGTTTCCTTTACATTTATGAAATGGCCAGTGTTATGCTGGTGTTCAGCCACAGCAGATTGAACAATTTGTTTCTTTTTAATACATCGTTCATGTTCCTTAAGTCTAGTTGATATTGAGCGTCCTGTTTCTCCCACATACACTTCTCCACAGGAGCAAGGAATTTTATATACTCCTTCTGTTTGGAAAGGAACAAGATCTTTCGGGGATCGCAAGCATTGTCCAATCTTCTTATGTGTATTGAAGATTGTACATATGTTGGACCGCCGAAGTAATCGTCCTATTTTGTCTGTAGTGCCATGTATGTAGGGAAGAACAACATTACCTAATTGTGGCTCTTTATCATTCTCCTTTGGCGGGGTTGGTTTACTATGTCTTTTAATTGAACGCCTAATATCTTCAGTGCAATAGCCATTCCCTCTGAGAGCTCTGGTCAGTTTCGATGTTTCCGATGTTAAAGAATCTTGATCAGAAATCGAAATAGCTCTGAATACTAGTGAGTTAATAACCGATTTCTTTTGAGCTGGATCTATTTGTATGCGTCGGTTTTCTATACACAGAATATCCTAATGTTCCATTTCCCTTCCTTTGAACACATACATCTAGAAAGGAAATTGTTCCATTAGATTCAATTTCCATCGTGAATTTGATATTATGATGTTGCTGATTAAGGTGGTCCAGAAATATGAGGAGATTATCCTGTCCATGAGGCCAAACAACAAAAGTATCATCTACATATCTTTAATCTTAACACAGGGTCACGGTTCGGCGAGCACAAGTCGGGTATAAAAGCCCGCCTGAATCTCTTCGAGCTCATTCAGTGTTTAGATCTCGTGGAGTAAAGATCCCTGAAGATGCCTCGTGCAATTGAAGGCGAAACGTCGGATTTAATTCCAATTTGACACGGTCTAATCCCAAGAACCATGATTTCTTAATTGACCAAAGCCGTGAAAGCTTCCGTTCTATGTGAAGTAGGATTCATTTTTTCGCCTCCTTCAATTTCTCATACGCTCAAGAATACCAGGGGTGTTCCGGATTCTCTGGCATCTATGTATAATTCGCTCGCGAAATTGGTTTAGGTGTTTATTGTCACTTCGAAAATTAAAATCTTTAAGTGATCTTATAAAAAGTAATCCAAAGGATTTAGATCAGGAGACATCGGAGGCCAAGGTTGATTCTGTTTTGAGCTCTTCATCCAATCCATTCTTGCGAGCAAGATACACTTTTAAATGAAGAATACCATGAACTATCGAGCTGTATAAAATGTAATGTGGTACCTTATAAAGAAAATGATAGGCTATAGCTAAGATAACCAAGTGAATTTAAATCTCAGATTTTGCTGACAGAAACTTCCTTACTTTACCATCGTCGTTAAGTAAAAAACTGATATTTTTGAAAAAACTTGAAATAAAATTTGTCTAAATTTTAATAACAGAATATCGAAAAGTCAACAATTTTTCAATAAACTAAAAATACACTATTTTAACCGAACAAAATAAAATATGAAAAATAGTTTCCGGTAATCCTAATAATTGGGCTATATTTTTAGTATCCTTTTAAGATCAGTTAACCCGCAGGCACCACCACGTTTGGGCTTTTCCAGATCCACACTGAGGGGACTGTAACACTTTATTTAGCTAATTTTAATTGTGATATAATTTTCGTTACCAATAATTGTTGAATAGACCAATATTAGTTTACATATTTTTTTATTCTCAATATAATCCGTTACTTACTGCATATCCACATGACGTTGCAAGCACTGTCATACCAAGTGTAAAGCCTTAACGTCCAGTGAAACTTTTCTCTCATGAACAGGAACATGACACTAAGATCGCCCGATATAACAACAAAGAACATCGCCAGGGCGAACATGATCAGTAAAATGATTGCCCGATTATAATTTGGTCTGTTCCTGAAGCTCGTCCTGAACATACCGGACAGGTTTTGTATCTGAAACAAGCCCTTGATCCTGCCCTGTAAGGTAAGAGGTTAATGTTGAGTTTTCAGTTTTGTATAAAATAATTATCGTACTTTGGCTTATACCCATAATTAAATATATTAAGAGGATAAAGAAGATTGAATGTAGAAGACATGTTGTATAGTTAAGAATACAATGTGTCCGAAATTCGTTACGACAGTACTGGGATATCGGAAACCCTAAGAGATACAAGAAAGTTTAAATGGGGAATGTTTTAGACAATTATGTTTGTAAATGAATGCCGTTTTGCTCACGATTCTATCTTTTTGGTTTTTAAGATACTTTGAAAAAACTGCATTTTCGAAAACCCCTCATAATTTCTTTATTTTTCAAAATATTTCTAATCCGTAAAAACATTATTAAGGCAACTTTTTACGTAGGATTGTCCTATTTAGTCAAGATTTTATTTGCAACGTTTCGGTTTTCTAGAACCATCATCAACCATCCGTAAATAAGACAAGTTTAACACATTGGGTCAAGTAGACTTTGCGTTTGAAATATTTGAATTTTTATAATCTGTCATCTGTCGTTGAAGTTTTATTCAGCTTCCGTCAATATTTTAATAAGCTTCACAATAGCGTTAAACTTTTCTAATGAAGAAATGTTCGATATATTAGTGTGTTATATTAAAAACAAAAGAAATGCAAATAGGGCTGTGGATGTATATTTTGGCATGTACCCCGAAAGACGACAGCCCGGCAGAGCTTATTTCACCCATTTGTAATGTCGTAAAAATAACCAAATACCATCCTTACAAGCCAACAATTGTACAAGGACTACAAGCAGGTGATTTCGAAAGAAGAATTGTTTTTTGCAATTGATATATCGATAGGTGTCGAGAAGATCCCGCTTTCCTTAATAAAGTCCTTTGGTCAGATGAGACTCATTTTACCAACTGTGGAGTTTTTAATAAAAAGAATCACCATTACCGGGCCATTCAAAATCCGCAACTACGCGAGCCACGCAGACTGCAAGTGCGATTTGGTTTTAATGGGTAAGTTTAATCTGGAAACTCTACCCAAAATAATTTCAATAAATGACATTGGTATTAACCCAATTAAATTGTTTATAATAATTCAGTATTTTTCATTAATTTTTAGCAAACTGACAGGTTTAAGATACCTTGCTATGTTGCAGAACCAAATAGTTCCGGCCATTCGAAAAGTTTTCCCAAATGATCAGTTTGACAACTTATTGTTTCAACAAGACGGTTACCCCGCACATAACACCACGGATGTATAAACCTATTTAACGGAAACATTTGGTGAAAAAGTAATATCCAATAGTGGTCCTGAACGCTGGCCTGCTAGATCCCCGGATATCACGCCATTAGATACTTATTTACGGGGATATGCGAAAATGAGATATACGAACTTGACCCTCCTAAAAATAGTTCTTGAGCAGCGAACTCGAATTATTTTAGAAAATATCAATCGAAATACCATTCAGCGGGTAATAAAATCAATTGAGAAGAAATGCATCCAGTGCATTGAACAAAATGGTCAACATTTTTAATCATAATATTATGTAATTAATGTCATTGAGTAGGTAGGTAGTTCTTCTTGTAGAGTTTGTGTTTAGTTACTTTTAAGACGTCATAGAAGGTTGACTTCAGATCTGAAGTTCCGTTTTACTTCTTCTTGTAGATGAAATCGAATTTTTATTTGAATTATTCTTGTATTTGCTATTTAACCCAATTAATTTTTTATTTCTTATTTGGATAATTAAACAACACTTATTAATTTTCAATTACGCAGTTTTTTCATCTTAATAGTAACTTAATTGAGTGTGATAAAAAACATAGCTATTTAATCCTATTAATTTTTAATTTCTTATTTGGATAATTCAAAAAAATGTTTATTAATTTTCAATGCGCACTTTTTACATCTTAATAATAAGTTAGTTATAAAGTGTGATACATCGCTGAAAAGCTAAAAAAATACTCCTTTAGAAATTGTTAAAATCGAATATACCGGCCAAAACAAAATGTAAAATTGATGATGGTTATACAAAACTGAAACGTTGCAAATAAAATCTGACGTAAACAAGCGTATTCTACGTAAAAAGTTACCTTAAAAATGTTTTTACAGATTAGAAATATTTTGAAAAATATTATTGTTTTTTTCAAAATATCTCAAAAATCAAAAAAAAGATAGAATCGTGAGTAAAACGGCATTCATTTACAAACATAAT
Organism: Kuschelorhynchus macadamiae; assembly: GCA_030620095.1. Classification (NCBI taxonomy): domain Eukaryota; kingdom Metazoa; phylum Arthropoda; class Insecta; order Coleoptera; family Curculionidae; genus Kuschelorhynchus; species Kuschelorhynchus macadamiae. The sequence continues at coordinate 1,797,324 of JAUTXW010000406.1, read as the reverse complement.
TGTCTAAAACATTCCCCGTTTAAACTTTCTTGAATCTCTTACGGTTTCCGATATCCCAATACCGTCATAACGAATATTTTGAACACATTGTATAATTGTCCAGTTTCCAAAAAGTTACAGGGGACAGTTCCATGATGTTTGAAGTTATGGCTATTCTTGTAGTAAAGTTTTTGAATTATACACAAACACTAGTAAGTAGTAGATCCGTAGAAAATAGCCTATACGATCCGTAAAAGTAGTCTATACACATGTCAGGTTGTCTCTGTACAGGGTGTTCGGTTATATTTTGAACGAGGTCTATACGCTTTATTTCTCAAGATATCAAAAAATTTTACACACAAAAGTTTTAGGATTTAGTCTGAATCGTCAGAATTTGTTTAAAAAAAAACATATGAACATCGGAAATTGAGAAAATGAGCATCAGCTTTGTAATTTTAAATGGAACACCCTGTATATTTTTAGTTTATTGAGAAGAGCGTTTTCTCCTGATTCAAAAAATATATGGTTTGTCTATGCTCACTGTAACCACTATACCATAATTTTGAAAAAACGTTGAAAAAGTATCCGCTCTGGTTTAAGTATAGTAGAAATAATATTGGTTTCAATTGTTTTTACTTCAAAATGGCCGTTCTGTCCCTCACTTATCAACTTGTTTTAAAATATAAGCCGCTTTGGCATATTGGAAAAATAATGGGAGGCTTTGAAACCAATAATTATTGTTCTTATGTTTTTCTTTCAATATGGCCGTTGTGTCATCACTTACTTAGCCACTTTTTTGCCATTATTTTCAAAACTGTGGGATTTACTGATCAAGAAAAAGCCAATATTTTAAAAATATACCTTAAGAACAAAGTATATCACAATAGAACAACTACTATTCGCGAATTAGCCGAAAAAATACAAGCTGAAATTAACAATTTAAATCAAAATAATTCCGAATTCACTTTTAAAGCCCTAACTCGCAAATTTTCAGAATTATTACAGAAATGTATATTGAATCAAGGCGGCTGGGTAGACTAAATTTAATAATAAATATTCTTAATAATTTGACTTTTTTATTTGTTAGTTGCTTGCTTGTTTTCTACAGATATCGCCATTGTAACTTGTTTAATATAAAAATAATAACAAAAAGCTTGTTACTTCATTTTCTTATGCTAACATCTCTCCTATCATTTCAAGTAATAATTAGGTATTATTATTTTCGACAAGTAGGTAGGTATATGAGTTAATGACAGAACGACCATATATGAAAATCAAAACAGTTGAATTAAAAGCCGCTCATTACTTTTTCAAGGCAAAGCGCATAATATTTTAAAACAAGTTGAGAAGTGAGTGACAGAACGGCCATTTTGAAGTAAAAATAATTGAAACCAAAGCTCTCTATTATTTCTACTATACTTAGGCCAGAGCGGATAATTTTTCCACGTTTTTTCAAAATTATGGGATAATGGTTACAGTGAACATAGACAAACCATATATTTTTGGAATCAAGAGAAAAAGCTTTTCTCAACAAACTAAAAATATACAGGGTGTTCCGTTTCAAATAACAAAGCTGATGCTCATTTTCCCAATTTCCGATGTTCATATATTTTTTTGATAACAAATTCTGACCATTTAGACTAAATCCTAAAACTTTTCTGTATAAAATTTTTTGATATCTTGAGAAATAAAGCGTACAGATCCCGTTGAAAATATAACCGTACATCGATTTATTAAGGCGCTTGATATGACAAATCATAATTTTTCAAATTTTTGGCGCCCAACGTGGGGCCTAATTTTTTTAGAATTTATTTGAACGACATAATAATATATCAATGCTTCAAATACTATAATTTTACCCTACATGTGGACGATCTTAGACATAAAGTATTAGAGACTACGCTTGAAAATAATGTCACTATGATAAAGAAGCAGTTGGAAAAGGAAAATACTGGAAAGAAGCGATAAAAAAAGAAGTATCTTATAAAGGTTCCTGACAGGGGTAGAAATTCTTGAAAAAAAACTGTTGCAAAGTGTACATTTAAAGCAAAAGTAAATAAATGAAATTAAAATTAGTAGCTAGACGTTTTCAAGAATTTGGAAGAGAAACTCAACATCTTGCAAGAAGAAGATTCAATATTTAAATCTTAGAACATTCAAGTAAAAATTGAGAGAGAGCGTTGAGATTTATACATAAGTGTAAAATAAATAACTCAAACAAATTGTAACGCCATGTTATAGTATGGTATGATTTTACATACCCCGGCATTATATATATCAAAGCATGAGGCGATAAGAATAAACTCAATAGCGGTACAAAAATAACTTACGCTTGTCTCTCTCACTTCCAGCGACTCTGGAATCAAGAACCAAGTATAGATAAGTGCCAAAAAGCAAAACGCTGCGGCTATCGAAAACATAGCTGGATAACTTGTAGCATTAAATACGTATGAACTTGAAGAAGATCCTGCAAGTACTGCCACCGCCATTACCACTTCGAATACTCCCATTCTATAAAACATACATTCATTTTGGTATTAAACAACTCAACAAAATAATTGATCCCCTTCCATTTTTTGTCCTTTCTTCAAACTGATGTATGTGTATTTCGATTGATTAACTTTTTCTTTTAACTTTACACTATGCGACAAAAAATTATTTTTCAAAAAGGTTCATATTTTTATATTATATGAGTTGCAAGATGATCAATAATCAAATAAAATCAACAAGTTCAAAAACTCAAACTTTTTTGAACGTTTACAGAACTCCTTTGGTCACCCCGTATAACATAGTAATATCAAACTTTTTAAAAAATCGTTTTTGCCAAAAAGTGTACAAAAGATGAGCTGTTGAAATCTTCAATTCGCATCCGAAAAATTTGATTCATAAAAAGTTAAAAATTTGAAGCAATGATTAAAACTGCAAAAAGGTCAATATTTTTGTTGAGCAATTTAATTAAATTTAAATTCTTAATAACTCAAAAGGAGAAATACCAAAATAATAAAGCAGGTAAAATTACCTTCCTACCTAAATCCTCTCTCGTCCTCCGTCGTAATGTCTGTCAAGTAGGCTAGAAGTACCGTCAGCAGTGAAGCCGTGCCTCCCGTCAATATGACAGGAATCGAACACGTCATCATATACCATGGAGATGCGTTCTCTATGGCTGAGAATACCACCATTACTAGGTTCATGAGCGTATAACCTGGAAATAACTCGGTCTTTAAGGTAGGTTGTCACTGCGCGAAACTGTTGCGCGAAACTTTTTCGCGAAAATGTTTCGCGAATGTCTTTCGGGCAACGGGGCGAAAAGAGGCGAAAATAAGGTGAGCCGCCAGTTTGCGCGAGACGATGGTGCCGGCAACTTCGAGTGCAGCATTAGCATTTGCAACCATGACGATAATTTTTTTGAGGAAGAAAAAGAAAAGAGGTAAAACAAGACGCAGATGGTGGAGCAGAGAACTATTTCTTCGGAGATCTCAACATGGAAATAGACTACTAAGGGATATAACAGCGGAACCTTGCAAAGATACCTTCAGGAACTTTACTCGGATGACTGCAGAAGACTTTGAGCATCTTTTGTCACTGGTCGATCCTAAAGTAAGAAGCATGGATACCAACATGCGATAACCGTTAAGGAGAGGTTGACGCTATGCTTGAGATTTCTTGCAACGGGTGATTCCTATACCAGCCTGCAATACCTCTCCAAAATATCGAAAAGCGCAATATCAAGAATCATTCCAGAAGTTTGCGATACGTTGATCCAGTCACTTCAGGAATATGTAAAGGTAAAATAATAATTCATTCTTTGTTTTTTATATACCTTTATTTAGAGAACCTGTATTTAAAACTAGTTTTTCCATACCTAAGGAAAAAAAAACATTCAAAAATCCAATAATACGGATTCAATAGTAGTTTCTACACTATTATGTTCTGATGTGTCTGATGATGTGAGGAAAGTGTTTGATGTTAAAAGGTATGTTTCCCTCATACACTCATTTGAAGTAGTTGACGACTCAGAAGGCGAAGTGTACGGGATGGGTGTTTGAAAGGCTGTGCCGTACGATGAAGGAGCAGAGTATGTTCCCATATCTGCATCAAATAAAATGTTTGAGATCGCTCTTTTGACGTGCGCAAATGTTTTTGGATCATATTTTCGCAGTTCATTCGCCAAGTTCAACGCGCAGGTGAAGTACGCGTCATTCGAAGAATTAACTGATGATTGTATGACCTTCCTGCATCATCTATGAGTCTACGTCTTGCTCTGTTGCCTTTCTTTTGGTTCCAGTTCTCTTCGCCTTGCTGGTACCTGGAGCACGAAAGGTAGTCCTTTGAGGCTCGTGCTGCTGTGACGCAGCAGATGTAGTAGCTGCAGTAGCTGTAGGTGTAGAAGCTGTAGCAGCTGTAGTTGTAGAAGCTGCAGGCGTGATCGAAGGCGAAGTTGGCTCTGTAGAAACTTCTGTTTCAGATTGTTCCTAAAACAAAAATAATTATAAAATATTACATAATACAGTGCGTCCGTAAAGTATAGAATAAAATTCATAAAATGTACAGGATGGATTTTTGCCAAAAAAGCTCGGACCCGTTGATTCTGTTTTTTGTTTGCGCATGTTTCCACCTAAACGCACTGTATAAACAGTTTATACGCTAATTTTAATAATGAACGCCTTATTTACTTTGTTTATGTTTTCAGGTACCATCTACTACAGAAGAGTGGCTTCAGGTCTCCGCCGAATTTGAAAGAAAATGGCAATTTCCTCACGCACTCGGGGCTATGGATGGAAAGCACGTTATGTTACAAGCACCTATTAATTCAAAAACTGAATACTACAACTATAAACATTTTTTTAGCATTGTGTTTTTTGCGTTAGTCGACGCTGACTATAATTTCATTTATGCTGATGTAGGATACCAAGGGCGGATATCGGAAGGCGGTGTATTTAAAAATACGACATTGTACAAGAAATTAGAGGGGCGCGAATTAAAAATTCCTCACCCAGAAGTCCTGCAAGTTCCGTATTCTGGAGAAGTGCCATATTATATATTGGGTGACAAAGCGTTTGCATTGAATGAATATACGATCAAACCATTTGATGGAAATCCCGAGCCTCGTTCAGTGGAACGTGTGTTTAATTACCGTTATTCTAGAGCTCGCCGCGTCGTCGAGAATGTGTTTGGGGTCCTGAGTTCAGTATTTCGGGTATTGAGGAAACCTATGCTTTTGGAACCAGAAATAGCAACTAAAGTTACACAACTTTCTCCACAAACGTACTTCACGTGGAGCATATACACCGCCTGGAAGTTTTGATACTGAACAAGATGGCGTGATTATAAATGGTAGATGGCGCAACGATGGACCAATGACATCGTTGATCCCAATCCGCAATATTCCGCGAAGACCATCGAAACACCACACGAACGTCCGTTTCCATATAGCTAACCATTTTATTTTGAATGACCCATTGCCATGGCAAGAAAACTATTAAAAATTTACTTACCTCACTCTCTGTTGTCTCTGTATTCACGGTTTCCCTTGGGTTGTCTTTATCAGATAAGAAATGAAAATATTTGTAGGCGAACCATTTAGACTCGTACACATCCTCGCTACCTGTAACCAATAATTATTGTAATTAAAAATTAATAATAAGTTTATTCCAATGTATTTGAAAATAACAAAAAATTAATAATTAGTTTAATTCAGTGTATGTATTTCAAAACAATAAATTATCACTTACCGGATCCAGTGACTCTGCTTTTGTTCCCCCTGGACCTCTCGCTCCTGTAGGAACCCATCAATGTTTTCATTTTCGCTTTTAACACAGCGACAGGGTACTGCATTTTTGCACTCATTTCCTTCCATGCATCCTCTCTCTTCATTTTGTTATGGTGAAGCTTATCTTTGGCATCCCATAAAAATCGGTACGTTTGGTAAAATTGAATGAGGCGTATACTGCTCTCTTGGTCCATTTTGGCGTGAAAAACACACGATACACGTGCACACTGGCAGCAACACGGAAGGCGAAACTCTTTGATGAGCGTTCCAAAACCGACTGTCGATGGCTCACTTCGAAATAATTTCGCGAAACAGTTTCGCGCAGTGACAACGGGGCTTTAGACAGGCTTAAATTTTGTCAAGTTACTTTCATAATGAATTGGTAATATCGAAATATAAACTAGAAAGCCAGAAACTATCAACTGGATTCTGGAAAGGAAATGTTAAGTGGCTGCTAAATAAAGGTGTATAAAAATATTCCATTCCCAAATAACTACATGCATTAAACATTATATATGCGGAGGAATTCCAGTGGTGTAGCTACAACCCCGCCCTAACCTTTTTTTTTCTTTTTTTTCTGTTATCAAATAATTTCAGTGGGCAAGTGTATATTGTTGATGCACTGCGGGAGGGGGGAGGGGCTAAAATTTGTAGCTACGCCACTGTGAAATCCATTAAGCAGGATGTTCAGGGTAAAAGCCGATTTACCAATTTTCAACTTTAACTAACCTATCAGGTTTAGAATCAGGACAGGTTTTCTCCCGAACCTGTCGCTCCAAGCGCCGACGAACAGACACAAAACGGCAGCCGACACCGAATCGACGATCGTCTTCACCATACTGATGACGTCAGCCTTCGGTTGCACCAGTTTCTCTAGCCGCTTGGTGATATTGTTGTCGGTGTTGCCAAGCAGCGAACAGTTCTCTTTCGAAAAGCTCAAGGTGACGTAACAAGTGCGGTAGATCATCAGGTTGGTATTAACGCTCGCTATATTGAAAAAATAAAAAAGTTCCATTACTGAAAGTAAGTATACAGGGATTCTATTTTAGGGTATACAACTTACTATTGCTATCTCATAAACGGCAAGAGATAAAGTGTGGGAGACGAAAGAAAACCGGGCGAAGTCAATAGGTTCAGGAAGGTCGGCCAAGAAATCTCTTTAAACCAGTGGTGTCCCGTCGTTCTTTAAATAATATGGAACTCCTTTTTGACTATACGCACTTCAGATAATTAAAAAGTGCTAAAACTATGCTTAATGAACTTTTATCTATATTTGTCTGTTTTCTTTCGTGTACCGCACTTCTATCTCTTTTGTGTTACAAAAACGGCGAACTTTCGAATTTTAAAATAATTTAATTTTGATTTTTCTTGGTCGATTTACCTATAAATATATTTTTTCTTGAGTTCTGTCATTAACGGTTCCCGGGCTACTGCCTACGTCCACTATTATTGGACCACCCAGTACAGTGATACACGATTTAAAAGTCCAGACTTTACAAGGGCAGCCAGCATCAGATCCAGTGAACGAGGTTTATCAAAATTTTAATTTATGCGGTTCGACTTTGGGCTACTCGGGTATGCCAAAAGTGGCCGTCTGTCTCCGTTTGTCATATTACTTTATACAGGGGCCCTCATTGTGAAGTACTATACAGGGCGTTTCCTAACTGCGTGCTGATGTTAAAGGGGGTGTTTTTATGTCCTAAAAGTCTTAACTTTTGAGATACAGGATGGTAAAGTTTAAAAAGAAAACATTTTTTTTCATCCCAATTCTGAGCTATTGTAGATAACTGCATTATTTGATACACGTCTTCTATTCATTAAGGAGCATACGGATTTACCCAGGTTAATTACATATGCACGCCACTGGTAGAAATTTCAAAAGTTGATTGTTAATAAAAAATGCCCTTTTATCCATAGACGTGTATCAAATTTCACACACTTATTTGTCTATAATAGCACTTTTTTCTTAAAAAGGTCCAAGAATCACCTCCTTTTAAAATTAGCACGCAATTAGGAAACGCTCTGTATAGTACTTCACAATGACGCCCCCTGTACAAAGTAATATGACAGACGGAGACAAATGATCACTTTTGACATCCCAAATAGAAGTCGAACTGCACAAGTTAAAATTTTGATAAATCTTGTTCACTGGAATCAGTGCTGGCTCCACTACTGATGTGTTAATTTTGGAAAAATATGAGTTCTGTAGTTTTTCAAATATTAATTGCAATTTGCAAAAAATTATTATTTTTTGACACCCGGTATTGAACAGAAAATTAATTATTTTGAAGCAGTTTATTGACAGCTACTTTATGAACAATTTTACGAAAAAAAACTAAGCCATTTTTGAGGTTGACGGCTGTGATTCTAATGGTTCGATTCCTTCTAAATCGTTCTCTTCCTCTGAAAATGATAAGGTTTCGTCGTCACTACTTGAAGATCCCAGTGTGATAACTAAATCATCAATAACCGTTTCAATTTTGCCATCTACTTCCCAGTATTTATCTTCAATAGAACGAACATGTTTAACATACGATTTCCAATTTTCAGCCGATATTGAGTCAATCGCTTCTAATGTTATTTTATCTAAATCTTTAATTGAAAGTTCACCGGTGTTGCGCTCCCGAATATATTTTTTTACTCCTGCCCATGCAAGTTCAATAGGGTTGAGGTTGCACATGTATGGAGGTGGCCTTAAAGGTGTATGATCGAGGTTACGTAAAAGACCGTCAATTTTGTCCTGTTTTTTTCTAGGCTGTTGGCTGATATTACTTCATATAATAGTATGATATTACTTCATATAATTGATATTTTCTCCGTGTTGGATCGCATAGAAGATTGTTCGATATAAGCGACGATATCATATGAGCTTTTGTAGAGTATTTAGTTGGCACTTTATCTTCTACGTGAGAATGATAAGACGCATTCTCCATTACCACGACTGATTTGAGAGGAATGTTAGGTAGAAGCTTCTCGAACAACCACTTTTCAAAATTATCTCTATTCATCTGTCCATGATAGTCTCCAGTTGTTAGTCCCAAACGAAAAACTAAAGCAGTACCTGGAACAAATCCGGCTTCTGAACCAGCATGAACTACAAAGCGACTACTAGACCGTATTCCCTGAACAACACCTGTAACACTTTCACTTGCCAGCATTTGTTCACTGTCATATCATTATCTACCCAGGTTTCGTCTAGATACACGATATTGCGTCCTTTTTGCCTATATCACCTTACAGTTGATAGATATTTCACCCGCCAGTGAAAAATATTCGGTCTCTCAATGAGCAATTTTCGTTTATTTTGGCACTTGCGCCAAACAAAACCATTTGATCGTAAAAGCCGATTTAAGGTTTTATACCCGTGCGGAAAATCTATTTTGTTCTTTACAGCACGACGTAGGGGTTTGCAGGTCGGAACCTTCTTCAAGTTTATATAAAAATCCTCTATCGTTCAATGTTGGATCATAATCGGGGTCTTTTTTACCAGGAGATTTTAAAGGTGAAGTAGAACATGAACGATCATTATATTCTCTTTGAATTTTTCTTACACTACTTTCCGAAACACCAGTGTAAAATGCAGCGCGTTCTGTTCGATTTTGAATTGGAATAATCAAACTATTATTTTCAGTTTCTCTAGTACAGGCCTCTATAACGCTCGCAATAACTTTACGTGCACCGCTTCGAATTATTTTTCCTCTTTTGCTCGCCATCGTTACTTCGAAATAATAATCCAAATTCAAAACCTTCTAACGGCAAGTGCATGGAGACTTTAGGCACATCCCAATTACAAGTGGACCAGTGCGAAATTTACTAAATCCTGGATTAATTTTCCGTACCGCTTGGCTGGCGCACTTTATAGGTGAAGCGGCAAACTATTACAACAAATAAAATAACATAAAATTTATTTGCGTACACAAATTTTAGTTTTCCGCTTGCTTAAGACTATGAACCTTTATTTTAAGGACCGCCCGGTTTTCTTTCGTGTCCCGTACTTTACGATGTTGGTTAAATTAGAGTAAAAGTGTCCTTTATGGAGGACGTTAATATTCCGTTTAGAGATTTTTAATTTTTTTCTTTGTTCCTGAAATACCGAGGATTTTGCAAAAATTGCTCAAAATTATTTTATTAAATATCTCAAAAAGTTTGTAGTTTATAAAAAAGTTTTATTCAATACTTACTTTCTTTAATGTTCTCTACAAAATGGCGCCCTCAGATTTTCAATCCGACATTTCGTCTACCGGCCCGGCCATCACGATCAATTTTTTTTTTTAAATACGGACCTGCATTTTTTATTTCATTTTCTTGAAGAACAATTTACAATTAATACATCAACATACATCAAGAACATTTTTATCGACGTTTCGTACTGATATATTCATCTTCATGTTTCCTTTTTCTAGTACGGCTCCGGATTTTCACTGAAAGAATGGGCTTCTTCATAAATATCTTTATATAATAATGTGGATCCCGGATAAAACAATTCACATCGCAAACAAAATTACAATTACATACCTGCTAATATTAAAATGGTTTAAGTTTTTAAATTAATTACTTACAGTATAAAATACCAAGTAACGATTAGAAATGTTGGAAATGTCGGCCGTTATTTCTTAAACACTCTCTAGCATTTTTAATACTTCTTTTCTGAATATTTTTAAGCACTCTTGGTGTTATGTTATCACATGCCAACTGAATTCTTAGCTTAAGATCGTCCAAATTTGCAGGAGTCGTTAAATATACCAAGTCCTTTATGTATACCTATATGGAAAAATCGATTGGAGTTAGATCCGTGGAACGAGGTGGCCAATTGATAGGACCGTTATAACCAATCCAGTCGTTAGGTTTAAAATTATTAAGGAATCGGGTACAGCGACGGTAACGATGCGCTGGAGCACCATCTTGTTGAAAAAACTTTTTAATGTAATATTACGGTTTAACCACCCATTATTACAAAATCGGCTCTCGTCTGACCACAATATTTTCTTGCAAATATCAGAATCAAGCCTATGTTTTCGGAGAATCCGTCTACAGAAAATTCGCCTTTTACGGAAATCTGTTAGCCTTAGATGTTGCACTTTTCGGCAACGATAGTTTCTAAATTTGTGCCGACGTAAAATCTTTTTGGGCGATCTTTGTTAACACCGGTTTCTTTCTCAATTTCTCGCAGGGATACCTCTTGGTGTCATGATTTTTATAATTTACGAAGGCTGAAACAATATTTAAATTAAAAGGCGACAATTTTTACACCAAAGAGGAGTTACCTAATACATTTACTTCACCAACTCCTCCTTTGGCTGTTACAGTTGGAGTATGGCTTTGCTTTTTCTGAAAAGATCCATGTTGTCGTAAATTTCTTTCTAGTCTACGGAAAATGCGAACACTGCATTATCTGCGTTACGCATGGATCTCGCATAAACAAACAACATATCTACTTTCTCGTCATTTGAATAATTCATATTATTTCAATTATTCAACAACAGACCAATAATTATCACCAAATTAAAATAATTTGACAAATGTATTATTTGACGGTTGCTCAGTTATAACAATGCGCATTATCAATTCAACTATTTTTCACAGCCGCCTTACTGTAAGTAATTAATTTTAAAACTCAAACCATTTTAATATTAGTAAGTATTTAATTGTAATTTCGTTGAAGAAGCCCATCCTTTCAGTGAAAATCCAGAGCCGCACTAGAAAAAGGAAACATGAAGATGAATATAACAGTACGAAACGTCGGTAAAAATTGTTCTTGGTGTATGTTGATGTATTAACTGTAAATTGTTGGTGGTGGCCGGTAGACGAAACGTATTGAAAATCTGAGGGCGCCATTTTGTAGAGAACATTAAAGTAAGAAAGTGTTGTATAAAACTTTTTTCTAAAGTACAAACTGTTTGAGATATTTAATAAAATAAGTTTGGGCAATTTTTGCAAAATCCCCGGTATTTCAGGAACAAAGAAAAAAATTAAAAATCTGTAAAAGGATTATTAACGTCCTCCATAAAGGACACTTTTTCTCTAATTTAACCAACATCGTATCTCTTGCCGTTTAAGAGATAGCAATAGTCGTATACCCTAAAAAAGACACCCTGTTATATGTTACCGTAAAAACCGTGTTAGTAATATAGGATTCTTACTAGTTATATCGAGTTATGACTGTTGGTAGCAGTAAAAGGCCGAATAAAAAGATAATTTCGGTATTTTACTTTAGTTTTTTAGATAAAACCCGTTAAAGCCCTAAAAGGCGAATACCCTTTACAATACACAACATCCTGTATCTAGAAAATAATGCATTGCAGATTTATTTCCATATAAAGCTTTTTTCTTATTCTGAGAAGTACTATACGTTAAATAAGTTGAAAATACTAATTTGGTGTCATACTGTTTTCTTCATGTTTTATATATGGGGTTTGGGCAAACTTTAACACCTTGTATATTAAAAACTAGTCGTAGGGATAGATTGTGTCCATGGTATCGTTTGCTCAGGAGACCAAGAACTACAACATATAAAAAATGCAGCCAATTTCACCGAAACCGTCTTTCTCTTGCCCAATCAGAGCACTGTAAGTATTCCAGAATATACTAGATCGTATTCTTACCATGCAGTAAGAACCGGTTTTAACTAAAACGTTCAGTAAAATGCCGATATTTAATATTTTGTCAGTATTTTACTAAATGCGTCAGACACTTCACGATGTTAGTAGTAAGAACCCGATATTACTAACACTCTTAGAAACTTCGCATTTTTACTAGTTAGATCGCGTTACTACAGATTTCTGATATTTACGGTAACACATATAAAAAACCTAAGTTATTGACAGTGTTGCCCAACTACCGAATATGGTGGTAATTCTATCGATTTGTTAACATCACTAATTCATAATTCTTTTTCCATGCTTGAAGGGTGCTTGGAGAACAGATGAAAATTTTGTTTTAGTCGAAAATTTGTGGTCTAAGGCTAGCGGAATCCTGTTCATATAAATTTTTGACCCTAAAATGAGCTAAAAATTACATCCTGCATTTTTAGCCATCGATTAAATAACACCCTGTATAACTGTTTTGAAATTATAAACAAATATTATTAAGACTAATAAAACCGCTCTAGAGTAAAAAATGCAAAAACCGTTTTGCCAACAGAGTCCACAGTCACAGTTCACAAAAGTTTTATCGCAGCTGGTACATCGTCATTATCTTACGTTTGACATAATTTTAAAAGCAAATTATAGTAAAATCTATAGAACACATTATGTTAATGTTTGGCAAACTCTAGCTAACTTTTGTCACATCCTGTATCCAAAACTTCTTAATACTAATAACGGTATTACTACTGATCATAAATTAGGTGATAAAGATTTGTTTTGTTTACATGTTGTTAAGTTATCGCTCCGCTTGTATGAGGATGTCAAAATTTTCGTCGAAACGCTGTACATTGCAAACAAACGAAAATATCAAAAATAGCTAGACATTGTTTTTTTGAATTTCGTCAAAAGATTATTTTGGTCAAAAGTAAAATAATAAAAAACCCGACCTGTTTGTACTATTTTTTATGGGCAAATGCAGTCATACAAGTAGAGGCACTTACCCACCAGATCGTCCAAACGAATCTTAAAAACCGCATCTCGATACCGCGTTTATAATACTATTAAACAACTTTTTCAAATAGTTTAAAGTATAAAACACCTTTTATTAGCTGTTACCTGTTTGCTCTTTAATCCTGCCACTCTGCGTTACCCCGAGCACGGTAGAATTAATAAACGGTAGCGTCAGAAGCATAAAAATTAGGGATGGCAAGGATACATCGATGTTTTAAAAACATCGATATATCGAGCTTAAAATTCGATGTTTTTCCATCGATGTTTTTATATATCGATGTATCGATACATCGATTTATTAACTGAAACATCGAACTCTGGGCACCGCGCATTGGTAAAAAATCGCCAAAAATGGCGCCAACGTCACGAATTTACTAACAAATTATCCGTTCCGAAAGATGAACGTTGTGTTATCGCTGCACTCACCCACAGTCACAGTGCTAAGTCGACAGTAATAACATGTATTTTCAAAGTTTGGGAGGAATGGAAACATATATACCCAAACTTGTATCCTATTGCCAGGAAATACCTTTACCCAGTTGGAACATCGGTTCCGTTAGAAAGGCTGTTTTCTAAAGCTTCTGCGATTATCACTTCAGCTCACAATAGGCTTTTGGGTGAATCGCTTTTAAAACTAATATTTTTGGGTTCATTACCCGATTATTATTGGGAATAATGTTTCGTTTTTAGTTAAATTTTTGTTACGTTTTTACTATTTATTACAGAGTTAAGTTTTTGTTTAGTTTATTTTTGTTATAATCATAATGTCAAATAAATATACGTATTTATTTATATGAACTACAGGCTACTTTTGTTTTTAGTTAAATTTTTGTTATGTTTTTTCTATTTATTGCATAGTTAAATTTTTGTTACAATCATAATGTCAAATAAATGAACGTATTTATATGAACTACAGGCTAATTTTGTGTTTTAACTTTATTTAATGCTGATTTAATTATGGTTTTTAGATACCTTATTACATTGGTAATGACTCGATTAGTCGGGTAATTATAATATCGAATTCGAAACATCGATGTTTTTCTTTCGATGTACCGAACGAATTTTACGCCCAACGATGTCGATACATCGGTGGGAATGAAAAGGTACCTATTGTATACTTCAGGGAGTTATCTGCTAACTATAGGCCTTCATTTTTCTCTTTCTGATATCTATTAAACTCAATACTGATATCAGCAAATTTAGAAATTTAGTCGCCCTCTCAAAAAAAAATCTGAGAGATATCAATCAAAAAAGTCAAGGGTAATAACTAAAACCAATATTACAACATTCCTTCTAAAAGCGAATGACAAAAAATACTTATTTATGAAAGTAGCATTGATTATTGGGCTTGCAGGCGAGGCAAATAAATTCCTGACGAAGCAGCAGATTGCAAAGATTGTACTATTAATATTTATAATAAATAATGTTTCATGTTTTATAGTTTTTAATAAAACAATTTATAAAAATCTTCTCCGCTTTTTCTATTATACAAATTTCAAATTAAAAAAGAATGACTGGGTGAAAATACGTGCGGTAATAAAAAGGAGTGGGGTAACGAAGCTTTTAACTCTAACTGTGTATTTTAACAGTTGTGCGTCAGACGTAGATAATAGTTATTTTCCTCCTCCCTGTATTGTAAGCAACCTATTTTGGCACTGCTTTGACAGACGTAAGTGAAAGTTACTCAACAAGGTATTGATTGCCCTTAACGACAGGATGTAAGTCCTCTTACATCCCTAGGGAAATAATAATCTAAAATTATTATATGTAGCTTTAATTTTTGATTTCATCAACATATTACAAAAATCCGGACAAAAATCCGGTGATAATAATTGAAATGGATATTAATGGTACAATTATTCACATTATTAACAAAATTTGGAAACAAGTTTTCTTATTTCTTCTCCATGTGTATTACATTTTCTGACTCCACAGATCCTTCATTTCTAACCAATGTTTCTGTCACTGTTGAAGCACTGCAAGAGGCTTCTGGCTGGGTCTTATTGTATAAACTTTTATTCGCTACTTCCTTTTTATTATTAAGGCTCTTAGCTACGTGACTTTCCGCAATAGTAGCGGATTTCCATCCACCATGTCGCTTGATAGCTAATACATCAACTCCAGTATTTGCTAATAAAGTTGCAGACGTTCTTCTAAAAGATTGTCCAGTATACATTTTGAAGTTCTCAAACTTTAGAAATTTCGTAATTTTACTTGGAATTGACGAAAACTTATTTTTCCCGACAGGCTGGTATAAGGACTTTCCATTTTGATATTGCATAAAGAAGCGCGGATTAATAGTCGTCATGTGGGATCTTGTATCAATATACTTTATTAATTATTTTGAAATGACAAACCGTCGTCACTTTTTGTCACTGTAAATGTACGTGACATTCCATTTTTGGAGTTAGGAATGGTCACAATTATGACTTCTTGACTTATTTTAACATTGTCCATATTCATTTCACAAAGTTCATTAGAAGGGCACGCTCCAGCAACTCCCATTACCATTACGACCTTCATCAATACGTATATATCATCGGGGGCTTCAAGCATGAACTTATTCACATCTTCCCTGTTAAACACATTCGATTTTTTGGGTCTATAACCATCATTTATTCTTTTCAAAAATGTTCGAAGTTTTAGGTACTTAGAAATATCTATATTTTCCTTTATAAAAAGGGTGGACTTCAACATCGAATACTCACACCATAAGCTTAAAGTATAAAATACTGAAGTTGATGTATTAGCTATCAAGCGACATGGTGGATGGAAATCCTCTACTATTGCGGAAAGTTACGTAGCTGAGAGCCTCAATAATAAAAAGGAAGTAGCGAATAAAATTTTATACAATAAGACCCAGCCAGAAGTCACTTGCAGTGCTTCAACAGTGGCAGAAACATTGGTTAGAAATGAAGGATCTGTGGAGTTAGAAAATGTAATACACATCGAGAAGAAACGAGAAAACGTGTTTCCAAATTTTGTTAATAATGTAAATAATTGTACTATTAATATTCATTTCAATTAATATCACCGGATTTTTGTAATATGTTGATGAAATCAAAAATTAAAGCTACTTATAATAACTTTAGATTATTATTTCCCTAGGGATGTAAGTTGACTTACATCCTGTCGTTAAGGGCAACCAATACTTTGTTGAGTAACTTTCACTTACGTCTGTCAAAGCAGTGTCAAAATAGGTTGCTTACAATACAAGGATTCGGGAAAATGTTGTACAATACATGTGAGTTAACCTCATTAAGATGCAATGATGCTGCGAACTCACTTGTATCGTAAATATCTATTTTTATTGGTACCAGTGGCGGCTCCTCCATTAGGTTAAATGTTCAATGACCCTCCAATAAATATTTACAAACAGAAAAATAAATAAAATAAAACATAATTTACATTTTTTCATTTTTTTTTTAAATTTGGAAATTCCCTATTATTCTAAGCGTATAAACTCGTTGACCATTCTCTTAATTCCGCGAAACACTATCCATACCTCGCGCGGCGATCTCCGGAATGGTTTCGCTTCATTTGGAATCGATCACAGTTGAGGGTCCGCGTTGACCTCGTGGTTATAAACGGAGGCGAGTTTTTCCCGAGTGTTCCCGATCAAATTCGCATAGGGGCGCATAGGTAAAATACGACTTGCGTTGGCAAAGTTTGGGTCAACAGCCGCGCCGAGGAAACTTAAATATTTTTGTCAGTTGATGTGTTTAACGTGGATCGTGTGATAGGTTGTGGTTACGATTGTGTATTTTTATAGATTTTATTTTGAAGATTTTACATTTTGTTTGTTGATTGTGTTGTTTAAATTGATTATTAATTTAAACCACAAAATCAACAAACAAAATGTAAACAACAAGAAAGGTAGCCATATTAAAAATGCTAAAATATTGTCTTAATTATCAAGCCCATAATAAATGCAGCCTTGACTCCGACCCAGCCACAATAGAATATCGAATAGAACCTATGCGGGCCGCTAGCTTCTCTGCAGCCAGGTCCTGTATGCTTGATTTCCTGTGAATCGAGCCAGAGGTTATTGAACTTTCCACCGGCTGTTTGCAATTTTTGCATTTCAGTCGCGTGCTTTAAGTGGTAGCGGAAGCTATCGTTGGAGTAGGTTCTTTGTTTGAACGGCTATCCATGTGTTGTGTGATACATATGTCGCGTCGTGCATGGTTCGATATGGAAGACAATAATACGGCCGTGGATATGTAAATATCGACAACTTCGGCTGTCGGTAATAACGTTGAAAATGTTGGAGAATTTAGTAAGAAGAGTGTGTGTGAATGTGTGGTGTGTGTCTTAATAATAAAGGGATTTTCAACATTAAACTTCGCTGATAAGCTTCAAATAATTTCCAAAGGAAGGGCAAAACCGCCTTTGAAAAATTTAACCACAAAAATGAAAAACTGTATTAGACATTTTTATCCGAAAAAACAATACGAACAATTTAAATGGATAACAGGGTGTGAAAATATAACTAAATTATTTTGTTGGCCATGTTACTTTTTGAAAATGAAAAAGGTCTCTGGAATAAAACTGGTTTTTCCGATTTAAACAATTTTCATAAAGATGTAAAAAGACACATTATGTCCAAAGCGCATTTACAGGCCGTCATAAAAGAAAAAGTCTTCGGCAAAACCAGATTTGAACACGCCTTTAATAAACAGTTGGAAATTAGTCACCGCCAACACAATGAACTAGTCGATAAAAATAGGTAAATATTAAGAAGACTTATCGATGTTGTTTGTTTTCTCGGACAGCACGAATTGGGATTTAGAGGTCATGACGAAACAAGGGTTTCTTCAAATAGAGGAAATTTTCAAGATTTACTTGGTTTAACGGCTAAATATGATGATTGCTTAAAAAATCATTTAGAGCACTCTAGCGTTTTTCGCGGAACGTCGAATCGAATCCAGAATGATTTACTTGGTTTAACGGCTAAATATGATGATTGCTTAAAAAATCATTTAGAGCACTCTAGCGTTTTTCGCGGAACGTCGAATCGAATCCAGAATGATTTAATTTCCGCTGTTGCAACCATTATTCTAAAAAGAATTAAGCAGGAGATTGGCGAGGCGCGGTTCATTGCTATTGTTCTGGACGAAACAACTGATATCACTAATTTTAGCCAATTATCTATAATAATACGCTACGTTAAAACAGACGAAAGTTTTCAAGAGCGATTTTTAAGTTTTAAGAATGTGTCCGAAAATCGTACAGCAGATGTCCTATATACCGTTACTAAAGAAATTAATGGAAAGAAAAAATTAGTTGCTCAAAGCTATGGTGGAGCTGCAGTGATGACAGGACAATTAGGGGGTCTGCAAGCTAAAGTTCGAGAAACTTTCCCAAGTGCTGTCTTTGTCCATTGTTTTGCTCATAAATTAAATTTAGTTTTATCCCAATACATTAATCACATTAAAGAGTGTAAAGTATTTTTCGTTACTTTAAGTGGCATGGCTGCTTTTTTTCCAAGTCAACAAAACGTACACAAGCTTTGGACTCCATTGTCCACAAACGATCGCCCAAAGTAGCTCCCACTAGGTGGAACTATAATGGAAGACTTGTGTTAACAGTATCTGAAAATCGTGAATCACTGATTGAACTATTTGAGAATATAATAGAAAATAATGAAACGTGGGACTCAATGGGAAGCAATAAATAGTTCGAGGGGATTTTTGTACTGTTTGAAACGAGATTTTAATTTTATTTATTTGTTGAACATATTTTCAGAAATATTTCCATTCTCGGACAATTTTTTTAATATATTACAAAACAAATGATATTGCTTTTGGCCTAAAAAAAAGTGGATGATTTTAAGTTCATGTTAAGCCAAAAAAGAGATGACCATGACCTATTTTGAAAGAAAACGATGACGTTAAATGTAGAGCCACAAGCCAAGTGTCGTCGAACAGACAAGGTGGGAGATGTTCGAACATCATACGCCTCTTTTATGAAATAATCGATCAAATTCAGCAACAAATAAACTATAGATTTAACGGTTTAAATGATTTTAAATTCCTCGAGCTCTGTAATTTTGATGCATTTAAAGGAAAAACTTTTCAGAAGATGCGTTTAAGTCTCTTCTTCTTCATTATGGCCAGTTCTTCGACCGAGTGTTACTGCGATCTGAACTAAAAGTGATTGACAAAACTGATGACATTAGCGAAAAAATTAACGCTAAGGAACTAATGCAATTTTTAAAAGATAAGGAGCTGGAAGATGCCTACACCGAAGTGTCGAAATTGTGTGAATTAGTATTGACAATACCTGCCACAAGTTCATCAGTAGAACGCAATTTTTCAACACTTAAAGGTATACAAAATTTCGTGAGAAATTCAACGAGGCAGGAGCATCGACGTTTTTATGATGACGTCATTGACGAATTTGCAAAAAATGATCGAAGAATCGAATTACATTACAAATAGGTAAGTTTCTAAAAATTGCTTCCCTTTCTTAAAATTTCACAAGTCTGCGGAAATATGTTTCATTCAACCTTTTAAAATGTCAGAAATGTCAATATATACATACCTGTCAGCAAGAAAGCAAAAAACGTCAAAAACAGTGGAACTTCCACTGTCACTCGGAATGCCATTTTCCACAACGGTTCGTCTAATTTATATCATCTACCTAAAACTAAAACATAAGTATTATAACCGAAAACTAAAATCATGTTGTTTTTAATTATTTAATTATTTGAGAAGATAACGTTCCTTGATATAAATTTAAAAAAATGTGTATGTTAAGTAAACATAACCATGTTTCTAGGAAATACACCATAAATCGAATGTAACGAGAAAGAAAATAAATATTTCAAAATGCAGATTTTGCGTTAGAACATTATCTGGTGCAAAATTCAATAACTGATATATTATGTAATTTATTTTTGGAAAATACGTAAAATCACAGGCCTCAAAATGATCAGACAGTAATTACATTGAAAAACGATATTGGTAAAACTCGCAGATGTCGAGCTATGGCTGTAAAGAGTTTAGGCGAAATTTGTATTTTTTAAGTTCATGTAGACGGTTATTTCTTTGAGGGCTTATATCACGTTACGTTATCTCAAAACTGTCTTTACTCTTTAAGATCGACATGTTTCCAAGAAAATAAATCTCCATCATGAGAAAGCTCAATATAATGAGCGAAATGTCGAGCTAAATTATAGTTTTGTTTTGCAATGATGTATAGTCAAAAGCAGTGTTATCGTGAGGGTCATACGATTTATCAACGACAAACTTTTTTGAAGTTTGTTTTTCTTTTATTACGTGTAATCATATCCTCCGCATAAAATCAGGAAGATGAATTAGATAGACCTATGATATTTTCATATGAAAAAAGAGGATAAACATATAAATAACAGCAGTTGCAAAAATCTTTGAGCGATGTCACTTCAAAGTCAGATTGACAAGTCAGTGACAAAATGAGTAATAGAAAACAATTTTCGGGTTTTTTGCATCCACAAGCGAAAAAAATGGTATTAAATGTAATAAAATATTATGAAAATGAAAATTCACCGGCCAATATCCAGGAGACAGTAGCAAAAGCTGTGGGAATCTGTATAAGGACTGTGCAGAAAATTATTCATGCAAAAAAGCATAATTTACTACCGAAGAAGATTAAGAAATGTACACGAAAAAAGCCAAAGACGGAAGACTTAAGTGACAATATAAAAATTGATGTTCGTAATGCAATTTACGATTTATACACATCAAAAACTAATATAAGCCTTCAAGTTTTAAAAGAAGCTTTAAAACATCGAGGCATATTGGAAATTGGACTAAAATCGTTGTCAAAATTAATAAAAATGTTGGGTTTTCGATATAAAAAGTAATCAAACATTTTTATGCGAGTTGCCACTTATAGCAAGTCAGCGTATCCAGTTTTTAAAGAAATACACGGAAAATGTTAATTCAAAATTTAGAAAAGTGGTATTTTTAGACGACATTGTATAAGTAGTTAGATTTTTAGGTCAAGCGGGGCTGATAATTTTTGGTGATTGATAAAAAAATCTCACTTTCGTTAAGTGGCTGTATAAACAGAACATATCCTGATTGTTCCATTGTTTCGAACCGCCTTCCGACTTTATTAAGGGGCTTGCCATTTTGTGTATTTTTATTTTTGCCAACCAAAAAATTTTAACCAAATACATATTTAGCGAATTTTCTTATTTAGTCCCTCGGCATTTAATATACAAAATAATATTAAGTGGCTATCTTAATAATATTGCGTAATATAATAAAAAAAAAACTATTTTCTTTCTCCCTGTATATTTGTAAATAGCCCATCGAGATTTAATAGCTCGATAAAAGAATCACACAACATTTTGGTATTCACTGTGTTTTCTGACTTGATTCATAATGTTGGTGACCTTTGGACCGGCACGATAAGACCGCATTCGACTGTATATATATATATATATATATATATATATATATATATATATATATATATATATATATATATATATATATATATATATATATATATTTATATATATGTCCAAGAAAATATTTCTTCTAAACGGTTCAAAACTTATAACTGGAATTTTATAGGTGTTGGTTAAGTATAATGAGACACCTTTTATGCTATGTATATTTTTTTAATTTAAACAATAGCTAATTAAGAAATCATGGTTCTTAGGATCAGGCCGTGTCAAATTGGGATTACTATACGACGTTTCGCCTTCGATTACACGAGACATCTTCAGGGATCTTTCCTCCACGAGATCTGAATGAGCTTGGAGAGTTTCAGGCGGGCTTTTATACCCGACTTGTGCTCACCTGTGTTAAGATCGGTTTCCACGTGTGATGTAAACCGTAACCTGTATCTCTATTGAAGTTTTTTGTATGTTTACAAATTTGGAAACTAGAACGGATGCTAGAACCTTGGTTTACTTTACATTTATAATATGGCCAGCTGGTGTTCAACTACAGTAAATTGAACAATTTGTTTCTTTTTAATACATCGTTCATGTCCCTTGAGTCTAGTTGGTATTGAGCATCCTGTTTCTCCCACATACACTTCTCCACAGGAGCGAGGAATGTTATATAATCCTTCTGTATGGAAAGGTACACAGCAAAAAATAATTACATGAATTTACCTTGATCGTCATTGGTAATAAAACGCCTTGGATATTCATGTAAAATCTTTCATGAGAGGAGACGTAAAACAAAAACATATGGGAACATGTAAAATTACTACATGACATATGTAAAATACCCTTCGTTGTTCAAGTAGTTTTACTTAAGGTTTAATGTAAAATGACAAGAACTTGGAAAATTACATCATCAACCAAGTAGATCTCAATATTTCTGCTGTAACTTTACTTATACGGACATGTAAAATTACTGTATAACCAGGTGAATTTCCTTCCTGGCGTATGTAATTTACTAATTCAGGATCGCATTCAATATATTTTCACCAGCTTTTTGCCGTTCTTAATGTTGGAATTAAAAAATTGCATACAAAGCACAAATTTTTATTTCTTAAACCAACATTAGAGAAGGTAAAGGATGGAAAAAATATAATCAAAGCCCTGCCCCCTATACTTCGTAAAATTCCTTTTTCCTTAATTAAATTCAATTAAAACAGAGTATAAATGCATAAACGTTTATTAACAAAAAACAACATACAAAGAAATTTTCATTTTCTTTAAAGATATAGGCCAAGAAATATAAGATGACCTGCCCTGCAAAATAAATCACAAACTTTTTAACAAAAAAGTTATATAGGTACTAAGTTTATTAATGACAAGAAAATGATTATATATGCAGTGTTAGACAATTCTGCAACTGTACACTACGGCTTAAAATTAAGGGAGTATTCTGATCATATCTAACGATAGCTACATTAAAGGTTACTTCAAAAATCGAGTGGCAAAGATATTTTTATTTAAATAAGCTAAAAAGAAGTATTGGTTTTCGTTGAGATGTTTTTTACCATTTTTTTTGGAGTGGTAAGATGAAACTAAAAGCGAACATATTTTAGAGAGAACTACACTGTTTATATTAAAACGATGTATTAAAAGTCATAAAAGAAACTTAAAATCGAACGAATAATAGCTTTCGTAATAATTCCGCCTGACCGAATTTGATAAAAATCTTATGACGTAAACAAATGTTGGCGTAGATTAGAAGATAAAAATATCTTAATGAAAACTAATATTTTTTCATTGTATTTCTCGATTCCAAAAAGTTAAAGAGTTTCTCTTGAACCAGAAAACTGTGGATAGTACCGTCTTAATTTTAAAAGTATAGTATATATATATATGAGTAAAATTTTTTTTTACCGAAAGCTTAGGTATACATATAGAGATCGTTTAGAAGATCATTTATTTTATCGATAATACTGACTCAAATACCCTGTTTTTTAAAGTGGGTTTAAAAAAAAATAAATGTAGCCAATTTATTTTCTTTTTATGACTTAATCTATTTACAGATTTTGTTAATAAAATTTATTACTTTATCTTTGCTACTTTTTTTTTTACTTCTGGTTCCACTTTCGGGATGAATTCCAAAAAAGTATCTTTGCATAAATTCCAAAAAAGAACTAATTTGACCTGGATACTGCAAGTTTAATACAAATTGTAGAGAAAATGCTGATATGAAGAATGAATGAATACAAATTATAGAGAAAATGCAGATATTTAATACAAATTACAGAGAAAATGCAGATATAAGTCTGGTCCTTCATCTCACCTTCCATGTATACTTGAAAAATGAAGTTCTCTCCATCCTCTGAAAAAAAATGCTTTTGAGATGGGCTGTAGTGTTTTAATAAGAAAGGCTGATATTTTTTCTACAATCGAGTACATATTACATTTGACAGTGTGTCCAAAGAAGTATGAAACACAAATAAACATTTTTATAATTCATTTCCCAGAAAATATGATTCTCAATAAAAATTGAAGCATTAAAAAATAGTTGATTGTATTAAACTCCAGGTCAGATACACAGAGTGTTCAAAAAATAAAATTTTTTAAGGTGAAAAAATGAATAAATAAAATTTAAATTATGTTTTTTACTATTGCTCCTAGTTCAGAAGATATGCGCATCTTGAAACATCAAAAAAAAATTTTTTTTTGGATGGTTGACCTTAAATATCTCCCCTATAACCATTATGAAAAAGCTTTATTTAACTGTGTGTATTGTAACTTTGTGGCCTTTACAAAAATTGTATTTTTTGAAATTACTAATTTCCTAAATCCACTTTTCACTATTTTTTGAACACTGTTTATCTGAACTAAAATTTTAATGTCAAAACTATTTTTTGCTCAAACACCAACTTTTATCGAGAGCAATTTTTTTTGAGAAATGAATACTAGACAAGTTTTCCTTTTTTGGACACATTGGGCATGATTTTGTTTGTAATTAATTGACTGTATAACTGGCCTGGTTCGGCTAATTCTAACGTTAATAAAACACCAAAGAAGTAAACTAAATACTCAAAACATTTTAATTTTCAAGAAGTAATACAACTTCGAACATATTACAAATATTATGGTGTTGAAAACGAATGCGAGAGAACAGAAACGTAAGTTGACGTAAAGAAAATGAAAACAGCTGACGCACATCTACACTTCTGCAAACGTTCTCTCACACTGCTCCTTCTGCTTCGTCGACCGTCGGTCCACGGCGGCGGTAGCGATCCCCCCTTCGGCAGCTCGCGCACAGTCACGGCCGTCTTTCGCGACATTACACTGTTGCCGCGAGTTGTAAAATATATCGAGAACTGAACATCGCGCCCACCTTGAAAGGACGCACTTTCAACCACAAATTGCTATAAGTTTAGTTTATAGGAAGCGGACAAATCTTCGCGAACGAACGCTTAATGTTTCCCTTCTTCGTCCTTATGGTGGCTACTCGAGATATCCCATCTTTTCCTGGATGCAGAGATTCGATCCTACCTAATGCCCATTTACATGGCGGGAGACCATCTTCTTTAATCACTACCAAGTCGTCGAACTTTATGGTTGCTTGATTGCTGCGCCACTTTATCCGCTGCTGCAGTTCAGAAATGTACTCAAGGGACCACCTTGACCAAAAGTGCTGTTGAAGCTTCTGGATCTGTTGAAAATGTGACAGCTTGTTGTCGGAAATCTTGGTGACGTCTGGATCAGCCACTGACGCTATTGGACGACCAATAAGGAAGTGGGAGGGTGTCAAAGGTGTATAGTCTGAAGGATCACTTGAAAGAGGAGACAAGGGACGTGAATTTAACACAGCCTCGATTTGTACCAATAAAGTATAAAATTTTTCAAACGTTAATGAAGCGTTACTTGCCACGCGTTTGAAATGAAATTTTGTGGCCTTAACGCCGGCCTCCCACAAACCGCCGAAATGTGGGGAGTGGGGAGGAATAAAAGACCAGGCAATACCATCATTTTCAAGGGATTCAGTCAAACTGTCGGCATTTATTTGCAAAAACCTCCCTAATTCCTTCAACTCATGATTAGCTCCCACGAAATTACTTCCGTTGTCGGAATAGATCTGCGAAGGCCTTCCACGGCGAGAAACGAATCGCCTTAACGCTGCCAAAAAAACTTCAGTTGTCAGGTCTGAAACTAATTCGAGATGAATGGCCTTCGTAGTAAAGCAGACAAATAGGCAAATATAGGCTTTGGTTACCTTATAGCCACGACCTTGTCTATCTCGTATTAGAAATGGCCCCGCGTAATCGACTCCAGTTGTAAAAAATGGCGGAGCTGGTGTTACCCGTTTATCAGGTAAATTTCCCATTATTGGGTTAATTAATTGTGGATTAGTTTTAAAACAATGAACACAATCGTGATAAATTTTACGAGATAAGTTGCGAC
Organism: Kuschelorhynchus macadamiae; assembly: GCA_030620095.1. NCBI lineage: Eukaryota > Metazoa > Arthropoda > Insecta > Coleoptera > Curculionidae > Kuschelorhynchus > Kuschelorhynchus macadamiae. The sequence continues at coordinate 1,771,148 of JAUTXW010000406.1, read as the reverse complement.
CTCCAACAGGCCAAAAACGATTGCGAATACTAGCTAGGAGTAACTGAGGTCCAGCGTGCAGTAACAAGATGTGCTCTCTTTGAAATAAAAGTTTTGTTAATTGATGAAAAGCCGATAGAATTATCGGGTGTTTTTGTCAAATTTAAAATTTGAATTGTCAAGCCTACCTCCCACTCTAAGAATTCCATCTTTATCCAAAAACGGGTGGAGCTTTGAAAGCTTGCTACATTTATCAATAATTTTATTTTTGTTTAACGAAATGATTTCATTTTTAAAAGTATCGTATTGAGAAATTTTAACAAGATACAAAAACGAGTGCTTAATTTCATGATAAGTTAATGGACCTAAAACTCTAAAATGCAGTGGTTTTAGACAATTGTCTTTAAATCGAAAGCAGTATGCTACTACACGCTGCAGCCTGTTAAGACTTGAGTAATTGCTTATGTCTATAATTGGCGGTGTAGTTTTCGTAGCATGCGCTTGAACAACGGTCTTTTGTAATTCCGGTAAGTTATTTTCCGGTTGCTGACCTTTGGGCCACGCGACTTCGTCAAGTCTTAACCATTCCGGCCCCGACCAGTAAGTTTTTAATGAATTAAGCTCATTCGGTTTAACACCTCGCGATATGTGATCCGCTGGATTATCGAAGGTTGGTACATACCTCCACTCAGAAACCTCGGTAAGCTCCTGTATGTTCATGACTCGATTGCCAACAAAAACCTGCAGTGAGCTTGGAGACATGTTTAACCATCCCAAGACAATAGTGGAGTCACACCAATAAACAGTTCTATCAATAGGCATTTTTAACGAAAGTTTTATCTTATCCACTAAACGCGCAAGTAATAATGCGGCAGTAAGCTCTAGACGAGGAATGGTTTGTGTCTTTAAAGGCGCAACCTTGGATTTCGCGGAAACAAGTTCTATGTATACCTTGCCGTTATTGTCTTGTGACTTTATGAAAACACATGCACCAAATGCCTGGACAGACGCTTCCGAGAATCCGTGAATTTCAGTTCGAACTAAGTTTTTACAAGTTACCTGTCTTTTGATATTAAATTTGTTTAAGCAAGTTAACTGATCGCGAAATTGTAACCATCTAGTGTGTAAAGCTTGTGGTAAAGAGCTGTCCCAGCCTAAACTTTCAAGCCATATATCGCGTAGAATAATTTTGGCTAATATTACAGTGCCACTAAGCAAACCCAAAGGATCAAAGATTTGTGATATTTCGGATAAGACCGTGCGTTTTGTAATTTGTGTATTAAAATTTACACCGATTTTGTACGAAAGACAGTCAGTTCGTCCATTCCAAAGCAATCCCAAAGTTTTCGTGTTTTCATTTGCGCCCAAATCTATAAAATCGTTTTTATCAGAAGTTTTGATATAGAGTAAAATTTCATTGTTATTGGATATCCACTTACGCAAATGAAAACCCGCTGTTTTAAGAATGCTTGAAACATCGTTTGCTAAAGATACCGCAGATTCAAAATCATTCGTTCCTGTCAATAAATCATCGACATAAAAGTCTTCTAGGATGACACGAGAAGCAGCAGGGTAAAATGATTTTGATTCAATGCCTAATTGGTGAAGACAGCGTATGGCTAAATAAGACGCCGATTTCGTCCCGTATGTTACGGTTTGTAATTCATAAATATCAATTGGTTTAGTGCTGTCTTCACGCCACAAAATTCTTTGCAAACTAGTCTGTTCAGGTTGTACCTTGCACATTCTGTACATTTTTTCGACGTCCGCAGCCATTACAAAGTTGTGCTTTCGAAAACGTATGAGTATTGAAACCAGATCGGACTGAATGGTCGGTCCAGCCATCTGTATATCGTTAAATGAAAGACCGGTTGAACTAGCGCACGAAGCATCGAAAACTGTCCGAAGCTTTGTAGTGAGACTTTCCTCCTTTATAACGCCGTGATGCGGCATGTAATAAGTGGGCTTTGTATCATGGTTTACTTCAACCTTACACATATGTCCTAAAGACTGATATTCGTCGATAAATTTAAAATATTTAAGTTTAAAATCGTGATTGCGCTCGAACTTACGCTCTAAAGAGAAAAAACGCTTTTGCGCATTGTTGTAAGAATCGCCCAGACCTTCAGGACTAGCCAGCAACGGTATGGTTACCAAAAAATGACCATCTGAATCACGAGTAAAAGTTTGTAAAAAATGTTTTTCGCAAGCTTTTTCTTCCAATGACATTGGTTTTACACCAGAAAAATCTTCAATCTCCCAAAATCGACAAAGTTGTTTGTCGATGTCTATGTTTTTAACGAGATTGCATTGCACGGCGTTACCCGAATCGGCCTGTATTGTGCCTGAAATGACCCAACCGAATTTTGTTTTCTGTAAATAAGGCCCCTTTGTTCCTAACTTTACTTGACCTATGCAAATAATATCCCAAAAACAGTCTGCACCAATAAGCAGGTCGATTTCGCCCGGTATATCAAAGTGAGGATCTGCCAATTGTAAGTTGTTTGGTATATTAAGTTCTTGTTTATTGACCCTAAAGTTAGGTAACGTATCGGTTATTTGAGGGACTATTAAACACGAAACTTTGAGGCTGAACTGGTTAATTTTAGATTTTACTAAAGCAAAGCACTTACCTTTACATTCTGAATATGTTTCATTAATACCACTTATTTTTATTTCGGCAGAAAATGAGTTAAGCTTTAATTTAGAGGCAAAATGTTCAGTAATAAAGCTGCTTTGTGATCCAGCATCCAATAAGGCCCGGGCTGTACGCGGTTTGTTACTGACATCTAATACATTTATTAAAACAGTCGATAAAAGTACTTGGTTATTTATAACTTTATTACAAGACGTTAAATTAACGCTTTCTTGTTTGTTGTCACCACCATCAGAATGTAAGAGCGTGTGATGCTTACTCTTGCACTTTTTACAAGTACCAGAGAAGCACTGTCGGTATAAATGGCCAGCCTTTAAACAATTTAAGCAAATGCGTTTGGTTTTTAACTGCTCGATCTTGTCATTTAAATTTAATTTAAGAAAATCAGGGCAAGCTGAAATATAATGCTTATTATTATTGCAAAACGAACATTTTGAAGTTTTTTGTAAATTATTGTCATCTTTAGCGACAAAGGATTTTACCCTTTTATCGCGTTTGTTGTGTTGCTCAGTGCTGCCAACATGTTCTTTTGTCTGCTCCATGGACTCCAAAAGGTCCGCTCTTTCCTTTAAAAATTTAGATAAGTTATCCAAAGTAGGCGTTTTAAAGGTAGATTTCAATTGTTCCCATTTTCTGAGAGTAATATTGTCTAATTTTGTCGTTACTAAGTAAATAATTAAGGTATCCCAAAAATCAATGGGTTCATTTAAAGTTTTCAGAGCTCTTAGATGTTTGGCAACACTGTCAACTAGCTTTCGCAAGGCGCTTGACGATTCGGTGGAAATTTTATCGATATTGAAAAGTGATTTAACATGATTTTGTATTAAAATCCTACTATTGTTAAAACGGTCGCAAATTAATGCCCAAGCATTGTCGTAGTTAGAACCTGAAATTTCTAAGCTCGCAATAATTTCAATAACACTGGGGCCTAAATAGGATCGGAGGTAATGAAATTTTTGAATATCTGATAAAATGGAATTTTTATGAATTAATGATTCGTACGTATCTCTGAATTCTAACCATTTATCATACTCGCCATTGTAAGTTATGATTTCAATCACTGGAAGTTTAACTCCACCAGTACCCGCGCTATTGTTTTGTGGAAGTAAAATTTGTGAAATGTTAGCGCTCGACTGGTTAGAGGCTACGCTAGAGGCCGCCAAACTGCCAGCAACCGAACCTCCTGATGCACGGCCACCACCAGCGCCGCCATCTGAAAGTGTAAATAACGTGTTTGAAATCAAGAACCGTTTAGACCTGGCAACAACGCTAAAGAAAGATTTCTCGAAAACTTCGCGCTCTTTATAAATTGTTTCAGCAACGGGCTCTTCGCTTAACGCCTCAATTTGACCTTGCAGATCTTCAAAGTCATCAATAATACGATGAAATCGCTCATAACGTTGTTCTACCTCAAGAAATAAATTGTGATCTTCGATATTGTAATTAGGATATTTTTGTTCGAGATTTGTAATGAATTTATCGAAATTTGTAAGTTTGGCCTTGACTGAACCCCTTTTTTTGATTAGTACGTCCATGTTAAAATGCTTTTATGTAAAAAAAAATGTAACAGAAAGAAATGTAAATGTAAATAGATGACGAACAAACGCTTTATTGGTGGTTCAATCAAGCCTGCGCTAAATTGCATGCACTAGGAAGCGATACAAGGAAATCTTATTGGAAAGGACCCACCTGAATGATGTCTTCAACTTGTAAGGAACGGCAGCACTTTCCAATCACATAAAAATCCGGATGAAGGACCATGATTTTGTTTGTAATTAATTGACTGTATAACTGGCCTGGTTCGGCTAATTCTAACGTTAATAAAACACCAAAGAAGTAAACTAAATACTCAAAACATTTTAATTTTCAAGAAGTAATACAACTTCGAACATATTACAAATATTATGGTGTTGAAAACGAATGCGAGAGAACAGAAACGTAAGTTGACGTAAAGAAAATGAAAACAGCTGACGCACATCTACACTTCTGCAAACGTTCTCTCACACTGCTCCTTCTGCTTCGTCGACCGTCGGTCCACGGCGGCGGTAGCGATCCCCCCTTCGGCAGCTCGCGCACAGTCACGGCCGTCTTTCGCGACATTACACTGTTGCCGCGAGTTGTAAAATATATCGAGAACTGAACAGGGCAGTCGTTATGCGGGCAAACAAAATTTTTACAGCTACACCTGTGAAAACGCTGATGTAAAAAGCATTTCCTAATATTTTTAGAAGATCTAGAGCAAAAGCAACACTTAAACATTATTACTTACCTTTATAACTCACTATTTCACTAATCAAACAATAAAAGGCCTAAAAGATAAACAAATAATATAGAGCAACAACCACTTGCAGAAAAACTATGAATTTCTAGAATAAAGTCGTGGAGGGGACAAAACACATGGATACTAGGGTATATTTTTGTAAATTTACATAGAATTACAGTAATGTACATTATCTCAGATTATTTAACAAAGTTTTATATTTTTTTAAACGATGAGATGTGTTTTTACAAAAATATACATAACTTTATGTGAAAATATGGTAATTATATGTATTTTAACTGAAATATACATTCCCAATGGAATTTTCCCATTCTCCCCATCTTTTATAGTGTACAATATCTTTCGGGGATCACAAGCATTGTCCAATATTTATATGGGAATTGAAGATTGCATATATATATAGGAAAGAACAACACTACCTAAATAACGGAGGCTCCTTATCATTCTCCTTTCTCGGGGTCGGATTACTATTGGCCGGTTGCAGAAAGCTCAATTAAAGTTTAGAATGTCGTTTAAATTTAACGGAATGTCAAATTTCTGTCAGCAGCTTGTCAAATCTGAAAGCTCGGTTAAATATTCTAAACAGCAATTAAGTTTTGTGCAATCGGGAGTATATCTTTTAATTGAACGCGTAATATCTTCGGTGCAATAGCCATTCTCACTCAAAGCTTCGGTCAGTTTCGATGCTTCCGATGTTATAGAATCTTGATCAGAAATCGAAATGACTCTAAATACTAGTGCGTTAATAACCGAATTCTTTTATGCTGGATGGTGGTGTGAGTTTGCATTTAAGTATCTATTTGTATGCGTCGGTTTTCTATACACCGAATGTCCTAATGTACCATTTTCCTTCCTTTGAACACAAACATCTAGAAAGGGAATAGTTCCATTAGATTCAATTTCCATTGTGAATTTAATTTTATGGTGTTGTTGATTAAGGTGGTCCAGAATTATCGTGTCCGAAATCACAAAATATTACTTTTTTTTGCGGTCTCGACTTTTTTTATTTACAAAAAACTGGAAAAATTATTATTTTTTTAAAATCGTGTTTTTTTTTATGCTTCCCCTCGTATAACTTCTTACCTAATTAAGCTACCGAGACGAATTTTTTTGACTAAAAGCAGACATTTTGGCGCTTCTTCCCATGTAAAACATGATAGCTATTATTTATTTTAAATACGGCTAAAACATCGATGAACTTGAAACTTTAGAAATTTTGTAAACAAGTTTTCACTAATCGAAAAAAAATTTAGTTTTTGAAAATTTTATATAACATGCAGCGAATAAAATGTAGACATAATATCAAAAAAGTTTTTAGTAGCAAAATCGTTAGTGTAGCTTTCATACTTTAGGTGCGCGAAATTTAAAATTTCCTTGGAGCCTTGGAAAAGGACGAAATGTTCTGCTTCGGTTAACGGCTTCGACAAGTTGATTTTTTCTGCCTGTGCATTGGTAATGTTGCCCAAAGTGGTAAATATGCTTCCTTCAAGTCTAAAAGCTAATTTCAGGTGAATTTCTAGTAGTTTACGGGCACTTCTATCTAAATCGTGACGTACTGCCTCAATCCAGTCTCTACCTAACGCCTGGCTGGCACGCTTATAAACAATGGCGAAAAATAGCCATTACCTATGAAAATTTTTAAAAACGTCCGACACTACCGACTATTTTTTTTTTAAATCTCTTATAGCTATTAAATTTTTTTTCCTAATAGTGCCGATTTTAAAATAATAGCTACTTAAAATACATGTGTAGAAAAGGATATGTATTACTTGCTCTACACCAAAATTTTAAGTTGCTATTAGGGCGGTCTTTCATTTTAGGGCCCCATTTTCTAAAGGGTGCCCGTTTTTCTACTATGGGAAAGCCTAACAAGCAAATACCTGCCTGCAGTGGCGTATATCGACATTGCTTCTGGAGGGGGGGGGATTAAGACGATAAGTTTTTCGCAACCAAAAAAAAAAGATCGTTACTTTATACTATTTCTATCATATTTCCTTAAATAAATTGGCTCTGGGGGGGGGGGTTAACTCCCAAAAACCCCCTTATATACGCCACTGTAGCCATAAGAAGATTAAAACTTTTTATTATTACATAAATAGCTTCGTACTCTAAAAGTTAAATAAAAAGAGTATGAGATTTTCGAAAAAAAAAATTTTTGTTCAAATATAAAAATTTTCGAAAAATTAACATTTAACATTTCACGAGGCCACCATTTTGTTTTGTCATATTGGATTTTTACTAAAATGTTACCAGGTCATCCCCATATGACCCTTAATTTTTTGCCAAAATTTAAATCAATCGGATAAATAGTTTTTTAGCTATATGCCGCGAACAGATAAACCGACAGACCAACAGACAGACCGACGGAATTGAGAGAACATGTTTTTCATCTAAAGATCCTGAAACGTAAATATCTGAAAAAAATCTCGGAGGGTAATTTTTTCACGATTACACACGATAATATTTCCCTTTTATGAGGGATCTAATAAATTCAATAGTAGTTTTTACATTGGCATACACCGCCATTTTGTTACTTCATTTTGAATTAGTACCAGTTTATCCCTATATCTCATCTAATTTTGCTGCAAAATTGAATTAAATGAATTGAATTAAAAAAAAAATGTGGCCGCCATCTTGCATCGGTACCACAACTTTACCAGTTCTGTTTATCTCTATATCGCATTTAATGATTGCACAAAATCGGAAATTCATCTAATAAGTAGTTTTTTTAGGATCATATTTAAAATATTTTATTAGGACGCCATTTTGTTCTGCTATCTTATATTCATATCAAAATGTTGCTAGTTCATTCCTATGTAACACTTGTAAATCCTGAGAGAGTGATTTTTCCACGATTACAAACATTTTATTTGGCCGTCATTTTGTACCGCCATCTTGATTTAGTACCACAACTTTACTAGTTCATCTCTATACCACAACTTTACTAGTTCATCCCTATATCACAAACTAGTTATAGCACTCAATTTGAAATCAGTCTATTAAGTAGATTTTCAGGTTGAATTTTTAAAAATTTTATGAAGCCGCCATTTTTTTCCGCCACGTTAGATTCCTCCCACAATTTCACCAGTTGATTCCTACATAATACTTGATTTTTATGCAAAATTTCAGTTAAATTGGATAAGTAGCTTTTTAGTAATAATTTTTTTAACATTTCACTAGGCCGCCATTTTGTTTTGCCATAAAACATTATCAGGTCATAATTAATTAATTAAATTAGAGATCACAACTCATTCATAAATCACGTTAGGGGTATGCGCCAACATGGTTCCCCTATTTTTCACATTCTATCGACCAATGTTTACGATAAAACAAGAAGTGGGGATGGCGCATGCCCAAGCCGTGGCCATTTGTTGATGAATGCCAGTGAAGGAGTAAGTTTTCGCTTCCCGCATAAGGAAATATCATTAATCCTGAAAAAATTTCCGTTCCATTACCGTCGGTCGGTCGGTCGGTCTGTTCCGGTACAGCTAAAAAATCCACTTACTCAATTAACTTTAATTTTATTTAATTTTCCATAAAAATTACGTCTGGTAAAATATTGGTATGAATTCAAAATGGCGAAACAAAATGAAGAAATGGGCCATACTTCATTAACGTCGACAAAAAGAAGGATTCTTACCTATTCCTTAATGAGGAAAATAGGTATTTTTACAAATTTGAAAGAAATAATCGTTCTCTACTTCACTATCTAAAATCAAACTATTAAGTTAGGTAAGTTTAAAAGGAAATTAGTTATTTATATATTATTAAACTTTAGTTTTTAGTTATGTTTGCCTTACGTCACTATCATTTTGTAATTGTGACATTTAGAAAAATTATTTGTTCAGTTTTTGAAAATGTCATTTTAAACCTGTAACTGTCAAGTTAGACCTTGTCTAAAGTTAAACCTCTTTAGTGAATACGGGTGTTAGAGTTTTAAACCAAATTCAATGCATTTAGGGGTATTTAAGACTGCACATCGTGAATTTTTGTCAACATTTTAAAAATGCTAACATGGCGGCGGAATTTTAACATTTGTGTAGATTTGGCTGAAAGAAAGTAGGCATCTGGGGGTATTTGAAAATACATATACATTTTTAGTAAATATTTAAAAAATGAGAATAGGAATGCCTAGATTGCGAGCGAATTTTAATATTTATACAGATTTGATTAAAAATCGATATTAAGTGAGCAATTCATACATTTTTAGTAATAAATATTTAAAATGGGGATGTCATCAATCAATCCGGTAAGTACTTTTTTTCAGATATTTTTAAACATTTAATTAGGTCACCGTTTTGTTCCCCTATTTTGAATTTGTCTCAACCTTTTTACCAATTCATCCCTATATAATATTTGATTTTTGAGCAAAATTTGAACATACTCGATGTAGTAGTTTTCTGCATTGACACACAACATTTTATGAGGCCTCCATTTTGGATTTGTAGTAAAACTTATCAGCTGATGGTCATGTCACACCTAATTTTTCTGCAAAATTTAGATAAAATGGAAAAGTAGTTTTTTAGTAATAATTTTTTAACATTTCAATAGGCCGCTAATTTGTTCTACCATATTGAATTTTTACCAAAATGAGACTATGTCATCATCATATGACTTTTAATTTTTAACCAAAACTTGAAGAAAATGGGACAAGCAGTTCTTGAGCTTTGTCGCGGACAGACATACAGACTAACCGACAGAACTGCGAAAACTGTTTTTTTGCAACTAGAATACTTCCCCGTTGCCAGGAAAGTAAGAAAAAGCGAGCGCTATAAAATTAAAATAGAATAGCCAATAGTCATATTGTTATTCCATGTTAATAGCTAAATTTAAAAAATAAAAGATGTTTTTTAATTTTCAATATCCTAAATCTTAAATTCTAACCAGTTTAGAACATGTTTACGAACACATTTTTCCTTTAATAACCCAAAGAATCACCATTTAAATTCATTTACCTCACAACACTTATATAAAAAATTGACAACTCAAGTAAAAATTAAAAAAAGGCCCGAAATCTTCCGAAACTTTATTATTTCCCCAGATTTTATCTAAAATCTAGTGAATTTCGAAATCGCACTACGTTTTTTTGAGCGTGAGACGCCCTTTAACTATTTTAATTCTCTGGTAGGAAATTGTAATCGTCAAAATAATCACCTCAGAGTGTTTTTTGTATCATTATGCTTCTGAGGATTCTCACATGACCTCCGACGAAATATTCTATTGTTTTAAACCGGATTTGTCAATACGTTATGTGACCCAAAATAAGTGATAAAGGTATCTTCCATTAGACATAATAAGTCCCCTGGAAACGGAAATCTAGCTGTTTACTTATTGATTAAAAGACAATTCCAAACTTAAACGGCCATTTTTTTACAAACTCATATTGCCGCACCATAGTTAGGTCAACTAAAGCTCCCCCGCAATGTCCAAGATAAAGTAAATAAAACTTATTTATTATATATATAAAAAATCAATGTTCTTCTAATGTCACTGCACCTTTAGAACACCTTCTTGAAGTAAGGCAACATATAATTAGAAAATTTGAACCGTATTAACAATTACAAAATAATACATTAAGACACATGCAGTAGTAAAGCTAAGAAAAGCCTCGTATTTTTTTTCAGCAAATTAAGTTCTTTAATGTTAAAGTTTATTGTAGTTCCACGAGCCGCTATTGGTTTTTAAGCCACGCCGGTCACGTGACCCTGTAACAATCTTTACTGTAGCCTATTGTACTTTTATACTATAAGGATCCCTTGTCATTGAAAATGGGATGGTCTAATACGTGGAGTTGTCCTTCGGGGTTGCCAAATCTAACTAAAACACTTGTTACTGTTGTAGTCTGATCTAAGGCTTTGGGTATTTTAACTTGTATTTTACTATTTTGCAATAAAAATAGTTTCTTTATACTGCTTAGAAACTAATACTGGAAAAACATTACTATTTTTTGTATGAAAATTTTATTGCATCATGTTTAAACATAAACCGTAATATGAATTGGTACAAACATTGGAGTTCCTGGCTAGGCCTGGCATCGTCGTACGATCGACCTTATACTGTGAGGTAATCTTGGCAGTGGCTAAATATGTAAATAATGAACTCTATTTTTATTCTTACTCTAAGATATGTTTTTCGGCATCTAGGGACCCTGAAACGTAAAGATCTGAAAAAATCTCGCAGGGGATCTTTTCACGATTACAATACTTCTCTTTTACGAGGGAAGTAGAAACATTTTGAATTTCGGCGATTTTATTATGACATTTTGATAAGAAAGTATTTTTTGTTCTAATGAATTTAAATAACACAATCTACGGTAATATGGATTTTTATTTTATTTATTTCAAATTCGGCCCTCTAGGCTTAAGGGCCTAGCAAAACCCTCCTTTAGTCGGCCACAACTAAATCTTGAAATTTAAATTAACTAATATGGAAATTACAGTATTTTTCAATGAAAACCCTTTTCTATTATAGATAGAATTGCTTAACCTGTTAGTATATTAGTGGATGTAATCAGTTTTTGCTAGAAATAATATATACCTACGTGTTAATTAATTAATATTTATATAATTACCACACCGTAAAAAAGTACTTACTTCAAGTGTCACCACACTACTCTATTTATTATTTTTATGGCTATAACCGCATTGGTTTTTATCAGATTCGCCCAAAATACGATTGGGATTTGTCACTCGCTTTTGATATCGGTAAACTACAATTGTGATTAATATATTATTTGTTTTGGCGTTTCAAAAACGTCGTAAATATTTAATATCTGTTACTATTATGACTGTATGCAACAAAGGATCAGAAATTATTACTAATCCGAATTAACTGATATTTTTTCTGTATCTAAATTATACAATTACACTATGACTAGCTCTAGGCCGGAGCGAGGCATGGGCAAGAGGAGTAGAGTACAGGGTGTCCCGTTTTCGGTGTTTTTATGGGGTATCTCTCTTATTAGTGAAGATAGAGGGTTCCGGTTTTCGCGACATGGTGCTACTTTTTTGTGAAACGAAAGAAGACCCAAACAAAATTTTCACAGCCCCCTTCGTTTTTAATATACAGTGTGAAATGGAAAATATTGCACTTTTGGCCCCCCCCTTGCATTTCGGTTGTTGTTTAACTTATCGAAAAGGTACAAACTGGCTCTGATACAGTTTTTCGCGTAGAATCCAGTGGCGTAGTGAGATTTTTTATGTGAGCTGTCGTTTTTCAGATATAACACAAACTTATAATTTTTTTTAACGGGACACCCCGTATATTTTTATTTTGTATTATTCAGTTCGCAATAAGCTTCTCGAAAGTATATAAAAGTATATACTTTTCCGTTCGAATCGCCCAGTAATTTGCATTTTTTTAGAGATAGACTCAGTTTTTGGTAGTAGGCTGGGATTGCCTAAACAAAACAAAAGAAAATTGTTGTCATGTTAAATAAATTACTTGTCAAAAACCTCTGGTTCGTTTTGAAGCTAGATTAGATAACCGCAACAACTATTTTAAATTTTATAGTAAAAAATGGCTAGAAACCAAACGTTTTTTAATGAAGAAAAATACGATATTTTGCTCTGCTTTAGTGCTCTGCACAATGTAACTAACGAAGATGTTAGCGGAACTATATTTATTAAGGTATGCTTAGCATTCGTCGTATTTTATAATATATACATTTTTATGAGGCTGTTGGTGTTTTAAACATAGGTATCCAGAATGAAGACAACCCTGTGAAATTACATTTCTTAGAATGACAAGAAATCTAGTTGATTTCGGATCTTTCAATAAGCCGCGAAGCAAAACCTATAACAAGGAAAACGAGAAAGACGTAGTTAATGTTCTGGCGTTCAAGTCCTTGCAGTAAAATCCATAGAGTAAGAATTAAAGTAGAGATCATAACTCATTCATAAATCACGTTAAGGATATGCGCCAACATGGTTTCCCTATTTTTCACGTTCTATCGACCAATGTTTATGATAAAACAAGAAGCGGGGATGGCCCATGCCCAAGCCGTGGCCATTGAGGCAAATAGGTATTTTTACAAACTTTAAAGAAATAATCGTTCTCTAGTTCACTATCTAAAATCAAACCATTAAGTTAGGTAAGTTTAAGAGAAACTTAGTTATTTATATATTACTAAACTTTAGTTTTTAGTTATGTTTGCCTTATGTCACTATCATTTTGTAATTGTGACATTTAGAAAAATTATTTGTTCAGATGTAGAAAATGTCACCTTAAATCTGTAACTGTCAAGTTAGACCTTGTCTAAAGTTAAACCTATTCGTCTGATTGTATGTTTGTATCTCTGGTTCAAATCTTGTAATGGATTTTTCAGCACTTCCATTACCGATTATTTTCTAATTTGACATGCATACACTTTAATAAAAAATACGAATTTTTTTAATCAACGTTTAGAAATCCAAAATGGTGGCGCCAATATCGTCGACGAATTTTGTTACTTGTGTAGCTAAAATTGAAAATCAGTGCCTAGGAAAATTTAAAAGTGTGAGCATTTAAAAATTCAAAATATCGGTGTCAAAATGACAATGTCAACAGGTCGGACCGATGATTTTAACATTGGTGGGGATTATTTAAGAATGTACAACAAAAATAAAAATGGTGGCGCCAATATAGCGAACGAATTTTGTCATTTGTACAGACTCGGCTGAAATATCAGTATCTAGAAGTATTTAAGAATAAAAGTTATGAAATTTTAGTCAATATTTAAGAATTAAAAATGGCGCACCACCATAGCAGACTAATTTTAAAATTTTTGCAGATTTGATTAAAATTCGGCATTTAGGGGTATCTAAAACTGCACATCATGGATTTTTGTCAACATTTTAAAAATTCAAGATTGTAATGCCAACAAGGCGGCAGAATTTTAACATTTGTGTAGATTTGGCTGAAAGAAAGTAGGAATCTGGGGGTATTTGAAAATACATATCATACATTTTTAGTAAATATTTAAAAAATGAGGGTAGAGATGCCTAGAATGCGAGCGAATTTTAATATTTATACAGATTTGATTAAAAATCGATATTAAGTGAACAATTCGTACATTTTTAGTAATAAATATTTAAAATGGGGATGTCATCACTCAATCAAACAAGGATTGTAATAAGTAGTAGTAGTAGTAGTAGATAAGTACTTTTTTTCAGATATTTTTAAACATTTAATTAGGCCACCGTTTTGTTCCCCCATTTTGAATTTGTCTCAACATTTTTACCAGTTCATCCCTATATAATATTTGATTTTTGATCAAAATTTGAACATAATCGATGTAGTAGTTTTCTGCATTGACACACAATATTTTATTAGGCCGCCATTTTGGATTTGTAGTAAAACTTATCAGTTGATGGTCATGTCAAATCTAATTTTTCTGCAAAATTTGGATAAAATGGATAAGCATTTTCTTAGTAATATTTTTTTAACATTTCAATAAACCACCATTTTGTTCAGCCATATTGGATTTTTACCAAAATGTTACCACACCATCATCATATGACCTAATATAACTAATAATTTATAACAAAAAGTTGAAGTAAATAGGACAAGCAGTTCTTGAGCTGTGTCGCAGACAGACATACAGACTAACCGACGGAACTGAGAAAACATGTTTTTTTGCAACTAGAATACTTTCCTCTTGCGAGAGATTGTCCAAGATAAAGTAAATAAAACTTATGTATTAAATATTTAAAAAATTAATGTTCTTCTAATGTCACCGCACCTTTAAAACGCTGCTTCTTGAAGTAAGGCAACATATAATTAGAAGATTTGAGCCATATCAACAAATACACAATAATACATTAAAACACATGCAGTAGTGACGCTAAGAAAAGCGTGGTATCTAATAAATGAAATATTTTTTAGCCAAATTAATTTCTTTAATGTCAAAATTTATTGTAGTTCCACGACCCGCTATTGGTTTTTAAGCCACGCCGGTCACGTGACCCTATAACAATGTTTACTGTAGGCTATTATACTTTTTTACTATAAGGATCCCTTGTCAATGAAAGTGGGATGGTCTAATACCACAGTGGGATGGTCTAATACGTGGAGTTGTCGATTGGGTTTGCCATAGCTAACTAAAACTCTTGTTACTGGTGAAGTCTGAGTCTTTGGGTATTTTTGTTTGTATTTTACTATTTTGCAATAAAAGTAGTTTCTTTATACTGCTTACAAACTCATACTGGAAATAAATTACTATTTTTTGTATGAAAATTTTATTGCATCGTGTTTAAACATATTCACCGTAATATAAATTGGTATAAACATTGGTGTTCCTGGCTAGGCTTGGCATCGTCGTATGATCGACCTTATACTGTGAGGTAATCTTGGCAGTGGCTAAATATGTAAATAATGAACTCTGTTTTTATTCTTCCTCTAAGGTAAAATCCATCAGAATATTGGGGTTCCAAAAAGCCGGGTACAAAAAATTTTAAGGAACCAAGGTTATAAACGATTTAAATTCGGGTTGGTGCAATACTTACAACCGGGCGACGCGCAGCGTCGAATGATTTTCTGTAACTGGTATCTAGAAAAATACGATAATGACCCTGACTTTTATAGAAAAGTAATATGGCCCTATGAGGCATATATAAGTAGCGCCGGAGTATTAAATAGGCATAATTCTGGATACTGGTTGCTAGAAAACCAGCATCGAATGATTCCTCGCGAACGACAGGGTAGCTTTGGGTTTAATATTTCTTATTTCATATTGGGTTCAAAAATAATGTATCGTATATACCAGGGGAACTTATATACAGATCGGTATTTCCAAATACTAGAACTTATTCTACCGAAATTACTCGATGATCTGCCTTTGGCCTATTTACGCGACATATATTTTCAGCAGGACGAAGCACCTGCTCATAATTCCGGTAGAATAAGGCAGTATTTGGAAAATGGATAGGGAGCAATGGCCCTGTAATATGGCCGGCGAGATCGCCAGATCTCTCGGTTTTGGATAACTTCCTGTGGGGTACTTTAGAAAACAAAATATATAGGACAAGACATGCCACCTTAGCCGATTTAATAAACGCCACAAGAAGGGTATTCAATGAAATTCAACAACGACCGGTTAGTATTTTCACTGCCTTAAGGGGAACTGCACGCAGTATTATGGATCCGCCGCTGCAATATTATGTCAAAACTATAAGAGATATGTATTAGCTTCAATGTGATTTTAATAAGAAAATATGTATAGTTGGGCGCTAGATGCGAATTTTTATGAAAAAATCAAATCTAGAGTTATAAAATAGAAGTAGATTTGTCCATTTTCGACCATTTTTTGACGCAAATGCCTTTGCATATAATTTGTTTTCCACAAAATGGCTCTTTACCGCCTTACATTGATCCTTTGTCTACGTAACTGCAAAATTTGAGATGGTAAATCGTACTCATGTCTTTGTATTTCTGGAGCGCGTGAACCCTTTTGAACCCATTTTTAACCGAAATGTAATTTAAATTGCCTATACATAACACATTTTTTTGAGGTCGAACGTACAGGAAGTTTTTTCTAATACGTAGGTACCTTTTTATCTTACTTTGAACTCGACTAGACCTTGTCGCTGGTTTTCACTTTTTGCGTGCAGTTCTCCCTTAAGAAGAATACGGAAATTATGTAGGCTTTTATTTATTTATTTATTTTCAACGTATAAACATTTACAGTACAAAA
The DNA here is from genome assembly GCA_030620095.1 of Kuschelorhynchus macadamiae. Classification (NCBI taxonomy): domain Eukaryota; kingdom Metazoa; phylum Arthropoda; class Insecta; order Coleoptera; family Curculionidae; genus Kuschelorhynchus; species Kuschelorhynchus macadamiae. The sequence continues at coordinate 1,754,561 of JAUTXW010000406.1, read as the reverse complement.
TTGTTTTAGACTAACTTAAAATAGTTCTTTTGGCCATCTGCTTAAATTTATTTTCTAGCACATTAGAAAAATCCAGGTTTGTGTAAAAATTATTTACAGTAGTTGATATTCTATTTACAGGACTACACAACAAATACCATGCTCTACAGTTTGGTATATGTAGAAGGGTTTGTTTACGAGTATGATTGGAAGGCATTCTGGACTTTTAATTATATTGTTAAAAATTTTAAAGGCAAAACACACATAATTGTGTAAGGGAAAATCATTTCGAGCAATATCTTTAGGGTAGGATTAGTTTTTGTTGTTGTTAGTCGCTGTTTAGAGGTATTAGAGGTAGAATTATTAACATGTTCATTTTATTCAATTAATAATACTTTTCAAAATTGATGGATTCACGGATTTATCAGCGAAAAACAGGTTAATAATAATTATTTTTATTATAAAACCGAGTTTGCGGTCCGATTTTGAACCTTCTTCAAGGCAACAGGCTAAAATTATAACAATGTAAGATAAATAGTGCCATGATAGTTATTACAAATCTACTTACATTTTACATTATAATTATTTAATTATTAATTGATAAAATTTGAAAATTTTTTGTAAAATAGTATAAAACAAGGATATACAAAGCAATAATTTATTGTAAAATAAAAAAAAAATTGTTACTATAAATAAAATATACCTGAAAAATTCATTTATTTTGTAAGCAATCCCAGCCTACTACCAAAAACTGAGTCTATCTCTAAAAAATGCAAATTACTGGGCTATTCGAACAGAAAAGTATATACTATTATATATTTTCGAGAAGCTTATTGTGCACTGAATTGAACGTGAAAAACTGTATCAGAGCCAGTTTTTACCTTTTCAATAAGTTAAACAACAACAAAATACGAAAAATGCAATATTTTCAATTTCACACTGTATCTTAAAAACGAAGGGGGCTATAAAAATCTTCTTCCGTTTCACTTCCGCACCATGTCGCGAAAATCGCAACCCTCTATCTTCACTAATAAGAGAGATACCCCATAAAAATGGGACACCCTGTACATGGCCCCAAGTTTCAACCCGCACTGGCGGCAAAAGTGCTATGGCGTCCAAACTTTAAAGTTTCCTATGAAAAAGATTAGCATTAGTTTTGTCTTTCTAATGACTCCGTTGCCATAGAACTAGTCTAAAATTAATTTTCAGGATCAATCAGCTGATCTAGAAATTCTGACATCTTCTCGTTTATCTATGAAGGTATTAAATTTAAACTTGCAGAGCTCCCTTGTTTTAAAGACCATATACCGACGAGTTTTTCCCTGTATTACAAATAGAAAAGTTTCTCACTTATGAGATGCCAATATGCATATCACGAGACTGATTTGTTTTCTCTAGATCAGTAGTTCTCAAACTTTACCAAAGTGAGGAACCCCAAAGCAGCTCTCATTTTTCTTGAGGAACCCCTAACACCCAAACAGGATAAATTCGATTAAAGTCCAATGGACGGAATCAAAAAAAGTTTTTTATTATGAAAAGGTTTTATTATGACAGATGATGAAACTGGGAATTAATAGTAATAAAAAAATCGAAAAATTAATAAAAGCTCTTTACGAAATACGATTAAATAAGTATCAGTAAAATAGGAAAATACATTTGTGTAAAAAATATGTCATAGAAACAGTAAGTTTTTTATATTAATGAGACGGATGTGCTTGCTTCTTCAAGACCATCTTGTCAAAATCTATTTAAAGATTGGATTGCTGAATCCTCAAGTTGACTTCGGCATTTAGTTTGTTCCTCTGTTTGGTTTTGATATTGGTATATTTTGAAAAACCTACTTCACAACGGTAGGTTGTAGCAAAGGGCAATAATTTTTTTACTGCGAGATGTGAAATTTCTGGATACCCACCTCTGAGACTAGTCCAAAATTCCAACAAACTTGGCGGGTTAAAATTGGCCTTTAAATTCCCATCCGCTGAGATATCGATGAGTTTTTCGGATTGTTTGACAGTAAGTTCGAGATCCTTTATTGAGACAGTGAATGGGTTTCTAAGCCAGCTCAGACTATCTTTTTTTATTGGAAAATATTCCCTTATAGAAAGTTGTAAATCTCGTAAGTGAGACTTAATCTCCGAGGCAATGTCTGTCAAAAGAGGAGACTGACATTCCGAAACAAAATCGTAAAGAGTCGGATAACATTCAATATGGCCTTTGTCAACGCAGGATTCCCAAAACTGTAATTTCTTTAATTTGGCTTCAATTTTATCATAAACTGAAAGTGCTGTCACTGATAAACCTTGAAGTGATAGATTCAGTTCATTAAGGCTCGAAAATATATCAGCAAGATATGATAAACGTTGTAACCACTTGACATCAGTAAGACGTGATGACAGTTCGAATGAAGAGTCGTCAAGAAACACCATGACTTTATTTCTCAAGGTGAACAATCGCACTAAAATTTTTCCACGAGATAACCAGCGTACCTCGGTGTGGAGCAAAAGTGTAGTGAATTGCCTTCCAATTTCTTCACAGAGAACCGCAAAAAGTCGTGAATTTGTAGGCCTAGACTTGATAAAGTTCACTATTTTTACTGATTCGTCCAATGTATTTTTAAGATTTGGAGGCATTCGTTTCAGTGCCAACGCATGTCTATGTATGACGCAATAACTACTCCCGAGTTCCGGTACGATTTGCTTTACACGTGCAATAAGTCCACTGTACTTGCCAGTCATTGACCTTGCACCGTCGGTACAGATATTAATACACTCTTGCCAGTTCAATTCCTTCTCGTTGATGAACGAGTTGACTAAGTTGAAAATATCCTCACCAGTTGTACGAGCCTTTAAAGGTTTGCACAACAACATGTCTTCTTCAGCACTGTTGTTATGTATATATCGAACGATAACAAGAAGTATTGCAAATCCGGCACATCTGTTGTCTCGTCTAGTTGTAAGGCATAGCAACCAGCTTTAATTCGTCGAATAACTTCATTTTCTATTTCAGTACTTATTTCATGGATTCTTCTGCAAACTGTATCATTTGATAGTGGCACCATGTTTATAGAATCACTAAACTTATCACCAAGCATAGTTGCAACGACGTCCATTATGCACGGTTTTATTAGAGTTTCGGCAGCAGTATACGCTTTTCCGGCCTTAGCTATTCGATAACTCACTTGAAATGATGCTTTACAAGCTTTTTCGTTAATGCTACTTCGCACTAAAGACGATAGATGTTTTTTACTTTTATTCATTTCTGCTAACCTACGTTGAAAAAGTTCAATAGACTTCTCTTTGTACTCACTATGATTTGTTTGCAAGTGTCTTAGCAGTTTCGCTGGAGCTAATAAACTGTTGTTGACAGTTTTGTAACAGACAACACACTGACCATTCGGAGCACTAGAATCACCCACATACGTAAAATCGTAGGACAAATATTCTGGACTGAATTTTCTAACTTTGATTTTTTTATTGGCATTCTCAGCAGAACTCGATATCGAAGGTTCGCTACTATTTCTTCATTTTTATCGAGTTGAAGACTTGAATTATCGTCTTGTTTTCTCTTCAGACTACCGGTTTTTAGCCATTTATCCATGATAATTTATTGAATTGGAAAATAGACACAATAAATAAGCAATAAATTTGTATAACTCAACGTTATTATCTACTTTTTCTTGTTTGTAACTGGACTCAAAGTCAAGAAAATAATACTCAAAGCACTAATATACGTGTATTACGCGGTATTCATTTCATACATTTCATACATTTCAAACATTTTTGTTTACAAAAAGTTTATTAAGTGCCGAAACCCCTAACACACCTTGGCGGAACCCTAGGGTTTCGCGGAACACAGATTGAGAAATACTGCTTTATATCACAAAATTTTCATTTTTCGCAAAATAAACATAAAATAATGCAATCATGGTTTTTGGGATTAGACCGTATCAAATATCCGACGTTTTGTCTTCGATTGCACGAGGCAACTTCAGGGATCTCGGAGAAATTCAGGCCGGCTTTTATACCCGACTTGTGTACGCCGAACCGTGACTCTGCGTTAAGATCGGTTTCCACGTGTGATGTAGACCGTAACAGTAATATATCGGTTTAAATTATTGTAAATTAATTTCACTTCTTCAAATCAAGATACCATAATCATTCACAATGATTTAAATAAACCTTTTTTAAAATACATATATAATAATCGAATGACATGTACAAGGTGGTCCAATAAGAGAGGGCGTCGGCTGTAGCTCGGGAACCGTTAATGACAAAATAAAGGAAGGAAAAAAGGAAAAAGATATTTATAGGTAAATCGCCTAAGAGAAATTGCTGTATGTTATTTTCAAATTCGAAAGTAGGCCGCAAGGGGGCGTAACAACAACACAAAAGTGTAAATGCAAATTTGCTCTTAAATTTCCGTAATTGCGGTATGTTGAAAATATAAGCTTTGTATTTTTCAACCAATTACGAACTTTTTTGCTTCAGACCATTTTTGTTTATTTTTAAAAATAAAGTGGTAGGGGAAGGTCGAACATGTTTACTTTCGAATGTAGATATCTTTGTTTTGGATGAACCGATTTTATTCAACTTATTGTCGAAAAAAAGTGTTTTTTGTTCTACTCGTGGAGTTATAAACTGTGCCGTAATAACTTTGTTCGTGGTCACTAGATGGCGTTGTTTCGGAATTCTCCAAATACTGCTAATTTCCTCAAAAAAAATCAAACGGTACGCTATGACTTTTATATCCAAATTTATTTGGTAGTTATGAAGAGCATTGAATAGTGAAATAAAAAATCCAGGTCCGTATTTAAATTAAGAAATTTAGTGATGGTTTCTCGAATCCGAAACGTCGGATTGGAAAATTATTCTTGCCACAGGAGAAAAAGTGACAATGATAAAATCTCAGGAAAATCAGAAAACTAGAAAAAAATAAGACTCCAATAGAAACTAGTAATCTTGCATAACTGCAAAGAACAAAACCAAAAATACTAAAACTCAGTCTCACAATCACATAAGCTTCTCGATAAAATAGCTGAAGCTAGGGCGAGGCAGGGCAAAAAGATTAAACCGAGTTCTACCTTGCTTCATTAAAACAGCAAAAGAAAAACAACCGTTTGACCGTCATTGTTAATAGGAAGTTGCAATCTTGCCTGTGTCGATTGGACTGTAGCCTCCAATTCTGCTATAGAAATACTTTGGATGTAGAGTTGCCAACTATAAATTTCCATAATCCAGGGCAGATCAGTCAAAATCTGTAAAAAATCCATGACACAGGGTAACAAAGAAGGACACCTAACCATCAATCAAAATATTTTATCAATTTTAAACAAAATAAACATGATAAATAATATTTTAATTGAGTAAAAGAAAAATGAAAATCATTTATACAACCGCATTTCAACCTGCAACTAAGTTTCTATACAGTTGTACAAATGGACTATACTATAATAAAGTATCTACATTACCTTTTACCTCCTAGATATTACCATTGTATTAGGTAGGTGGCAGATACTAACTATTAAAAAGATAATATACATTAAATAATAAAGACTAAACACATTATTATGGAGGAACAAATAAAACTTTAGTTTAGTATAGTTATTATAATAAATAAGGTGTCTGCTTGTTTCATATTTTAATAGTTGTAAACAAAATAAACGTGACAAATAATATTTTCAGTGAGTAAAAAAAATTAAAATTTGAATATCACTTAACACAAAACTGCATTGCAACAAAGTTACTATTAAATAAATCTACTTTGCCTTATCTATTAGGTATTATATATCGAAAAAGAAATCCAAAGTAGATAATAAAAACTAAACCAAGCATATATATTATAAAGAAACAAATAATATTTTGGTGCGCCAGCCTATTTCATACTTTATTATTAATTTTAAACAAAATAACCGTAATAAACAATATGTTCAGTAAGCAAAGAAAATTTGAAAATTACTTAACACAGAACTAACTTATAATAAATCTACCTTTAACTTCATACTTCTTCGATATTACTATATACCTCACACCTTATTCAGATAAATACAAATAGCAGAAATCACAGAATTTCGCTTTTTAAGTTTGCATTTTCATCATTATTTCGACACTCGGCAGATGATATAAGGTAACAAAACGATGTTACCGGAAGTCATTAAAAATAATATTGTATGTGTAAATTGTATTTTATGCTGTGTTGTTTCATGAAAAATTAAAAATTGCCAAAATCCCGAACAAAATGCGTCCCTCTCGGCAGATCGAAGGACAAATACAGTAAAATCTATTAAAATCCAGGACGTTCTTCCAAATACAGGACGGTTGGCAACCCTATTTGAATGGCATCCCTAATACCATCAACCATATTGTTTCTTGTAGTAGGTCGAGTCGCATATACTAAAAATTTTTCCCTTAAGTAGTTCTCAGTAATTTTAAATATTTGTTGTTAGTTTATTGTTAGTTCATTACGTTGTTTTTCTTTTGTTGTTTCACTGAAGTAAGGTAGAACTCGGTTTAATCTTTTTGCCCAAACCGAGTCCTGCCCTGCCTCACCCTAACTTTAGCTATTTTATTGCGAAGCTTATTTGATTATGAGACTAAATTTTAGTATTTTTTGTTTGGTTCCTTTGTTAATTTTTGTTTTCTACAGTTATACAAGATTACTAAAGTTTCTATTGGAGCCTAGGTTTTTTCAATTTTTTGGTTTTCCTAAAAGCCGACGTCCTCTGTTATTGGACCACCCTGTACACAGATTTGTTGAGCTATGCTCGTTACACAGATTAATAACCAATCAGATACCGCACTTCTGGAATTTTCATTCATAAACGTGTTTAATCGAACCCCATTAGCTAGGCGGAGAACTCAGACGTACTCGAAATATTTTTATTTATTCTGAGCTGCACCTTATTAAAATATTTTGTTAGTAATGTTTAACCATGGTGGAAAAATGTTTTCTTCCCACCATGTGTTTAACCAAGTTCAATATATGTATATTGAAAAATTTGTGTATACATAGTAGTTATAAACGTACAGGGTGGTTTGAGTTCTAATAGATTTATGAAAGAATAAGGGCAAAGTTAAAATTTAATATTATTGTTACATTAGTTGTATCGCTGAACTTGCGTTTTAGTACCATGTAGAAAGAGTTTTAGCGCATGTTATATCCATTTCACTTCTGTGATTGGCGTGTGTGTGAAAAACGTAAATATTATATACTATTATAATCTCTCACATCACAAAAATGGAATAATATGTTTCTGATTTTCACAGTTTTTGTGGTCAGCAAATTAAATTTTTCTGTTCATTTATATTTTTTGTAATATCCATAAATAAGTAAGAGGATGATTCAAGTGTAAACTACATAACCTCTGATTTTTATGCAGATCGTTTATTTTATCTAAAAGATCTTCTCTGTTGCAAGCCATGACCCAGCTTCTTGCTCTAAGATTAGATAAAAAGTAATAACTAACATGACAAACATGCTTTATGCTATCAATGCGAGCAAGACTGAATGCCAATAAATAAAACCATATGTGATCCTCGGTTCAATAAAAAATTATAGTTTAAAATACCTAGAGAACACGCTTTTATCAGTAACGCACTAAAAAGTACAAAATAATGTAATTTTCTTAAAATATATTCTGTTCAATAACTACACAAAAAAGTGTGATTCGCTTTTTCGTGTCTGTGTACGTTTAATTAATTTCGATAACATTACATTACTTTGTACTTTTTAGTGCTGACAAAAGCTTGTTAAAAACAAAATTTAAACCAGTGAATGAAAATTTTACAATACGTATTTATATGACATGCAAATAATTAAAAAATCGGTAAATTTCCTTTACCCGGAATTTCCCTTGTTATGAATCTTTCACTATTGAGAAGTGTAACTCAATTTAGTTCAGTACATAGTCATTTAACAACACATATACTGTCTTCTCAAACACTTTTTTGGGCGCCATTTTGTTCCCTCATATTAGATTCCTCTCAATATTTTATCAGCTTTTACTTATGCTAAATTTGATTTTTGGGCATAATTTAAAATCAATTCAACAAGTAGTATTTACATAGTCACACACCCCCATTTTGCACCAAAATTTTATTTGGCAGCCATTTTGTTCCGCCTTCTGAAATTCGTACTACAACCTTTCCAATTTGTCTTTATATTACACTTATGCTTGCATCAAATTTGAAATTAACCTAATTAGTAGTTTTTCAGACTGATTTTTAAATATTTCATTAGGCCGCCATTTTGTTTTGCTATCTAAAATTCATACCAAATGTTACTAGGAACGCTAAAACGTGAATATATGTAAAACCTGAGAGGGTAATTTTTTCACGATTACAATCATTTAATATATACGCCATTTGATTCCGCCATCTTGAATTAGTACCACAGTTTTAGTATTTTCATTGTATACCTCAGTTAATTATTGCACACAATTTGAAATCAGTTTATTAAATAGTTTTTTTAGGCTGAATTTTTAAATAATTTATTAAGCCGCCATTTTGTTTCGCCATCTTGGATTCGTCCCAAAATTTTAAAAGTTGATTTCTACATAATACTTGAATTTTGGGTAAAATTTGAGATAAATTGAATAAGTAGTTTTTAGTAATAATTTTTTACATTTAATTAATTATATTAATTAATTATATTTTTAATTTTAGCGCATGTTATATCCATGATATTAAATGAAAAATAATTCCTGCAATTAAGGTTTTCAATATCAGAATCTCAAAATCAGTGTACAGTTTCGAAAAACCCGAATATACTAATATGAATTAGTATATTAGGCCTATATAGGCTATAGCCTATTTAGAGCTGTTTTTACAAACTATTATTATGTCGGAAACTATATAACATTTAAAAAAAAAACTTACTTTCGTATATCCTTGGGAAATCTAAAAAAGCTATGAGATGATTTGTAGCTTGTAATTTTGCAGTGTTTGGCAACAACAGAAGTGCTCATATTTTGATATTATTTTTTATAATAATATTTAATACAGTGTTTAATTTAGTGTGCTTATACTTTACTTCGGCGGCCGGCGGTTTGAAAAACTAAAAACGCCGCCACTACACACGACTACGTCTGAAACAATAATGCGAGTCTCCGACCGACCCAACGCTGCTGAGTTGATAGATTCTCCGCCCAAATTGAGGTTATGTGATGATTTGCGCGCCGAACGAAAGTGCGGTATCTGTATTAATCTGTGCTCGTTCGATATGTCGTGCCACCGAAAGAAGAAACACCCTGTAACTTACATATTTTCAAATCTACTTGTTTTCATTCATAGATATCCCTAATATAAGGCTATATATGTATGTATACGAAATACCAATAGATACTGCCAAAAAAAACTGCGCGGTTTATTCAACAAACAAAAATTAAGATTTTAGCACAATGTATCTCAGAAACTAAGCCGTTTTGAACATATATTTATGCGAATTTTTGTCTTATTATTACTCTAGGATTTAATATATTCTGAAATAATTTGGGAGCTAATTGTTTATAATAACGGTTGCCGAATGTTCCGCTTTAAATCGGAAAGCCTCACACTTTCCCCTAATGTTTTCGAAACCCCTCTCATTTAAGAAGAAGATCTGCCTTGTGTTTATGAATTGTTATTTTTAGTTTAAGTATTTGATCATTTACCTTTATTAAAAGAAACATGAACTATTTGTAGGTATGATAAACATTATTTAAATAAAAAATAGATATATGAACTGGTTCTAGGAAAGACTACCTAACAAAAAATAAAAATAGGATACTTACCTAGGTTATTCCAAGATTATTCATTCACTGTGCTTTGTGTTTATGAAACCAGCAAACGAAAAATACCGATCGCGAAGGTCACCATAGCAAAATAAAGAATGGGAAATTGTAAATGACTGAATAATTTATGCTTTAGTACAGAGACCGCTTTATATTTGTATTTCCACATAACTACGAGTACATTGCCACAATTGAATTTTGTATCAATATATTATTTGAGATACCTAATTATATAATAAATAAATCCACTTTAACGCAGTTATTTCTTATCTGCTTATGAGGTTTTGTTCGTAGTTAAAATATTTTTTGGAAATATAATTCATTGTTTAGCTGATCATCTAAACATTACAATAATTTCTATAATATAATAAATATTTATGTTGTAAGAAATTACTTTAATGAACATCAATCGATTCGAGATACGCAGCCATTGGTATATTTACTTTGTTATAGTTTCATTTAGTTAAATGCTAAAATGATAGTTATCAGTGCTATCACATAATCACCTCAAAAATAATAATACAAAATATTTTCAATAGCGAAAACGAAAAAAACATTAAACACATGGCATTGAATAACACAGTTAGATAGGCGCGAGCGGGACCTTGCGTTCATGTCAAATTATCGTTTCTGATTGGTGTTCGTGCATCACCTGATAGTTACTCAACTCAGAATTAATAATTAGATCATCCCTAATAAAATCAATCAGTTCCCTTTGCTGCCATCTTTGAATTCTTAACAAAACACGGTGAAACACATTTATTTACACTTTCCAACATTACAGACCTCTACAAACTTGATCGGTATTACAGGTCTGTATGACGAAAGGTTTGATGAACCATTAAAGATGGCGCTGCTATCAAATTATAATATAAAATGAGTATGCTATCATAAGGGTGTTAGCAGTTTGACTATGACTACAAATATTTTAACATATGAATGATTTTGAACAAAAAATTTTTATATATCATCGATAAATTCTAAATGGTTTTTGAGATATTACAGTTTAAAATGCTTAACTTTGGAGAAGATTTAAATTAAGATCTTGACAACATGGCAACATTCATATTCGGTTGTACGAGATAAAAGAGTATGGGGAACAGATTTGTGAAAGCTGCGAAAAGGTCAATCATACTTTTGTAGTCAGGGTGCCAGTGGTAGATTTTGCTGATATGTTGTGTGCATGGTCATGTACAATGCGAGGGAAACGTTTTAACTACTTTTTGCAAAGAAAGAGTTAAATAAGTGTATCTATTAATACTTTTAACAAGAAGTATAATGAAAAAAATAATAAAAACACGAAATGAATGGACATAATTAAATTTAAAAGTAGTAGATTAATGTATGTTTATTAATAATTTTAACAATAATAACGGGTGAGGATTTTAAAGTGTTACAAAGCGAAATCGGAAAAATAGTTTGTAATTTTTGTATAAAAATTTTATAAATTAAGATACACAGATTTTAACTTCGTTCAATAATAACTAGATACAGCATCATCTCCGAATTAGGGCAAAATGTGTCTCTGCAAAGTAAGAATTTGCTGCGATATTTTTACTTACTAGTCAAAAGAGCGTTTTGGATAATCCATTTATTCGTATTACTCCAAAATACCACACACGAATAGTCACTGTATCAAACAGGGTTTCTAAAAACTTCACAAACAAGTGAAACAATAAGAAGCACATGTAAATGTAAATATTAAAACAAAAAAATAACGGCGATCGACGGAGGAAAGGAACCGGTAAACTCCGGCTAAAAATATTATTAAAAACGTTAGGAGTAGGCTAAAATATACACTTAATAATTAATTATCAATAATTAAAAATCAACCACAAATCATCCCAGATCTAATACTTGCAGAGAAAATGAAAAAGTGTTCCCTATAAATTTACTATCTCTAGTATGTCTGGCCGCTACTAGAAATTGTTGAAAGTACAGGGTGAACATATTAGCTTTTATTTTTCCTAACTTGTATATTTGTAACCATCGTTTTATAAATTATTTTGAATTTTTTTACTGTTTCAATTTTTGCATGATAATTTGTTTTTCTTTTTGATATTTCCTGTATACATAAATAATTTTAACTTTTTCTTCCAGAGTCAGTTTTTATTTTAACGAATATTTTTTACACAATCTGTATAAACACTCTAAACATTTTACGCTACAAAAATATGGCCTTTTTCTTTTCTTTAATTAAAAAAATATACTTTATTGAATATAACTCTGTCTACCTCAAAGTATGAACCAACTGAAAACTAAAAAAGATCGTACCCTTTGTATTAAGTTAACGGCAACTGAACTTCATTAACGTCTATAGTAACTTAGAAAACACGACCACATTTCTCAAAATAGAGTGTATTTGTCGTACATATAGTAATAGGTACAAAACAGAGTTCATGGACCTGAAAAAGAGAACTTTACTCTTCAAAAGAATACACATCTTTTCACCCTGACTAGACTATAATTTCCTCAACAAGCTTCGCAGTTGTTTTTTTTGTTTCACTTCTCTAAATTTTAGAAATTTTAAAATAGGTTATTAGAAAATTAAATTCTAATTTGAGCCACCCCCTTAATACATAACACAAGAATTCCTTCTATATTTTGTTTTTTAAATTAAATCATGATGATCGTCCATAGTTTAGGTTTTTTAACTCACCTCTATGATATAAACTATGGCTTTAATTATTGTACAATCAAAAAATTATTCTGCGATCAAACCTTTCCACCGGTTGATCTTGTGTCTCCTAGAAATAATGTTAATTGTACCTAAGTGTTTGTAACGGAAAATTGAAAGCATTTTAGGTATAATAATAAGACGCACCTCTGAATGGTTAATCACTTCCGCCAAAACTAGTTTATAAAATATAATTTAATTTAGTACTTAACAGTGTTCTGTGATCTAAGATCTACGACAACGGACTTAAAACTAAAACACTATTATATATAGTATATAGAATAAGTATTCTCTGTACTCTACTCGGTCGAAAAACACAAGAGCGTTACATGCCTTGTCGATGCCAATGACTGATTTATTTATTTATTAGGCCGCCATTCTTCGTACAAAAATATTACAGGTTAATTACTATGTAACACTTGATTTTTTTGCAAAATTTGAGGTAAATTGGATAATTTGTTTTTTAATAATAATATTTATAATATTTTACTAGGCCGCCATTTTTTTTCATCATAATGGTTTTTACCAAAATATCATCCAGATCATCCCCACATTACCCTTAATTTTTGACCAAAATTTGATGTCAATGGGGTAAGTAGTTTTTAGCTACGCCGCTAACTGATAGACAGACCAATGGAATTGAGAAAACATATTTTTTGGCATCTAGGGACGCTAAAACGTAAAGACATGATGTAAAAAAAACATGATTTGGCCGCCATTTTGAATTGATACCAAAATTTTAACAGTTCATCTCTATACCACAATTAATTCTTACACAAAAATTCAAATCCATTTATTAAGTAGTCTGGTTGAATATTTTAATATAAAGCCGCCATTTTATTTTGCCATCTTAGATTCGTACCAAAAATTTTACTAGTTAATTACTACCTAATTATCAGTGGCGGCTCGCGGGTGAAGCGCCGCTTCACCTACATTGTCCAATCAATTTACTTAAAAATAAAAATATTTTTAAAATATTAAGCATTTTATAATCTATATTTTTATTATAAAAATGCAGTATGCTTTATATTAATTCACATTATTTGCTTAATTATAGCATTATTTTCTATCAAAACTAGTGCGTTATATATTCAAAAAATAATAATGACTTAAAAACGTAGCGCGCTGAACACCTTTTCATAAGAGCGACCCGTTGAGCAGCAGTAACAAATTCCGCATCAGACTCCCCCCGCACGCTGGCTTTCGCGCTTAGATTTGTTTACGGCAGTTGCTATGGCAACGTAATGGTGAATATCCGTAAGCCAAATGGAGATGGGAGCGGCATAAATTGCGCTCGGATCATCGGAGGCGGAACCAGTTTTGCATCGATCGAATGGAATCGAAATTAGCTTTAAGATATAGGTACATAACTGTTTTTTAAAAACAAAAAAATATATTTGAAATCTTATAAATTCATAATATTTCCCCTAAGTATTAAAAAACGCTCCAAAGCTATGGATAATTATCATCACAAAAAGGTTAAAAAATAGCCATTTTGGACGTGGCACCCCGAAATTTTTTAGCCTGCGTCGCTATTTTTTCCTCCGGAGCAGTGACGGCTCCTCAAGGACAGCAAGGTCGGCCGAGCCGTACCAGAAAATATACAAAGAAAATTCTCTTTTTAAAAAAGTAGGTAAATATTTTTCAAAAATAATGTTGCAAATATCCTAAAAACGCACAAAACCAAAATGTAGTTTATTATTTTCTGGGCACATAGCAAAATATAGGTATCCCTGTTATCGTTGCTTAACTAACATTACGTAGTACGTCCGCATACATCCTCATGCTATAACGTTTGTCGTATTGTCACCTCTCGGGTTGACTGCTAGCGACTTCACTTGGGGATAAGTGGAAACTCAGATGGATTTTCTCAATTGATATTTGTTTTAATTAGTCTTTGCTTTGTCAATACGATATGGTTCCTTGGCAATAAAGAGTTTTTACGAATCTAGATTTTTTTTTGGATTTGAAATAAAGAACAAGTTTCATAAAAATAAGGTGCGGTTATATTATTCGGAATAGTCTTATACAATTACCATAATAGGATGCACATTTTCTCACACTCGAAAGAAACCCGGCTCTTTAACGTAGCCGCTTTTAATATTATTAGATAACTACAGAACAAATATTGGCAAGAAGTACCCCTTAATTTTATGAGAGCCTGATGGGCTTTAGATAGCTTAGATCTGCTATATATAGGTTGGTGCCTATCTAATTATCATTGAAGAAATAAACGGAACATAATAGTTAAGACCAGTATTTGACCATATTTGGACGCGGCACCAATTAACACCACATTGGCCTCAAGAACGATTTTAGGAAACCTTTCTGGAGAGGGGGTTAATTTAAAAAATAGTTTGTTAATATATTTTATTGTAAATAGTATGAGAAGAATATAGATATTTTTTATCATGCTTGTTGTGGCATAAGTGAAAAAAAAAACAGCCTCTAATAGATAGTTAATAGAATAACGTCCAATTTTTTTTCTGCAGCAAATTTATTAATTACATTGTTTATATTTATATCAATCAATTGTATCAATACTCTATCTATAGATATACAAGAGACCCATTCCAGCAGGTCGCTCTTGCGCTTTTCGCGTTTCCTAGCCGAGTTTTTAATCCTAATTTTCACGTAAAATTATGTAAATTACACATGATGTTTGACCGGTCAAGGGGAGGGGGGGATAATTACCTCATTACCCCCTCACCGTAAAAGCGCCCTTGATTGGCCTTGAGCCTCGGCCGACCCTAAATGTAAGAGTACGAGCTTTCACTGCTGCGGAGCTATGCCCCTAGCTACGCTGCGCTTCACCCGTTCTTAAATCCACGAGCCGCCACTGACTCAAAATTAAATGAAACTAAATATCACCACAAATTAGGGTTGATAAATATATTATCTAATTTTTTTTATTTCTTCATCTTATTCACTAACCGACTATGATATTGTATTACTTAATTACATAATACTAGCCTAAGCTACTTTTTTCAGCATTTCTGTTACAGAACTCTAGACATCTTTTTTAATATCCGAGCCTTGCATTAAGCAAAATCAATATTAACATTTTCTATAAATTATTTAGATCGGTACATTAAGCTAAGCTCTTTTTTTTCTATAATTTTAAAAGCCTCTCTGTTATTATCTTTTTGAGAGGAATATTACCGTTTTTCATCGAAACTTACACTTGTTCCGTTTTAACGAAATGAGACACACAAATATAAAAATATATCTTTATTTTTCTTCATCATCTTGTCTTTTTACAATATTTCAACAATCCTTGTTTGAAACATCACAACAAATAAACTCTACAATAATTTTCAGCAATAAAATGCTAAAAATCCTGAAATATTGAACAGAATTATACAAAAATTTACAATCTTGTTTTTATCTTTGGTTGTAAAGTATTCTTCAATTTTTATACAATCTTAAAAACAATAAACTATATATTAATCACTCCGTGATTACATGATATTTAAAACAGTACTAACAAAAACAATCGCGAAATTTTATGCTTCTGCTATTGAAAAACGTGAAAATCAATTCGAAATCGCCTCTCAGTGAAAAACGCTCAGTAAATATCATGTAAATTTGTTTTTTTTTCTTCATACATTTTCTTTCTTAACGCTATTATTTTACAATATAATCATCACATCTCTTTTTTTATTTGTTTCTCTCGCCTTTCTTTACAAAAAAATAAATTTGCGCCTACTAGACGCAGGCCGGGGACATATACCCGAACCACCACGTCTAGCGCATAACGGTAGTTCCAATAATCTACGTCGGAGTAGTTTATTCAAACACAAGATGGGTCACTAAGACCCACCCTGCCTACCTGGCTTTTCTTATGTCTACTTGGTTACAATATACAACAAAACCGTCGTACAAATGTAGTTAACATCGTAGTTCTAATTCTTTCTCTTCCTGGAGGAGTAGGCTATACGTCTGGTAGCTCTACTGCTCCTTTTCATCGATATTCATATGGGCAACTCAATTATGGGACGTGGGAATTCCTCCAGGGTGCACTCGTAAAAGTCTGTCAAGAATTGTTCGTTGTCTGACATTGGCATGATATCGTCGTCTGTGACGGGAAGTGTGACGTCACGGGTGATTATGGCGCAATTACAGTGGGAAGTGTCCTTAACTTTGGTGGAGATCCCGCAGTAGTTGGCCAATTTTTCGCTGCAGTCAACCTGAAACAAGGAAGAAAACTGTTAGCATATTTTTAAAGTAAACAAATAATTTATTAACGTTATACTATTAATCAACCAATATTCATTTTTTAAATAACATAACTGAATACTTTAATTATTGCAATAGCTTTTATGGAGCAATATAAAAAGAAAGCGACCTACATATAGAACACCAAGTTTCTTTCTTTTCAAGGTTTGGGACGGGACCCAGGCAAATGTAACGAATCATAAAAGCAATGCTAACGCAATAAAATTCTTTAAAACTATTTAGGTTAATTGAGAGAATTATACGTTGACGATGTCACGTGTGTTTACCTACCACAACAAATTCTTTTCAATATTGAACGTACTAAACAAATAAACAGGTTAATAATTTACTTTTAAAACTTTGAACCTCTTCTGAACGAATAAGGTCAAGCAAACAAGTTCATTTTATTGAACTACTTCGTTAACTACCCTACGACCCTCATATATATGTTCCATCTATAAATTTGTATTTTGACGATATGTTTTCAAGCAAACTACGCGAAATGGAAAATAACAACAAGTCTTCATAAATGTTTTAATAATGAGATCAATTAGCCACTAATTATTTTACTGTCGTCAATAAACAAATCTTTGGCTGCAAGCGGATTTTTCTTATTGGACAAGAAACCTTAGGAATGAAAGACACAAGGGGGTGAGGGTCGATACAGATGCACGTCAGTACAATAAAATAAAATCAACTACGCCTTGTTTTGCTCTTATTTAGTATTCAGTGGAGCAATTTTGTTGTCAAGACCACGTTTATTCCAACCCCAAGGTCTATTTTAAGGTATACACTGGTGGATATATACAAAAACGTGCAATATTGCACGTTGTTTACAGAGAGAAGGGTCAGTTTGTCAATAAAATATTAGCACGGCATATTTTTATGGCTTTCTATTTATTTAAAGGCACTTTTGGACAAACATTTTTCTCAGAAACCTGTTGTATTTAATTATCACTGATATATTTACGATATAGTAGCTGAAAAGCTGATTAAACAAAGAGTAAAAATTACGTACGTACGTTTTAAAAGTACGTATTTGCCGATTTATAAAAAGCTTTAAGAGCCGAAGGAAAGAGGTATGGTATTTTACTACATTATGATAAAATATGATTTATAAACACAATGCGTATGCAAAATAACAGACGTCAATAAACCGCTTTCACTTCAACACCAAGTACAATAGATAAAGCATTTAAAATTTAAATAGGGAATTTCCAATTTATTTCTGCATTTAGATTGTTAATGTTAAACGCGTATTTTATCGATTTTTGCTAATATGATTGGAGTAAACTCAAATATAATAATTATCCTGACTACAAATAGGACAATTACATTTAAATTAAATATGCGACGTCAGAGATCGCTGACAATAATTGGTGGTTTAATTGCCATTGTGACATTGAGGCGATTTTAATTAAACCTTCGAAAATAAGAATAATTAGTTTCCCTGGTGTAAGTATATTATACATAAAGGAAATTGGTTCGCTGAATTCGATAGGATAAGATACATTATTGACGTTATCTGAATTAACTTTACGCAAAACAAAATAATTAACATAACATCATGCATAAAATATAGGAACAAATGTTTTTTGCCTTGTGATGATCAGAATATAGGAAATGGAATAAGAAGTTTTTTAATATTTCAGCAAGCAGCAAATTTCTATTGTTGGGAAAAATTATTTTAATTACCTATTGAACTAATAGAGCAAGCGAATTTAGATAACAAAATTGGGTAAACTATTATAAATGAGATTTAAAGGACGTTGTTGTCTTTTGGTTGATTAATATTTACTATAATAGGTATTTGTTACACAGCCTCTGATTATTAGGGAAGTTCTTTTGCCTATAATCAAAATGCCAATGTTGACAAAAGAAAAACAAATAAAAAATGTCTGAAAAACCTACTTGTATGACTGGAATGTAGTTTTCAAAGCAAAAGGCCTGCAGAAGAACAGCTTGTATGTGTGTGGTGGCGTCTCCTGGTCTGGTTGTGGGTAAAACGCAAAGTACGACTTCATCTGGTGTCTTTTCCAGGTGGGCAATAGCTGGCAACAGCCCGCATACCAGTCGCCTTTCTACCCTTGCTTTTGTCAAGGCGGATCGGAGGGACCTGCCCAAATGGTTTCTGGAATGACAAAAACAAAACCAATTAGTATTTTTTTACTTATTTCAGATGACTCAACAAGAAATCTCAGACAACAGTAAATAAATGTCAATGTGACAATTTTCTAAATTATTTTTTTCAGAATTACGAAAAATAAAAATATTTTCTATTTTCATTCGTTCAAAAATTACACTTTAATACTAGTATGTTTATTATGTTTGAAATGAAAGAACATTTTACACAATCAAATTTAATTTGCAAACAAATCAAAAATTTAAGAAAAATTGAGCAAATAAGCAGAAATTAGAAACTTGAAATGCTAAATATGTATACTAGTTTATTCACCCCCATTATAAAAAAATGTACAGACTTGTCTCTCTGAAGTTACCTTTAAAAACATCGACCTCTACGTTTTTAAACGTCTCGACTTCCTAAATCTGATAAACCAGGCTAATGCCCTTCGCGTCTAGATCCATCTGGCAACGGCGGCTCCGAATTCCAGACGTAAACAAGAAAACAAACAGAATTTTATCCGTTCTAACTCCTACCGCTCAATTTATTACCCTTTCTCTCTCATAAGCTATCATTTAAACAAAGAGAGTAAGGTACAGAATGAACGCTGCGATTCGGTTTTTTGTAAGACATTAAGCGGTTGCCTGGGTAACGGAGGCAAACAAGTCTAAAGTTTTCCCTTCACGTGTCCGTGTCACGCCTACGTCCAATGACCTTCGTTCACGGCCTTCTCAAATATTCTGTACGACTTTAACCTCTGACCTTTAGATTCAGTTCGAAAGCTATCAAATTGTGGAACTGGTTAATACCTTTTTTATTATTGATATTTATATAAAATAGACAAAACTAATTCAACTTAAGATAATTAATTTTAATTTTTTCTCTGTCACTCTATTTAATCCTATATATACCCAGCAAAAGCAAACTGTACAATCTATTTGCTAATTGATAAGAACAATTCTGGGAACATACAATTGTTTATCTGTCAATTACTATAATGAGCTTAAGTACTATTTTCTGTCCTTGTACTTTGCAAAAGATTGTGTAACACTACCTCGACTTGAACCTATACAGGAATAGACCTGTCGAACATTTATCTACATATCTGAGATCTTTTCAATTAGCTTCCTTAATTACCACCTTTAATTCTGCCAATCACTATGAAATGTTGGTTTATGTTGAGTAATTTTCAATTTTTGATTTAGTATAAGCAAGCCATTTTTTTAAAATTATGTTGCTACTAAATATTCGTTTTAATAAATTAATTATAAGCTTTGGCAGTATTAAAGGAAAATAAACAAAGCAAGAAAATTAATATAATTACCTGTTTATCATTTTGCACTTTTCGGCAGACTTGGCTACACACATTTCCGTTTCTACGGCTTTGGTAATCCTTAAAGATTTGTAACCCAGTTTTGCACTAATTCCTTCACTAAAATCGAAGATTTTACCAGCTTTTCGCACGGTACACACAGTAATTCCCTGCTTGACACAGGCACAATCCACTGTATTAACGTTTTTCACAGAGAAACTCTAACAAATAATAATATTAACTAGTCCAAACACGTTTGTCAATTCAAAAGAACCGCAAAACTTTCACCAAAACAGATTATTCAACGTTGCGAAATAACACGATAATTGCCGAATAACTCTAGATGTCTCTCGTAACACGTTGAAATGCTATATGACGTAGGGGAAGGCTCGCTCGCTTTTAAACGAAGCTGGCAGATCGCGGAGGTGGGGGCACGTGAATTCCAACGCTAGCGCGATATCAGTATTGACTGGCGTTCTAGGAAACCCCGACGGCGAATTAGCGGTTTGCGCCAGCGGTCGGTAAGCAGGCTTTTTCATGAATATATTCCAGGATTTTATCGTATTTTTGTGGTTTTTGAAAAGCTCACTTTGTAAATAACAATTGTTTCCTGGTTATTTTTTACGGTTCAATGTCTGTGTATGAAAATTTATTGAACACAATATTGCTCATTGTTTCATAAAAACAAACGAGCTGCATATTCTGTTATACACTGCTCAAGAAATAAATTTCCAATTTTAAATTTTTTTAACTAATCATATTTGCTTGCTCTGTAATGATTCTAATAGAACCTTTTATAAGTTATTTTTTTATCGCCATTACTTACCTAAAGTTAAATATAATTTTTATTTTACAGGTTTAAAAAAATGAGTAATAACGAATTCAGCTAATTAAATTAATCTAAGAAATTTTTCGGCAAGTTTTTAATGTTTTAAGACAAAAACGACCTGAGACTTTTCAGGTTGCCATGCTAAAAAGTGGCTTACAGCATTGTATTTCCGTTAGCAACAATACCCCGCATCCATTTTTTTTCTAAAATAAAATGCCTTCGCTACTAAAAACCAAGTTAATTTTACATTAAATTCTTTCTTCCTATTCTCCAATACCAGAAAAAGCTCAACATTACTATAATTCAATCAATTCTTAAGCATTTTACCACAAAAAGCCTTTATTTAAAACCCACGCTTACAAATGATCAAACTCTTGATTGAATACGTAAAAAAATCACATAAAACACATCATTAGGGACACTTACCAATGCTCAAGCTGCACCTCTGTCACTATTTTAACAGTTCCAAACACTTTCAGCAACTACTTTACGAAATTCCACAATTTTCGGACACTCTAACACGAACGACACTGTTAAACAGTAAACTCTAAAGTTTCTACACCTAATAATCAATCACAATGTTACATTTCTATAGTAACAAAACCTACGTTTACGTTTCTATAGTCACAAAACCCCTTAACATTATCCACTTTATGATAAAATAGCATTTATTATTATTTCCTGGTAAAAAACCTATTCTTTATAATTTTTTTTAATTATTAGTAATCAAATCAATCAAGTAAAGTATTAATAAGTAATAAATCAAAGTATTAATTGAAATAAAAAAAATAAAATTAAGAAATAAAAAAACTAGCAAAGCAAAACCTAAAAATTATATAATTAAATATACACAAACAGATCTGGTATAATTTTCAGTCCATGTTAAAAAAATGGTCCTTTTCCCGATATTCCATTGAAATTTCTAGATTTATACCGAATTTCTGATTTTGAAATCTCGAACATGTAAAACTCTATTAAATGAAGTCGTACATAGGCTACAACTTTCGAGAAGTCTGAGGGTTGTATTCGTAAAAGGGCACGCAGAAAACTTGCGACTTAATTAAAATAGGAGAAAGAAGATTGGAAAAGTGTCGGGAGTTATAAACCGTTACGTAAAACTTTGTTGTTAAAAACCTTCCTCAATTAATCACTTTGAACAATAAACTGCTGCTTATAATAAAATAGAATGGAATTTTTATTTCCTTAAAAATATCATACAATTGTGCATAGGTATATACACACACCCACTATGTGGGTGTCCCCGTATATTTTGTGCCCTGCCTACAGGTTATACAAATATCGTAGGGTTTTTCCTGAACAGCCAGAATTCTAATTAAACAAATAATTATCGTAAAGCTGTCAAAAATACCAACTTGTCTTTTTTTAATTGGAACACCCTGTATATTATACGATCATCGAATGGCTCTCGTGTTGCTATTTATAAATACACCTGATTTGAAACCTTTATCTTCAACATGAACGATGTATGAAAAAGAAACAAATTGTTCAATCTGCTGTAGTTGTACACCGGCATACCACTGACCATATTATAAATGTAAAAGAAAACAGGGTTCCTGCGACGGTTCCAGGATTTTATAAACGAAAAACTAGAGAATCTATTGAAATTTTTGAGCATACAAAAAAATTTAATAGAGATACGAGTTACGGTCTACATCACACGTGGAAACCGATCTTAATACAGAATCACGGTTCGGGGAGCACCAGTCGCGTATAAAAGCCCGCCTGAATATCTATGAGCACCACATCCTTGGGATATGCTTCTAAATCCCACCTTATGAAGCTAAAAAGGACAGAAAACAAACTCATTAGGATGGCAGCTGACGCCCCATGGTTTATCAGGAATGAGGACCTGCAGCGTGATCTTCAATGGACCCCTATCGAAGACTTCATGCGGCAAAAGGCTACCCGAGCCTTCAGGGCAGCAGAAAATCACCACAACGAAAACCTACGGGACCTGGTAGACTATGATCCGCTAGCTCCGAGACGCAACAACTGGACAAGGTACAGGAGACCTAGACACGGGCTCCAGCACTAATATACTCTAGGATGGAAGTGGGCAAATCGAAATGTCTGAGTCTCCGTGCTCCTCAGGAACTAGATCTTGCCCACTGAAACCCTAAGAGTATCAACAAGTGGCCATCAAACTCCAAGAAGAGGATTCCCAGGTACCTCAGCTGGCTCCGGCGTGAGTTGCAGCTGAACCTGAAGTAAAAGAAGAGGATCCCAGGTACCTCAACTGGCTCCGGCGTGAGCTGCAGTTGAACCTGAGGTAAAAGAACACCCCACCTCAGCCTCAACACTGCCGGATCACGGAACAGCAGTGTCGCTGAGGGCACAGAAGAGGACCAAAAATTCGAAGACCACCAGGTATACTGACGGAGAGACACTGGCAACGGCAGACTGGACCACGGGACAGTAGGACGTAGGCAGCGGCAAACCGGACAGAAGAAAGGAGGACAGCAGAGAAATATCCCACCTGGTAAGACGACACTTTCCCTATTAATAATATTTTTTATTTCAGATGACTACAAGTATCGAGAGGTGGCAAAAACATCCTGCTAAGTGAGGACCCCCCCCACGACAGCGAGGACCATGTCCTTCATAGGAGTTTCTCCCGAAAGGACGGCATCAACCCCATCGAAGGATCCTTGGCTAGCCCAATGATGGTCCATCTGATGGTGGCCCGTTGGGGTTTAGTGGGTATTGTGGACTCCGACAGGTGAAAACCTGACAGAGCAACGAGTCCCACACTGTCTTCCCTTCTACTAGAAGAGAATTCGTGCGTAAAAGCATTCCCCATCGTCAAAAAAAAATACGAGCACTGAAGATGCCTCGTGCAATCGAAATTGAAACGTCCGATAGAAATCGCAATTTAACACGGTCTAATCTCAAGAACCATGATATCTCATGTCTTGTACAATTAAAAGTAGTAGTTAAGAACAAAGCTATAGAATTAAAGTGCTCCTTAAAAGTTAGGGGATATTAAGATAATTTGTAAAATATTTAATATACAGCGAGAGAGAGCCAGAAAGGACAGATTTCCGACTTTATAATGGCGGGTTAATAACGTCTTTAGACGAACATGTATCGATTATACAGAGTGTGAAAGAGAGTGTTGCAAAACCCTAAAAAAATATAGAGCTCTACCATTTGTGACGAGAACTGTAGAGGCAAGTTTTAGATTGCCTATATCATCCCTCTTTAATGAAGGATAGATCCATATTCGATTTTGAACGCTGCTTATAAAGCTAATTCTTAAATTCAACAATGTACCTAAGCCAAGAACATACCAAAACAATAAATAACAAAAAATTAATTTACTTTATACAAGGGTGGAAATGTGACTGAGGAGGAAAGGTTGATATTGCCTGCGGTAAATGCTGATCTGCGTATTATTAAGCAATGGTGTGACTCGAACTTGCTGTCTTTCAATGTGTCCAAGACCAATATTTTAACCTTAAAGTGTAGCTTAGAGGATGTTTTTATTGAAGACCAGGGCTTGGAGAACAAGTCTTGCTGTAAATTTCTGGGTCAGCTTATTGATGACAGGATAGAGTTTGACCATTAAGTTGCGAAACGTCGACAATTTAAAAAATACTTGTTTTTTTTACTGGACCTTAACCCTAAATAAAACACCACTTTAACAAAAGTTTTTTAACATTGTTCTGCCATATTGAATTTTTACCAAATATGACCCTTAACTTTTGACCAAAATTTTAAGTAAATCGGGTAAGTAGTCTTTAGGCTATACCGCGAACGGACAAACAGATAGCAAGACAGACCGACAGACGGACTGACGGAATTGATAAAACATATTTTTTGGCATCTAGCGATGTTAAAACGTAAAGATGTGTAAAACTTGAGAGGGTGATTTTTTCACGATTACAAACATTTTATTTGTCCGCCATTTTGTTCGGCCATCTTGAATTAGTACCACTGTTTTACTAGTTGATCCCTATACCACAATTAGTTATGGCACACAATTTGAAATCAAACCATTAAGCAGTTTTTTCAGGCTGAATTTTTAAATATTTTATTACGCCGCCATTTTGTTCCGTCATCTTGGATTCGTACCAAAACGTTACCACTTGATTTCAACATAATACTTGATTGACAGACCGAAGGAATTGAGAAAACGTGTTTTTCGCGACGTCTAGGGACCCTGAAACGTGAAGATGTGAAAAAATCTTGGTGAGTGATTTTTTCACGACTACAATACTTTCATTTTACGGGGGAAGTAAAAATGTAAATATACTTAAGGTGTTGACTCTATATTGACAATTGGTATGGATAGGTAAATAAAATAGTTTCACCTTAAAAAAAGGTTATTATGATCATTTTGATAAAAAGTACCTAAATTACTTTCTTGTTATTTTAAGTTTATGTTTTGGTATGTTCTTTCTTGATTAAGGTAGATTGTTGAATGTAAGAATTAGCGTCATAAGTAGCGTTCACATAAAAAAAATCACTTTTGAATACCCGAGCACCATTCTGTTAAACGGGCAATCTAAAACTCAAAGCAATTTGCCACCACAGTTCTCGTCACAAATGGTAGAGCTCTATATTTTTTTAGGTTTTTGCAACACTCTCTTTCACACTCTGTATAATTGACACATGCTCATCCAAAGACGTTTTAACCCGCCATTCTAAAGTCGAAAATCTGTCCTTTCTGGCGCTGTTTCGCTTCACCCTGTATATTAAATATTTTAAAAATGATTATTATAAAGTCAAAAATCAGTTACGAATTTTAATATCCCTAACTTTTAAGGAACAGTTTATGTAAAGCAGTATATCACGTAATATTCATTCATTTTTACTTGGCCTGATAATTCCCAATCAACTATAGATCGCAAAGGATATACTTCGGCCTATGACACACAACCGGCGTACTTTTTCTTCGGCCTCGACACGAAACCCATGCAACATTATTATGCAACCTGCAAGAACGCGCTTAAAAGCCGTCTTATGCTTACTTAAAAACTCGGTGATTTCTTCTGTCTTGTTTGGGAATCCCATTCTCGTCCGATCTGGTCTG
The DNA here is from genome assembly GCA_030620095.1 of Kuschelorhynchus macadamiae. Taxonomy (NCBI): domain Eukaryota; kingdom Metazoa; phylum Arthropoda; class Insecta; order Coleoptera; family Curculionidae; genus Kuschelorhynchus; species Kuschelorhynchus macadamiae. The sequence goes on along the minus strand of JAUTXW010000406.1, from coordinate 1,728,602 downwards.
GTTATTTCCGTTTAGATGGTATTTTTGCGGGCTTTGTTGGGTATTGCATGAATGTATTTATTTTTTGTATTATGTTTAATTATGCATTATGCATGGGGGAATTTTAGTTTTGTTTTGCTGGGTTCGAATTATGCATATTGTATATATTGTATATATATATATATATATATATATATATATATATATATATATATATATGTTAATTGTATGTTAATTGTATGTTTTTCTGGTTCAAATAGGGTTGCCACTGATCCCCGTTTGGTCGGTATTGTCCCTGGTTGTTCAGTCCAAAAATTAATTCATCAGGGATACCGAATTATCCCGGAATTACATTTCACATGTTATGCATGATCATAGAAAAATTACAAAAAACATTACACTAATACAAAAGACATGCAGGGATCAACTTTCGTTCACCTGGAATCAATTATAAGGTCACCAACTAGTTTTATGTTTCTCCGGAAATGCATACTTTTCACACTTTAGTATACCTGAAATCACTTACATGAAAACTTTGCTTTGCTTGCCACCTCAAACATTTTTCTGAACATAAAAATGTCAAAATATTCCTGTGGAAATTTTTTATTTCCAAATTCCGAGGAAATTCTTTAGACTTTAGAACACTTGATATCAGTTACATTAAAAAGTTGCTTTGATTTGCATTTTGAACATTTTTCCTAACATATAAATGCAAAAATGGTTCAGTGAAAATTCGTTATTTTCATTTTCCGAGGAAATTTCTATACTTTGACTTGACTGAAATCTGTTACATGCAAAATTTACTTTATTTGCCATTCCAAACACTTGTAACTCTTCTGAATACAAAAATACGAAAATATTTTTGCGGAAATTCCTTACTATTTTGATTTTCCTAGGAAATCAGATACATATAGATATTTTAGTTTGATTCGCAATCTTAACATTTTCCTGAATATAAAAATGCAAATACATCTAAATAAAATCATTATTAAAGCCATAAACTATTATTTAAGTTATAAAATCACATTCTTTTTTTTAAGTTCTATATTCAGAAGGCTTTATAGAAGTAAACTATAATATAAATGCGAACTAAGTTAAGTTAGAACCGATTAGGCTTGCTGTAAAGAAAACGCGCTACAGCGTGCCAACAAAATTCCGTATACAATGTGTCCGAAATTCGTTATGACAGTATTGGAAGATCGGAAACCGTACGAGATACAAGAAAGTTTAAATAAGGAATATTGTAGACAATTATGTTTGTAAATGAATGCCCTTTTGCTCACGATTCTATCTTTTTTGGTTTTTGAGATATTTTGAAAAAAGCAAAAAAACTGCATTTTCGAAAACTCCTCATAATTTCTTTATTTTTCAAAATATTTCTAATCCGTAACAACATTATTAAAGCAACTTTTTGCGTAGAATACGCCTGTTTAGTCAGATTTTCTTTGCAACGTTTCGTTTTTTTAGAACCATCATGAACTTCGCATTTTCTTATACCCAGTATATTCGATTAACAGTTTCTAAGAGTATTTTTTTAGCTTCTCAGCGATGTATCTTACTTTATAATTAAGTTATTATTAAGATGTAAAAAATGCGCATTGCAAATTAATAAGCATTTTTTTGACTTATCCAAATAAGAAATGAAAAACTTATATATATATTTTTTAATTCAACATTTAATTTTACAGAAAATCAGTAAGAACTACTCAATAGAATTCATACTACGTGTACATGTTCAATTTTCAAATTACCATCCGTAAATAACACTAATTTGATTGGGTCAAGTAAGCTTTGCGTTTGAAATAATTGAATTTTTATAATCTGTCATCTGTCGTTGAAGTTTCATTCAGCTTCCGTCAATATTTTAATAAGCTTTACAATGGCGTTAAACTTTTCTAATGAAGAAATGTTCGATATGTTAGTGTGTTATATTAAAAATAAAAGAAATGCGAATAGGGTTATGGATGTATATTTTGACATGTACCCCGAAAGACGACAGCCCAGCAGAATTTATTTTCAAACGCGCTGGTTCGAAACTTGCTTGAGTTTGGCAGCTTTAATAAGACTCGCACCAAGAAGTATGAAAAACACAAACACAAGGAACGCAATGGGCAAATCCGAGAATATTTTAATGAAAATCCGACTTCATCTACAAGAAGAAGCGAAACGGAACTTAAACAATTGTACAGGACCTCAAGCAGATGATTTCGAAAGAAGAATTGTTTTTTGTAATTTGTATATCGATAGATGTCGAGAAGATCCCGTTTTTCTTTGATGAGATGAGACTCATTTTACCGACTGTGGAGTTTTTAGTCTCACTGGGCCTTTTATTTATGATCAGACACTGACAGTTAATTACTTATTTATGGGGATATGCGAAAAATGAGATATACGAATTTGACCCTCCTGAAAATAGGCAAGTTCTTGAGCAGCGAACTCGAATTATTTTATAAAATATCAATCGAAATACCATTCGGCCGGTAATCAGATCAACTGAGAAGGAATGCATCCAGTGCATTGAACAAAATGGTCAACATTGTTAATAATAATATTATATAATTAATGTCATTGACTAGGTAGGTAGTTCTTCTTGTAGAGTTTGTATTTAGTTACTTTTAAGACGTCATAGACGGTTAACCTCAGATCGGTTTCGCTTCTTCTTGTAAATGAAATCGAATTTTTGTTTCAAATATTCCTGTATTTGCTATTTAACCCAATTAATGTTTTATTTCCTATTTGGATAACTCAAAAAAAAACTTATTAATTTTCAATTACGCACTTTTTCCATCTTAATAATAACTTAATTGTCAAGCGTGATACATCGCTGAAAAGCTAAAAAAACACCCTTTAATGTTGAATTAAAAAATATTGCTATTTAACCCTATTAGTTTTTAATTTCCATTTACCATTATTCGGAGATAATTTTTTTGATATTGATATACCCCACAGACAGGCAAGGGGTTGAGAAAGTCATCCTCTGTAAAGCTACGCCTTTACCTCTAGAGGGTCATTTCGTCGAACTTCTCTAGTTATTCCAAAAATTCTCAAAAAGATGGCAAAATATACGCAGTAACCACAAATAATCGAAAGTAGAAATGATACATATCACACCTAAAATCAGAGAATAACCCAAGTAATAACACTGGTCTTGTTATTTCCGTTGGAGCTGGTATTTCTGCGTCCGTTTTAGCGTTTGGTTTTGTCCACTTTTAATATGTACAAAGTGGTTTTGTTTATATAATTAAAACTAATCTATCGGGGAATTTCAGTCTGGTTTTTTATATGTCAGCGAACTTTATTAATATTTATTATGTTAAATATTGATGTTTATTGTTCGAAATTGGTATTTTCATTACATATTGTGAATTTGGTTGGTTAATTTTTAAAAAATGCCGACGAATGATGATTTTAAATCAGAACTACCAATTAGTCCAAAATCCTTTATATAATTTTCCTTGTTTCATTTTATCAGTAAGAAAAGTAGGTAATTTTTATACATTATTATACTGAAGGAGGGTATGCGTTTTTGCTAAATGGAAGAGAAGACTTTTTTTTGTTCGGCACTTTTTCCAACGACCTTGGGGCCCGTAAATATGTTTGGGTGAAAATCATTAATCCGGCACTTGCTGCAATGCTTTTAGAGGATAGGGCTGATAGGGGCCCGTAATCTTAAGCGGGTCTAGGGCCCCAACAGTGACTGTCTACGTGCATGTAAATCTCAGATTCTTGCGTTTAAAAAAACTAGATAGGTACAGGATGTTCAGAGATATTTAGTACCATACCGACAGGGTCCCTAAAAGTTACAAAAAAAAATTCAAATATAGAAGTTTTAGGGTTTCTCCTGAAGCGACAGAAAATGTCAAAAAAAAAAGAAACAAAATACAATCGGAAAGTAGAGAAAAATTGGCAACCACGAGTTTTTCAAATAGAATTCTCTGTATATTTTTCATTTTTACGAAAGACCTTTCTCTCCTGGAAAATATATAGTTTGACTATTTACGCAAAACGGTTAATTAATTATTTTCCTCTAACTGTAACAAGATTTGCAGTATAAATACGTGGAGTGCCTTGGAGACCAAGTACCTGACATTGTTCCCTAGGAACAAGGTATGTCCATACACTGCAAACTTATATGACGCACCCCTTAGAGTAAGAATAAAAATAGAGTTCATTATTTACATATTTAGCCACTGCCAATATTAGCTCACAGTATAAGGTCGATCGCACGACGATGCCAAGCCTAGCCAGGAACACCAATGTTTATACCAATTTATATTACGGTGAATATCTTTAAACATGATGCAATAAAATTTTCATACAAAGAATAGTAATGTGTTTCCAGTATTAGTTTCTAAGCAGTATAAATTACTTTTATTGCAAAATAGTAATATACAAACTAAAATATCCAAAGCCTCAGATCAGATTACACCAGTAACAAGAGTTTTAGTTAGATATGGCAAACCCCATCGACAACTCCACGTATTAGACCATCCCACTGTGGTATTAGACCATCCCACTTCCATTGACAAGGGATCCTTATAGTAAAAAAGTATAATAGCCTACAGTAAAGATTGTTACAGGGTCACATGACCGGCGTGGCTTAAAAACCAATAGCGGGTCGTGGAACTACAATAAATTTTAACATTAAAGAAATTAATTTGCTAAAAAAATATTTTATTAGATACCAAGCTTTTCTTAGCGTCACTACTGCATGTGTTTTAATGTATTATTGCGTATTTGTTGATATGGTTCTAATCTTCTAATTATAATGTTGCCTTACTTCAAGAAGCAGCGTTCTAAGGGTGCGGTGACATTAGAAGAACATTGATTTTTTAAATATTTTATAAATAAGTTTTATTTACTTAATCTTGGACATTGCGAAACTAGGAGCTTTAGTTGACCTAACTATGGTGCGGCAAATAAGTAAACAGCAAGATTTTCTTTTCCAGGAGACATGTCTAATGGAAGATACCTTATTCACTTATTTTGGGTCACATGACGTATTGACCAATCCTGTTCATCTGCATACAAAAGACAATAAGACAATTTAAAACATGAAATGACGTCGTTCATGAATAATAAGGAAAGTACAGGCCCCAGAAGAGAACCCTGTGGAACGCTTGATGTTATAATCACTTCACGTGAGACAAAACCAGACACCACTACTGACCTGACCCTGACGACGCTGGATCAAATATAATTTGATCCAACCGAGATAATTATCAGAAATACCCATTTCAGATAGGTTGTGCAACAGTACAGCATGGCAGACGCTATCAAAAGCTTTAGACAGGTCAGTATAAATGCAGTCAATCTGATGTCCAGCCTCGACTGAAGAAACAAGAAAATTTTGATACTCTGCAAGGTTAGTAGCAGTTGAGCGACCTCTGAAAAAACCGTGCTGTTCAGGTGCAATGTAATTTTTGAAAGTATCAAAAATCTCATCAGTGAGAATAGCCTCAAAGAGTTTAGGTATGACGGAGGGTAGTGATATTCCTCGATAATTGTTAAGATTCATTCTGTCACCACTTTTAAATACAGGAAAAAGATTAGAATGTTTCCATGTTACAGGAAAATAGCTGGCGTCCATTGACTTTTGAAAAATAATCATTAGTGGTTCAACAAGTGATCTGCAACAGCTCTTCAGTAAAGCAGATGATATGCCATCTGGTCCAGCCCTCTTTGAAATATCTAAATGCATTATTTTATTATTTATTTCTTCATTTGTAACTGTATGGAATGATAAGGTATTAAAAAATTTGACTAAGTTAAACTTATGAAATTCAAAATCTGTGAATGAGGAGTAGCAAGATTGAAAATGCGAAGCAAAGGGATTTGCTACCTCATTAGATTTATTGAGTGATTGATTGCCGTACTGCATTACTCTGGGTAGATTATAAGTACCTTTTAAACTATTGACATGACCAAAAATGTTTGATGTTTGTAGGGATTAAATGTTCAGTATTACTAACAAACATTAAATAACATAAATAAGTGCGTAATTTGACCTAGCGTCTAATATTTGAGTAGACATCATAATCACTCTGTAAACCAGACCTCTTGAACTTCTTATGAAGCTCGTTTTTCTCAGCGGCAAGTCAACCAAAAACCAGGAAGGGTATTTTAGACTTTTAATGGTTTTTTGCGATACGTAAATATCTATGCCTTTAAAGAGAACATCATAGAATTTCTGGATCGCCACGTCAATATCCGAGATAAATGTTAAAAAAGACCAGTCAGTTTCACTATAAAAATCATTCAGGTCTGTAAAATTCGCCCGATCAAATTGGTAAAAAGTGGATTTATTGTCATTTTTCAGTTGGGAGAAATGACGAATATTATAGTAGCATTCTAGGGCAGGATGATAGGTATCGACGTCAACCAGAGGTTCGGAACAAATCAATACTGATTCTTCAATAAGCTCTTCAGCAAAAACCAAGTCCAAGATTCGGCCAAGACGGTTTGGGTGTGGATTAATCTGCTGTAACTCAATTAAAGATATGGATTCGGTTAACGCTTCTGCGGGTGGTGAATTAAGGTAGCTAAATAATTTCCGTTTTTTTGTTTGACTGGCATCATAAGATAGCTTATCAAAAGCAAAAATGTCAATTTTCAAACATCAATAAATCAAAAACAGTTAAAGACAGACATATAATACCCTTATTAAAAAACACTTAGAATTCAGCATAAAATCCAAAAATTTTATAATATATAGGGTGTTTCGTTTAAAAAATGCAACATCCTTGGCGTAAGTCTTTTGTTTCTCATTCAATTGTTTTTTTTTGGAACGATTTTCGAATTCTCCGAGCTAAAATACATCGATTGGCTATTTTGAAAGTCAAAAAAAACTACCGTTTTTCCTCCTCAATGGAAGACCCTGTACATAGTATGTTTACTATTTCAAAACTAAGAAGGTGAATTTACTCAAGAAAGTTTATGTGAAAACAAAACTAAAATTTGTCTATAAAATTCGAAAATTTTGCTTTTTTATAATTAAAAATCTATATTTTTAGTTTTGCTTTGGAGAAATTGAAATAAATACAACGTTCCTAATAAAATTTCGCTCAAATGTATTCCATGCTTTGCTTTAATAAATAAGTAGTAAAACCAAAATACGTACACACACTAATATCACAAAATCATAAAATGACAAAAAATTGGGAAAGTCAAGCAAGCTTTCCGTTTCCTCGAATATTAAGGCTAACAAGTCAGACATATTGATGTAGTTGTATGTACCTTCCTAAATAAATATTTTTTGTTCTAGGGTTGCATACACATTTTACAACATTACAACTTACCGACCTGCTAAGTCTTAAAAAACATACGTATATACATACTACGAGCATCAATTTGGAACAGCCTGTATTATTTAAAAGACATTCTGAAGACTAGAAACGCTAGAGGGAGACAAATACGGAACCAATTTTGTATAGTAAGTTGCCTATCTATATAAACAAACTGACCACAGACAAATACCACAGTTTGACTATGGGTATGTCAATGCGTAACCTACCGAGAGCGGAGGGCTACGGTCAACATCACCTTTACTCTTTCAAAAATGGGTTATTCACTCGAAGGGAAATTAAGTATTATCAAATTTATACTATTCCAATGAAAGTAACGCGCTAGGAACACGACGTCAATTCATATTGCATATCCAGAAAGACACCGACGATAAAAAAACTTTTTCCCACATCTGTTTTTCATTAGATCGGCCGAGGAAGTTTTTAAGTGGCTCTTGAAGACGCATGCAATTTGTTCTATTTAACAGGTATTCGAAATTCAGTCTAATGCACTAACAAAATGTAATAGAACTGAATTATTTTCTCATGTAACTACAAGGTAAAATAAAAGGAATACTAAATGTTACGAATGGTTTAGGAACAGGTGACAGGCCTCAAAAATCCCCATCTATTGTTTTCAAGAATATGTAATGAATAAAAACTTTTTTTTTTCAGGCGGATGTTTGCTAATAAATCACGGCATATTTTATACAACAGGTGCGATATTTACTTTGTGATGATCATTGCTTGACGATCCGGATTAACTTTAAAATAACATGACTAAAATAATGATAAGTGTTGAAAGATAACCTTATCAGACAAGCTACTTGTTTAAACTCGTAAGATTTTCTGATACCTAATTCGGTGTAACAGAAGAAGAGGTGAGATGCCGATATTACGGGCGGTTAATTAGGGTTGCAACACATGTCCTATCTTTATTTCAAAGAACAATTCAGCGTTTCAGTGCCATGTCCTATGTCATTCAGCCTTTTTGTACTTATGAACACCCTTTAATAGAGAAATATTACAGTCCAAAGTAGATTCAATTTCAGAAAAAAATTCTTGCGGGTGGGGGGAAGCAACTGAAGTAAACAAAAACCATTCACTCCGCTTTGGGGTAAAATTAAGAACAAAACCAGTCCAACTCATAAAACTACGATGTTTATTATTATTATATTTATACAGTAAGTCCACGGATAGAGAAAAGGACAATATGTCTAAAAATATAATTATCCGAAAGCAAGAAACACTTAAAAAAAATTTCTACTTCTTAAAAAAAATACTATTTAAGTTGCAAATTTTGGATTTTATCACACGGAGTGCATAGAAGAGTCAAAAATATGAACTACTGTCAGAGTTATTACTAAAAAACTATTATCTCAAATTTAATTTATAAAAATTACTTTTTGAATTTATTATAAATTATGCTCAAAAATCAAGTGTGGTATCGGGAAAAACTGGTAAAATATCGGTAGGAATCCCATATGATGGTTCAAAATGGCGCCCTATAAAAATGATTGAAAAGACAATAAATACATATGTTTTACTAAATGACTAAATTTGGGTCACACTTCACTTTCACTAGTCCTACAAAAAGGAAATATTTATAACCAGGTAAAGGAAATTTACCAATTTCTTTTATAGAATATTATTTTTAGCAGTTCCTTTTATGCTCCTAATGTTACTACTACTATAATTACCTAGAACATATTTTAATACTATTGTTTAATTTTTTATATTTTAAAAACATTTTTTATTTTTTCATTATTTGGTTTCTTCGCAAATCGACAGGAAACAACAAAAAAGCGCCTTTACATAAAAACGTTTTTTTTTATAAGCCGTTTAAACACTACACTCACCCCGAATTGTTGTTAGGCAGTGACAAATTGCCTCTGTTATGTATTATATTATTACGTATTAATTGAAATTTTAAATTTAATAAGAATATAATTGTAGTGTTAAGCTTTTCCGTAAAAATTCAAATTCTAGGAGGAGGACAGAGCACCATAGGCCTCCCCTTGAAATTAAATGGTTTATTTGTTATTATAAATATGCTATAAACAAAAAACAGTAAACTGTGAAACCATAATACAATACATTGAAAAATACTCCCTTAACACTAGCATCAATATTGAAATAATATGCATATAATATATTAACATTAATGCGCACGAAAACTTTTCTTAAAACTACGAATAAAAATGTTTACATTTGGCGAGTCTCGAATCTCTGGTGCTAGACCATTGTAAAGCCTTAACCCATCACTAAACACGCTCTTTTGCATATGTGTTGTCTTAGCAAACTGAATACCAAGGTCATCTCTAGATCTAACATCATATAAGTGTCTCTCAGACCTTTGTATTATATATTCCTGGAGACGTGCAAGCGATAACTTGAACAATGAACTACTTTATAAATAAAGAGAACATTAGACCCAATACCTACTAAACAACGAGGCCTACGCGCTTACGCGTGACGTCATCCCATTTAGGCCTATGTTATTTCAATACCTTCATTAGAAGGTACGGGTTATTTACAGGAACATATTTAAATGAGCATTTTTTTTTAATTTCAGCAAATAAACATCAATGTATAGGGTTTATTTTATGAGTTTTTGAATCTGTCAAATTTATTCGGTTTCGCTATAGAATTAAAATGCCAAAGGCGACTCTTAAGCGATTACTCGTTTTTTTTTTGTTACACGACGAGGGATCCATTTACGCACGAACTATTATGCACAAGGCACTCCAGAACAGTGTGGGACTCGGTAAAGCCCCTACCCACTTAACCCCTCCGTGTTCTTACCCGACAGCGTTTGCCCGGATCTACCGCAAAATTTCAAACAGAGGTCGGTATGATTTTTTGCTTACTAATTGTCCTATTTTAGCCAATTAGTAAATTGTCAAAGTCGAGTTACATTGTCAAAATCGGGTACGGTTTCAAGTTTGGGTAAGTAATATATTCCTGTGGCGAGTCCTTATAATCAAAAATACAATAGCTTATTATTTTAACTCGTCAAAATCGGGTATGGTTTCAAGCTTGGGTAAGTGGTATATGCCTGTGCTGTGGTGAGTCTATATGATCAAGAATATAATAGGTTATTTGCTAAATTCTGAAAAATATTCTATAGATGATATTTCCTAGCAATACAAAAATGCAAAACTTGTGCTAGGTTTTGATTTCATAACTACCTATTTACTATACTACTATAGTTTCCTTTTTTTGGTTTTTATTTAATAAATTATGATTATGTTTAGAGCAATAATTATTAAGAAATGTATTTGAAATGCTACTAAAAAAGATTTTTGAAACATTAATTTTTAGGTAGCTTTTACAACTTTCAAAAGGAGTTAAAAGTGTATTTTTATTAAAATAACTTAAAAACAACTCACAAAGAAAAGATTTTTTGTTGTAAATATCCAAAAATGTATCTTTAAATTCATCAATTAGCTTTTTAAATATAATATATGCGGTTGAAACTAGATCTACTACCATCTCGAGGATATAAAAGAGCACATCGACTTAAGGAATTAATTAAATTATAAGAATCCTCTACAACACAAGGTTATTATTGGGAGTTCTGATTGTATAGCTTCGGTATCAGACTATGTAACTATGATTTTAGATAATAAATTATTAACATGGTCAGAATTTAAATTGGTCTTTCACATTCAGGAGGTTCGAAGAACTGATTTATATTAATGTCCCCATAATGTCTAGATTTTAGAGATAACAGACTAAAATCTAAGTCTTTTTTTCTGATTCATATAGCTGTCGAACTGAGATATGATAATGACCACCAGCTAATTGCCTATATTTTCCAAAACGCTCTTCTAATGGGTCTGTTTGAAATTTGCCCAGTAATACATAATTCATATTAAGCTCAGTTAAACAGTATTCAGCAACTTCAAGAAACCCATGAATGGTATGGTTTAACGCAGTGTGGGTTTGTCGAGTCAGTGTATCTGTAAAATTAGTTGGGCTCCAAGTATATAGCCAATTTTGCATTTTTTGCAAAAAACAAAATAGGATCATCATTGGGGGCTGTTAGTATTTGTTTGGTAAAAGGTTCCTGATATTTATCTAACAAATGTTTTCCCTTAAGGGGAGTTTTTACGTTCACAATTTTCAAGCATGTCAATATAATACTAATAAAGTCTGCGGTATCTTGTGAATGTGACACATTTTTAACAAAACATTTTAGAGCCTCTATAATAAAGGGATTAAAGATTTGAAGAGCTACTTTTACATTTTGTCTTTCAAGAGATGATGGAAATAGAGCCTTTAAACTAAGTGAATAACCAAGCTTCAACAGTTTGTCTTGTCCTAGTTCGTATATGTTTTTGATCACAGAAAAGAAACCACATTTTTTTTGGCCTGTCTCAAAATCGGGATAAGAAAATGTTTGGTCAGGTTTTGAATTAAGCCAGTTGTTAAACGTACATTTCAGTAAATGAACAGTGTCAAAAAGGTAAAATAAGGGTCTTACTAGGTCAATAGGATGTGGGAATACTATAGTTGATTAAGGGGTGAAAAATTACTCATTGCTTACTATCTACTGCATTATTGTCACTAACTGTACAAAATACTATGTATCCAATTTCTTCTAAATTTTCTTTAATGTCTTGATAAAAGTATATAATATTTCTGAATTAAGTTTAGCTACAGGAGATATATGAATGACTTCTGTAAGGCTTGAGCAAGGACTAGTGATCAGAAATGCTACTGCAGATTATGCTAAGGTATCTTTATTATTTACTGATGTTCCTACGGTATTGCCTGCCTTGTAATCCAAATAGGATTCGATGTGAATTCCATCAAAAAGTAATGTAACATATTTTTCTTTATCTGTTAAATATTGAAAAATGTTACTAGCATAGGTTAAAAAAAATTTCTTTTATCGATATGAGGATATGTTAAGAATCTATTACAAATAGATTTTAGTGTGTTAAGATGAGGTAAGATAATAGGAGCATGACTTTGCAATTTTAGCAATGAGGGCTTATTGTAAACAAAATTGAACATAACACAATGGTGCTTGGTGAATATCGATACCTTCCTTTTGAAGTACTTAACAAAGTTAACTGTTCTGAGAGAAATTTTAGATTTTGAGTGAGTTCGTCAGAAAGTTTAAAAGAATATCAGTCACAAATTTAATTTTTTTTTATATTGTCATTGTGAGACTCAACTTTATCTGAATTGGGAGTTTCTGTGGGAGTTTCACTAGTACTGGGGAGTTGACTTGACTCGGACTCACTAGGATTAGGAATGTCTCTATCAAGATTTATGGGTATTGACATCATCATATTGTCAATTGTGTCAATTAAACTTTCTATTTCATCCAAATTGCTAGATAAAAATGGTGATTTTAAATTTGTTATTGAAACACAAATAGATTGACCATATAAAAATGTTTCTAATTTTAAATCGCTATTTATAACAAATGCCCAAGTTATTAGGGGACCAGGAGTATATTCAAGTTTAAATAAAGTTATTTTATCTGTATCGTTTACCGAAAACCACTCTTTCCTTAAATTAAAATTTAGAAATACTTTTAAAAACTCTTCAAAACTTTGAAAACATGTAGCCTCTCTGTGTAAATTAAACTCTTCTTTACTTTGCTCTATGGCTTGCAAAAGATGTAGTTCATCAAGATTCTTATTTTTTTCATCTTTACTTTTGCGGTCAAGAACATTTTTTGACAAATAATTGGGGCAATTTGGGAAAACTGTGGGTACATAATTTTCTTTTAATCAGGATTTTTTTAAATGTACTGAAATAATTTTACCTGTTCTCGGATCCTGTTCTGAAATATCCCAAATTATACTACCTTTAGAAAAATGTAACTCACACACTTTAGTGTTTTTATTGGGTACTAAATCATCCCACGGAATTGCTCGTAGCCATTTTTTTTGCAAATCACTCTCTTTCGGGAAACTAAACAGGTGAACTTTTGGTCCGTTTTTGTAATTACCCCGGCAATTATGCGCACAACACTTAAACGGCATGTTTACGTGAATTTAAACGTACAAAAACTAATAAATATAATTAAATTTTCACCAAAACTACTCTATTTACTCTAATTCACGAACAACGACATCATGTTTCACACTGTTTTGTTTTCGTTAGCAAGTGTCGGTTGTCGGTCAATACGTCTAATGGCCAGTTATCACGATACGACATAAGCAAAACTACATTGGTCTATGCTTTAATGCATTTCTTACGGGAGGCGACTGCCGGCTTAGATGTGGTGACGTCAGGCCTGTTTTAATTTCAGCTGGTGGCCTCGTTGTTTAGCAGGTATTGTTAGACCCCAATCATCCTCCGAATGGGAGTATATCGATTTCAAGATTGAGTTGTACGCAATGCTTTATTTTTGTCGCAAATGAACTCTCTGAATATCACTGTCTTGACAAGATATTAATAGCGAATTACAATAGCAAAGATGGGGAAAAATTATTGTATTGAATTCAAGAAACCGAATCCAGTGGCCGAGATTTGAATTCAACACTGGCCCAAAAAAGGAGAGGTTCAAAATAATATAACAATAAAAATTGTTAGATGGTGATTTGTTTAGTATAACTTTAACTTTAAGCATATAAGTTAGTTAGGTATCATGTTCAATTTTTTTATATATTTTATAGTATTAAAATTTATTTGAGACATAGCGGGCAATCCTATCACATTACTGAAATTAACTCAGATATAATAAATAAAATCAAATAGTCTGTAGGCTTCTTCCTATATTATAATTTACAATGTTATCAAATATAATTGTCAGTATAAATACATTAAATATTTTATCTCTCCATTCAGCGGCCACTTATATCTCGAACAACAGCGAACTGCAACAACGTTGGTATTTTCCTCTTGAACATAGATATTTAGCAAACAGGTGGTTCATTTAAGTAAAAGTTTATTTTTTATTTTTAAACAAATTAAACATCTATTAACAGAAATAAAAAGGTGTGAATTACTGTACAAAAAGCAATTCACAAAATTAATAACAAAAAAATGTTTAAATCTACATTAAAATCTAGAAATTGAAGGAATTTACTTAACATCCCCAAAAATGCAAATGCGAAAGAAAAATAAAATAAAAATATTTAAACAAGCCACAAATTCAACTCCTGAAAATACGTGAAAATTACACCCAAATAATTACTAGAATTAAAATAAAATATCGTTGATAAACCCATAACTTTGACAACCCAGTATATATGTAAAGCCCCATAAACCACCACAAAAGAAGAATTTAAAATCAACCAAATACTAGAACTTTGACACAGACTAACTCACACTGGCTGGAACGCAAAGAGTCGTCATAAACGCACCCTGATCTTTAATTAATGAATATTGCAAGGGTGTCGCTTAGAGTTTTACTTTATGTGAGAATTGTATCAAATTGAAATATAATTATATTTCCGTCTAAATAAGATAAAAGTACCTTCTATGTAAATGTCTAATACTTAAACTAACTTATCAGCATTCTGGATCAAAAAGACCATGGAGAAAAAAAAGAAAGGCAAAGAAAACCCTTTCAGCCGTTCTTTTCTCAAGAGAAATAATGTCTTTTCAAAAAAAAATATCGCCTTTTTGGAAAACGCTTCTATTATAAAATATTCTAGTGTATTTTTAACTCAGTAAATTGATAATTTATTATAATTAAATCGAACCAAATGAAATGTTTTAATTATTATTAGTTTTAACTTAAATGAAAAAGGGCAAAAAAATCTTCCCACGAAAAGGGCCATATCATAACCTTAACCTTTTAAGAGGGATGTATAGTATACTTGACAGGTGTATCTTAAGTAAGTTTATATATGTCTGCACAATCTAGAAGATAGCGGTTGAGATAAGTTTTATTTATTATTTTGTTTAGCTTTTAAAAACTCTCCAAACTAATATTAGATAGGTTTACTTTAACAACTTCTTTGAAATACTCGTGTTTAAGATTTGTCATGAGAAACCGACTATTGCTTTAGAAAAATGTCGTTTTAAAATAAATTGAGAATTTATATACTCTATTCCATTGCTATAGTCTATTCCGTTACAATAAATTTTGGCTGTGCATATGCCCCTTTGCAGCCCACTTCACTAGCTGCGCCTCTGTAAAGATTCATTGTGTAATAACAGCCACACAAATTCATATATAACAGGCTAGAATAAGAAGTGTGCGTTAGCAGGATCCATTTGCGGTATGAGAAATGAAGATTGAGACGTCAGCTGGGTAGGAGTGAAGACTTGAGAGTAAAATGCTGCGAACCCTTTTGGCTGTGGCTACTCAAGTCGAAGGTTGGTCGTAAATCAGGTGAAAAGGGCGACTAAAAGATAAGAAAATTGAATAGAGAGACACTTAAAGTACCGTTAAAGAATGAAGTAGTATAGCGTCGTTACACTAAATCGACCCTTGGCTTACCTTTGAACCAAAGTAATTTAAAATATCAGTATTATAAACTATTCTGCTTTAATGAATATTCCAGACTACCTACTAACCCTAATGACAAATGTAAATCTTAAGTTTACATTACAACTAAATGTATGGAAATTGTTAAAGATCCAATTACACCTTCATGAGACTTCAATTAGTACCTTCATTTGAATCAGCAATATCCGTCAATAATTACAGGAACAAATCAGTGTAATATTTGCTATTTAATTTACACGTTTTAATAAGCGGAACAAATCAAGTGATCAAAACGACATTACTTATGATATTTAGAACAGCGTTAACGGGAGACTGATTTGACGAAAAAATTTTACTGAATTAATTCACTAACCTACAACCAAAAATTTCGTAAGAATGCCGTGCTAAAATATTTAAGCGACTGGTAGATTTCCAACAGAAATACGTTATATAACATTTATAATAATAACCAGGAACATATTCTCACTCTTGATCACTTCCGTTACTTTACCTTGAAGGTAATAGTGAAACCAAAAGTAGCCATCTCAACCGTTAATTTAAACAAACACAACAATAATACGCAAATTTTCTCAGCAAACAACGTAACATTATATTTTTTAACAGAAATTATAAATAGAACGACCTTACCAAAACTTCCACAATTTTTACCTGTTTGTAATTTTTTTGAAAATATCTCTTGGATTAGTTAATGTAAACATCAAAGTAGTAAATGAAGAGTGGAAGTTTTTGGTAGGCTAGAGGTAATGATTGTTAGCTACATACACTTTTGATTTTTTAATATTGTTTAGGTTTATGTTAAAATATACATATGTATTTTTTTATTTTGTCACATCTTAAAGTTCTGAAGAACATATTTATTTTTTGTTTACTATACTGTATTAAAACAATATTTCTTATACGTCATAAAATTGTAAAAAAACCTTAAATAAACTAGAAAAAAAAATTATTTTAACTTAAAACAGAAATAATATTACTTATTATTATTAACAATATTAATATTGAAAGTACAGTTTGTGGCTTGCTGCAAATTTAAAGCTGAGTACAACTGGGTTCTTGGGAAAGCTGATGAAGATGGTTCGTTATCCGGCGATAATGAACTTCAATGGTTTTCTTGCAAATTGACAAACTTGGTATTTCAACTGGATGATTTTTTGCACTGCCACTTAAAATTGGTTTTCAGAAGCTGAAATTCAGCATGTTAGTTTGACAAATTATATATTTGCTAATTTTCATTGTCGCTCTGACTCTGCAGGTGGTGAAGTAGCCATTTTTTTTTAAAAATGTATAGAATTTCAAAATATTTCTGTAAATATCAATCCTCTAGAAGGGTCATTAGAATTCGTTTCTGCAAAAATTATTTATTCTAATAGGGAATTTAATATATTATGTTTATATAGGCCGCCTCGGGAATTTTCCTGATTTTGTAGAGCTCCTTGACCATATATTATCTAGAAAATATTTTTGTGATCAGAAAGCATTTATATCTGGAGACTTTAATGTTAATTTAGACGTAAATAATTCGTCGACAGAATCAAAATCACTGTTGCATTTATTCTCTGCTTATGGATATTCTCAGTGTATAAATGATTTCACTAGAATTCAGGGCAATCATAAATCAATTATAGACAACATTTTTACTAACGTAAATTTAGCAGAACTAGATTGTAGTACTGTTTTTTGTGATCTGTCTGATCACTACATGCAACGTGTTATTTGCCTGTGTGGTCCTATTGCTACAACTACTTCGTCTTTTTATTGTACGAATTTTAAATCTAACCACAATATTAATAAATTTATCAGTAGCTACTGAAAATTGGAATGTGTGTTTTGAACACAGCCACAATGCAGATGAAATATTTACTTCTGTTTTTAATCAGTTTAAGGCAATAATCTTAAATTGCTTTCCTGAAGAACGTCATGTAAAAAATAGTAAACAAAAATAGGCAAACAAATGGGTAACAAATGAAATTAAAAATAGGGGACAAATGTTGTGTGATATTCTTAGAGCCTATAAAAAAAATAATTCCACCCTTCTCTACGAACTGTACTCAGCTCTTAAAAAACCATTATTTATACTGCTAAACGTAACTTTTTTAATAATCAAATATTAGCAGCCGAAAATAAATCAGCTGCAGCATGGAAAATCATAAAAAATGAAACCTCGGCCAATGCACCTAAATGTGTACCGAGTGAACTTAAAAACGGTGACAGATTGATTAACATCAACAATTCTGCTGAAGAATTTAATAATTTTTTTATTGAAACACAAACACAATTAAATCTGAATATTAACAGGTCATATAAGATACCGAATGAAAACATAGAGCTACTTCATATTCTACCCGATGAAGTTAGCGTGATACTAAAAAAGGAACTAAAAAAGATTCTAAGGGCTTTGACGAAATTCCCTGTTCACTGTTAGGGCACGTACTGGAATACATTAAATATTCACTGGCAGCATTAATTAGTAAGTCTTTTGATGATGGATTATTTCCATCCTTGTTAAAGCAGGCTGTGGTAATCCCTATCCACAAAAAAGGGGGCAGTGGATCAGCTTTACAATTATCGCGGGATTTCTTTACTTTCTGTTTTCTCGAAGCTCTTTGAAAATGCCTTTTGTGAGAATCTTAAACATTTTGTTGGGTCCAATCAAATATTGAGTACTTCGCAATTTGGATTTCGTGAAGGACTTTCTACAGAAGATCTCTATTAAGGCTCATTAAATGTGACAAATTTAGATCAAAAGAACAAAACCTTGTGTATCAACTTTGATCTTTCTCGTGCATTTGACACGATTAGACATGATATGCTTATTTCTAAATTAGAATCTTTAGGTATTTGGTGTAATTCTATTTCATGGCTAAGATCCTACCTAGAAAATAGAGTTCAAAAAGTCAAGGTCAATATTTCCGGACGTAACATAGAATCCAAACCAAAACTTGTCGATTTGGGAGTTCCTCAAGGGAGCACGTTAGGACCTATACTTTTTATTTTATTTATTAATGATTTAAAAATTAATTTTCAGAATTGTTTTGTTTCACAATTCGCTGATGACACCAGTATTATAGTATCGGCAAAGAGTGTCAGTGATCTTTCACTTGCGGCTCGTACATGTGCACAGAGGATGAGCAACTATTGTGCGCAGAACTTCTTGACATTAAATGTTTCTAAGACGGAAATGGTTTGGTTGTCTCCTCTTTCCCTGGATTGTAGCCTTTATGTAGATATAAATAACAGTTTAATTAAGCAAAAATCTGTTTCGAGGGTTTTGGTGGTATATATAGATTCACAGCTTAAGTGGACTCAGATCTGTAAGGACTTAGCTAGTAAAAATGTCGTTGTTCTGAATCTTAGAAATTTCGTGAATACTAATATGCTAAAAACATATTATTATGCACATATATATTCTAAATTGAACTATTGCATCTTAATTTGGGAAGGATCCCCAGCGTTGAATAATGTATTGCTACTGCAGAAACGTATTATAATAACAATGTCGTTTAAATCCCGTTACACTCCTGTTCCTGTTTAAGGAACTTCAAATATCGATTGTGGTTTCAATGTACATTTTATCTTGTGTTTTATATATTAAAAAACACCCAGATCTATATGTATCATTTACGGAAAGAGAAATCAATTATAACTAGAGGCACAACTAATATTTTGTTACCCCAGCACCAGTTGAGTATTGTAGCAAATGGAGCAGCAGTTCTCCCAATAAAAATTTATAATCGCCTACCCGACTATTTGAAAAATTTAAAAAGCATTCCACTTTTCAAGGGAAATGTAAAAGACTTGCCAATTAAATATAGCTTTTATAGTTTAAGAGAATACTTTGAATGTCATGACTTTTAGTAATTTATAGTTTTCCTTGTACTTTGTTTTTATATACACTTCTATGTAGTATGTAATTACTTTAATTAATTAGGTAATTAAATATAATTGTATTGACGTTTTCTATACATGTCGTACATGTCTCGAGAAATAAAAGTTTTTCATTTCAAAATATTGTTGCATAGCTCTCTTTTGTATGTTCGTTAATATATCCCTCCGCTACTGTTGATGACTTCCTAAACGCTTTACATTGGTAAGTCCTTTTCTGGAATCGGCCTGCAAAGTTGCAGAGGAGCTACAAAACCTACGACCTTGTTGGGCAATTTTAGAAATGCCGCAATTTCTGAGGGCATCTTCCCGAAACTCTTTATACCGACATACTGTGTTGTGCACTTCCTTTTATAAAACAACGTTGATGCATTGTTGATGGTCGTCGTAAGGCTGTATATTTTCTATAAAATAGTAGATACTTTCCATTGTTAATTTCGTCGGATATAACAAAAGAGCGTGAAGTGTAAATTTTGGAATCCTGAATTTTGACCACAATTAAATTTCCCTTCTCACTTGTAATTTTGCTTATTCCTCTCTTCTGCAGGCGCCTGCAAGCCCAAATAGTCGCAACTTTCAACAAAAGATGAGTAATAGAAAACAATTTTCGGGTTTTTTGCATCCACAAGCGAAAAAAATGGTATTAAATCAGAGGAGACAGTAGCAAAAGCTCTGGGAATAGGTATAAGTGCTGTGCAGAAAATTGTGCATGAAAAAAAGTATAATTTACTACCGAAGAAGATTAAGAAATGTACACGAAAAAAGCCAAAGACAGAAGACTTAAGTGACAACGTAAAAATGGATGTTCGAAATGCAATTTACGATTTATACACATCAAAAACTAATATAACCCTTCAAGTTTTAAAAGAAGCTAAAAAAACTAAAATCGTTGTCAAAATTAATAAAAATGTTGGGTTTTCGATATAAAAAGGACTGTAGTCGAAGATTTTTATGCGAGTTGCCACATATAGAAAGTCAGCGTATCCAGTTTTTAAAGAAATAGACGGAAAATGTTAATTCAAAATTTAGAAAAGTGGTATTTTTAGACGAGACTTGGATATTTTCCAATGGAAGTGGTGCGAAACCTTGGCAGGACAAGTCTGTAAAAAGTGTCAAGAGAAAAAAGTGATGTGGGACGGGAAAACGGTTCATCATTTTGCATGCAGGTTCTTTAACAGGATTTCTCCCAGGTGCAAGTTTACTGTTTTCTTCAACATCCAAAAGTAAGGACTACCGTGATAATATGAACTGTAAACTGTTTGAAAAGTGGTGAAAATTTAGATGCTCCATTAATCATTCTGGACAATGCATCTTATCATTCAAGAATCTTTTAATAAACAACCTACTTCATCTTGGAAGAAAAGTGATATTTATGACTGGCTAATAAAACAAAAATTAAATCCTTTACCCAATATGCTGAAACTAAAACTTCTTTTAATGGCAAAATCTATTAAAAAACCAACAATATATGCCGTAGATGAAATATTACGGGAAAATGGACATGAGGTTTTACGACTGCCGCCATACCATTGCCAGTTTAACGCAATAGAATTAATATGGGCTGGGGCAAAATCATATTACGAAAAATACGTGAACGATGGTCTTACATCAGATAAAGTGCAAATTGTTCGGCAAGATTCATTAAATTATATTACGCCGGAAAGAAATCTGTGGAACATACGGAGAAATTAATATGGGATTGGTGGAATCGAGAACGAGTTCTAAATGTCGAAATAGCATCAATGATCATTGCGCCATTTGAGGACGACTCAGAAGATGATGACTTTTTAAGTAATGATGATATTTTTTAGTCTATAATATTAAAAAGTTTCTGAAGGATTATATTAGTCTTTGACGTGTATAAATCATAAATTGCATTATGAATATCCATTTTTGCATTTTAACTTAAGTCTTTTGCCTTTGGATTTTTTCGTGTACATTTCTTAATCTTCTTCGGAAGTAAATTATGTTTATTTTTCATGCACAAGTTTCTGTACATTCCTTAACCCGATTCTCAGAGCTTTTGCCACTGACTCCTGGATATTAGCTAGTGAATTTTAATTTAAAATTTTTTTATTAGATTTGACACCATTTTTTGCGTACTTTTTTAGTACATTTGTAATTTTGTCGGCAATAAATAAATAATTATAGAATACTTCCAATTTTAAAGCGTGTTTAAAATAAATAAATTTTTTTATTAATTATAAGACAAAATTTTATATATAAAAATTGGTAAAATCGCTTTACCAGAAACTCGGGGCTAAAGAAAAATACAGGCTATATATATATATATATATATATATATATATATATATATATATATATATATATATATATATATATATATATATATATATATATATATATATATATATATATATATATATATATATATATATATATATATATATATATATATATATATATATATATATATATATATATATATATATATATATATATATATATATATATATATATATATATATATATATATATATATATATATATATATATATATATATATATATATATATATATATATATATATATATATATATATATATATATATAATATATATATATATATATATATATATATATATATATATATATATATAAATCTATGTATTTATATATAGCCTGTATTTTTCGGATGCATGGCCCTTAATTTTATACTGAAATTTGAAGAAATCGGATAAGTAGTTTTTTAGCTATGCCGCAAACAGACTGTCGAACTGACATACCTAGAGACAGGCGGAATTGAGAAAACATGTTTTTCGGCATCTAGGGACCCTTACACGTTAAGATCTGAAAAAATCTCACGAGGGATGCAATAACTAATTATCTTGTGTTTTTAACAAAAGTGTATAATGTTTTTGCAAAATAAAATTTTTTTGTTATCACAATACAAAAAAAAACAAGTTTTCTTTGCCCAGGGGTGGCCCGCGTTTAAACAAATGACACTGTATAAGTGGTTAGATTTTTAGGTCAAGCGGAGCTTATAATTTTTGGTGATTGATAAAAAAATCTCACTTTCATTAAGTGGCTGTGTAAACGGAACATATCCTGATTGTTCCACTGATTCGAACCGCCTTCCGACTTTATTAAGGCGCTTGCCATTTTGTGTATTTTTGTTTTTGCCAACCAAAAAATTTTAAACAATTACATATTTAGCGAATTTTCTTATTTAGTCCCTCGGCATTTAATATATAAAATAATATTAAGTGGCTATCTTAATAATATTGAGTAATATAATAAAAAAACTATTTTGTTTCTCCCAGTATATTTTAAATAGCCCATCGAGATTTAAAAGCTCGATAAAAGAATCACACAACATTTTGGTATTCACTGTGTTTTCTGATTTGATTCATAATGTTGGTGACCTTTGGACTCGCACGATAACACCGCATTCGACTATATCATGTGGTACCTTATTCATGAAATCCAATATGTTTTCTTTTGTAAAAATATTTTCTTTCTTTGGTTTGAAGCCAACATTTTGTTTTTTGATAAAAGCAGTTAATTTGTAGAATTTGCTTATATCTATATTTTCTTTAACTTTTATAAGGCTCTTAAGCATTGAGTATTTAGCCCACAAAGTGTTTGGTGTATATTCTTTGCTTAATTCAAGAAAATAAGCTAATAGTACCTCTTCATTTCCCGAAAAAGTCGTACTGCTTTTCATACTTCTGTTTTGGATTTTACTGGCAGTAGCTCCAAATATGCTTATTCCCGCAGCTTTAGGTACCTCTTCTGGTATTTCTTCATCCGATATATTCGTTTTAAGCAGAATAACTTTTTTTGAAGCTTTTTCAAATGATTGAATGTTTGTATTTTGGTTGACATAGCAAAACAACTGAAATTGTCAAAATTGCAAGGTGGCAAAGAGAACTTATTGTTGTCTTATTTGACACGGGCATGTAATGATACAGGTCGTTTATTCAATTATCAAATTATGGTAATCTAATATGGAGTAAATTTGGCTAAATTCTCTACAAGCGTAACAAAAAACACGATAAAGCTTAATTTTTTGAATATTATTTAATGCTGAAAATATTAAAATATCGAAAAGTCCTGTTTAAAGACGATAATTCTGCGAATAAAAAGTGTGCGCAAAAAGTTTCCGTGCGCAAAGTAGTCACTTCGCGTACGCTCGTAGGAAAAAGATAATACCACCCGCTAGAGCTCTATGCGAGTATTATCGAAATTACAACATTTTGAGAACATTTTTTCAAGGGTGCATTTTTATATTTTAGAAACCTTATAGATAAAAACAAAATATTCCACGTGGCGGCCGCGATTTTCACCTTTGAAACACTTTTTTAAGCAACAAAGACTTATTATTTTTGCGAAGTTTTAGTAAATTTTGTCTTGCGACGCGTTTACAATTTTCTTTAAGTCTTCAATTACCTTTAATTAAAATCAGTCATACTTTCACAGCCATTTTTCATGGAAACAATCAACACGACGAAAAAATTGATCAGGATTGTAGGAAATATCTTGACCTTTAACTTTTTCCTCCGTTTTCAAACAGATTTTTGCAAATTTAAAACGAGTTTTGCAGTTTGCGTGTAATTAAACTTTCGTTACGACGCGACATGTCATAGAGGGCCCGCATATATGCAATTTGTGAAAGGTTTAGTTCAGTAATTAATTCTATACTTAAAAATGCAGTTACTGGGTTAATATTGTGTGATTTGGTTTGGAATTACTCACTTAAACTTTTCTCACTGTCCCGTTATTTTTGTTCTAAATTAACAAAATAGTGTCGTTTTAATTATTTGATTTTTTCCCGGTTATTAAAATATGTAAATTAGGAAAGTAAATAGTCTCACTGCGGTAGATTCCCGTAAGAATTGACGAATATAGCTAATTCAAATGTAGGTACTAATTAAAGTCCTATGAAGGCGTAATTGGGTTTTTAACAATTTCCATAAATTTAGTTGTACAGAAAAGTAAAATGTTACGCAAAACTACCTCATTAAATATACTGGCACTAATTTTAATATTTACATTTGTCATTAAGATCAGTAGGTCGTCTGGATCTGTTTCTAACGCCAAAACAACTTTATCAGTAGTCTGTTATACTTTTTACGGTTTCTCAAATACTGCATGCACTTGTGTAAATCAAGAAAAAAAAACTAAATTTAAAGTATTAAATCTCCTTTACCCGGAACATCCCTCGTTGATTGTTTTTTCATTTGTTAGGAACAGTGAAGTGTGAATAATTTAGTTCAATACATAGTCACAGTATATATGTTACATAAACTGTCTTTTCAAACATTTTTATTGGTCGCCATTTTGTACCATGCCAGTTTTGTTCTACCTATACCACACTTGACTTTTCAGCATAACTCAAAATAAATTGGATAGTTGTTTTTACATTGACACGTACCACCATTTTGTTACGTCATGTTGAATTCGTACCAGTTTATCCCATTTTCACATTTAATTTTTCTACCAAATTTAAAGTCAATTGAACAAGATTTTGTTTACGTTGATTTTTTAATAATTTGATTTGGCTGCCATTTTGTTTCGACGTCTCAAATTCGTACTACGAATTTACCAGTTTATCTCTATAACACACTTAATTCTTGTACAAAAATTGAAATTAATTTAATAAGTAATATTTTCAGGCTGATCTTGGTTTCATATTAAAATGTTACCAATTCATTTCTATGTAACACTTGATTTTTGTGCAAAACTTGAGGTAAATTGATAAGTAGATTTTTAATAACATTTTTTTTAACATTTCACTAGGCCGCCATTTTGTTTCGCAATATTGGATTTTTACAGATACAAATCAACCTCATATGACCCTTAATCTTGTATCAAAATTTGTCAATCGGGTAAGTAGTCGACAGACGCAACGAAATTGATAAAACATATTTTTTTGACATGTAGGGATCCTAAAACGTGAAGATATGTAAAACCTGAAAGGATGATTTTTTCACGATTACAAACATTCTATTTGGCCACCATTTTATTCGGCCATTTTGAATTAGTACCACAATTGTACTAGTTGATCCTTACAATACAATTAGTTATGACACACAATGTGATATCAATCCATTAAGCAGATTTTTCAGGCCGAATTTTATTAAGTCGCCATTTTGTTCCGCCATTTTGGATTAGTACCAAAATGTTACCAGTTGATTCTAACATAATACTTGATGTTTATGCAAAATTTGAAATAAATTGGATAAGTAGCTTTTCAATAATATTTTTTTTTACATTTCACTAGGCTGCCATTTTGTTTAGGCATATTAGATTTTTATCAAAATGTTACCTGATCATTCTCATATTCCCAAATTTGAAGTCAATCGGGTAAGTAGTTTTTTAGCTATATCGCGAACAGACACACAGCCGGAATTGAGAAAACACGTTTTTTTTTACATCTAGGGACCCCGACACCTATCCCATTCACCATTTTGTTACGTCATGCGTCATGTTGAATTCACACCAGTTTATCCCATTTTTCGAAAATATCAGAGGTACAGTTGGCGTCAGATGAGTATAACCTCATTTTATGATATTTTGGTAACAGTGACTTTTACCTGTTCCCTAGATTATAACCATACGGATTGAGTGGTTTGAAAGGTATATTAATGTTTTTTTACCTGATTGAAGGATGTTTTATATTTGTACCATTTAGAATGTTTGGCATTCTGTAGTGTACGTTTCAGTAGGGCCACTTAACTTTTGACTGTTTATCCTGTTACATAACAGGACGTATTGGCTTTGCTACAAGGCAGTCGGCCGATTGCTCTCCGCCCGGGGCTTAGCCAGAGCTGGGGCAACCCTCCCAGATGATTTACACCTTATTCCAGTTTGGAGACGTTATCGGTAGGATGTCCGGATGGCGAGTCTTAAACTCCCGGACACCCTGAATCTTTAAAATACTCCTTGATTTTTCCTCTTTTAATTTATGAAATGCATCTGGGCTTCCACTAGGTGCCCCTTGAGAGTACTACTGATATCACGAGATGACCCTTTCTTTCAAGCTATCCCCTTACCCCTCCCACTCCCGCCACATAGCGGCCATTACGCTAATATTACTTGTAGAACTGCGGTAGTCGAACGGGATAGACTGCAGGAACAACTAGGCCTCACACGTTCACAGCTTTTGCTCCCTTTCTAGCATGGTCATTAGTTTCCACACTAAGCGGTTGAGTCTCTCGTTTTCCCCCGAAATAAAGCAGCAGAACCGAAGACGTGGAACCACTTATGTTAATAACACAGAGGTCTGCCTTCGGCGAGACGAACCGGAAAACTGGAAGGGCCACTTGTCCGATGCTTGCATCGGCTAGGTCCTTACATTAATTATTTTGGTTAGTTTCAAGGATATATATTAAATTCACTGATACCAAAAAATTTGCATACACTTTCAACTATATAGAAATAAAAAAAAACATCTCAAAAAAAAATATTTTATAACAATAACTGCAAAATATCAAAAGAAGTAAAACAACAATAAACACATTAAAAACGACAAACGTATTAAAATCAACAATAACCAAAGTAGCGGTAAACGTAACAAACGAAGAGAAAAAAGAGTAACAGATTTATAAAAAGGATTAATATTTAATTGGATGGACGAAATTAGATAATGGGTATAATCTGAAGTAATTTCTCCCCATATATCTTCTATCTTCTCTCACAGCGTAATATCATTTTCTGGTCGGAAATTTGTATCATACATTTTCTTGACCATATTATATCCCCAGACGTTTTCTATGAGATTCATATCCGGACTTCTAGAATACCATGGTAGATATCTAATATTGTTTCTAGCTAACCAATCCTTGACTAACCGAGCTATATGAACAGGGCAGTTGTGTTGGTATATAAATATTATTTCTGCCAAATAATACATTAGCCGATGGAAGCAGCATAGGTTCTAAAATGTTTAAATATTCTCGGCTATTTAACATAGCACCAACGTTCTAAGCAGCCACTAGTTTGCTGGTTTTGGGTGTAATTTGGATCGTACCGAGAATTTGGCGGTAAGTAGACACGAATCCGCCCATGTAGAATTCCGAGTCTATATTGAAAGGGGGATGTTTCTGTAACAAAAACTATATTGTTAGGTGAATCTGTCCCGCTAACGTTAGGTTAGCCCAGGTTCGTCAATAAAACCTTCATTAAAACTATAATAATAACAATAAATAATTACAATTCTGTTGTCCAAATAATTTTCAATTGGTCATTCATTTCCTCTAACAAATTGGTAAATCTAAAATCTGGCAACATTGCTAAATTTTTTGTTTTAAGGCTGTCAAATTGTGACCGTGTGTGACTTTTAATTAATTTTTTTTTTAGGAAAACTCTTGCATATTCCGCAATTTTTATTTTTGAAATGTAATATTGCAAATGAGTACTTTCTGGAAAAAAAATAAAATATGCAAAAATCGTCTGTCAGGATAGTTTACGGGACCCCTTTGTCACTAGATTTTAAGAAAGGTTTTCGGCAGCTGCTCTATTTCAATACGGCCGACGAATTTTGTTACTTGTGTAGCTAAAACTGAGAATCGGTGCCTAGGAAAATTTAAGAGTGACAGCATTTAAAAATTCAAAATAGCGGTGTCAAAATGACAGTGTCAACAGTTCGGACGGATGATTTTAACATTTGTGGGGATTATTTAAGAATGCACAACAAAAATCAAAATGGTGGCGCCAATATAGCGAACGAATTTTGTCATTTGTACAGATTCGGCTGAAATATCAGTATCTAGAAGTATTTAATAAAAAAAGTTATGAAATTTTAGTCAATATTTGAGAATTAAAAATGGCGGCACTTCCATAGCAAACTAATTTTAAAATTTTTGCAGATTTGATTAAAATTCGGCATTTAGGGGTATTTAAGAAAGCACATCATGAATTTTTGTCAACATTTTAAAAATTCAAGATTGTAATGCCAACATGGCGGCGGAATTTTAACATTTGTATAGATTTAGCTGAAAGAAAGTAGGCATCTGTGGGTATTTGAGAATACATATCAAACATTTTTAGTAAATATTTAAAAAATGAGAGTAGGAATGCCTAGAATGTGAGCGAATTTTAATAGTTATACAGATTTGAGTATAAATCGATATTAAGTGAGCAATTCATACATTCATTCAATAAATCCGATAAGTTAAGTACTTTTTCCAGATATTTTAAAACATTTAATTAGGCCACCATTTTGAATTTGTCTCAATATTTTTACCAGTTCATCCTTATATAATATTTGATTTTTGAGCAAAATTTGAACATAATCGATACAGTAGTTTTCTGCATTGACTTTTATAACATTTTATTAGGCGCCATTTTCGATTTGTAGTAAAACTTAACAGTTGATGGTCATGTCACACCTAATTTTTCTGGAAAATTTGGATAAAATAGGCCACCATTTTGTTCTGCCATATTGGATTTTTACCAAAATGATACTACGTCATCATCATATGACCTTTAATTTTTAACCAAAACTTGAAGAAAATAGGACAAGCAGTTCTTGAGCTTTGTCACGGGCAGACATACAGACTAACCGACGGAACTGAGAAAACTATTTGTTTGCAACTAGAATACTTTCCCCTTACGAGGAAACTAAAAAAAAGCGAGCGCTATAAGATAAAAATAGAATAGCCAATTGTCATATTGTTATTCCATGTTAATAGCTAAATTTAAAAATTAAAAGATTTTTTTTTAATTTTTAATATCCTAAATCTTAAATTCTAACCTGTTTAGAACATGTTTACGAACACATTTTTACTTTTAATTACCTAAAGAATCACCATTTAAATTCCTTTACCTCACAACACGTATATAAAAAATTGGCCCAACTCAAGTGAAAATTAAAAAAAGGCCCGAAATCATCCGAAACTTTATTATTTCCCCAGATGTCATCCAAAATCTAGTGAATTTCGAAATCGCAGTACGTTTTTTTGAGCGTGAAACGCCCTTTGACTATTTTAACATAGTATAGATATATTCTATAATTATTTTAATTCTCTGATGGGAAAAACTATTGTAATCGTCAAAAAAATCACCTCAGAGTCTTTTTTGTATCATTTTGCTTCTGAGGATTCTCACATGACCCCCGACGAAATAAACGTTCTTTTATATTGAACCGGATTGGTCAATACGTCTTTTGACCCAAAATAACTGATCAAGGTATCTTCCATTAGACATAACAAGTTCGCTGGAAAAGGAAATCTAGCTGTTTACTTAATGATTAAAAGACAATTCCAAACTTAAAGGATCATTTTTTTACAAACTCACATTGCCGCACCATAGTTAGGTCAATTAAAGCTTCTAGTTTCGCAATGCGCAAGATAAGGTAAATAAAACTTATTTATTAAATATATAAAAATCAATGTTCTTCTAATATCACCGCACCTTTAGAACGCTGCTTCTTGAAGTAAGGCAACATATAATTAGAAGATTTGAACCGTTTTAACAATTACACAATAATACATTAAAACACATGCAGTAGTGAAGCTAAGAAAAGCTTGGTACTTAATGACAATTTTAATTGAATTAATTTCTAGGTTAAAATATTTTTCAGTCAATTAATTTATTTAATGTTAAAGTTTATTGTAGTTCCACGACCCGCTATTGGTTTTTAAGCCACGCCGGTCACGTGACCCTGCAACAATTTTTACTGTAGACTATTATACTTTTTTACTATAAGGATCCCTTGTCAATAGAAGTGGGTTGGCCTAATACGATAGTGGGATGGTCTAATAAGTGGAGTTGTCGTTCGGGGTTGCCATATCTAAATAAAACTCTTGTTACTGGTGTAATCTGATCTAAGGCTTTGGGTATTTTAACTGGTATTTTACTATTTTGCAATGAAGTAATTTCTTTATACTGTTTAGAAACAAATACTGGAAAAACATTACTATTTTTTGTATGAAAATTTTAGTGCATCATGTTTAAACATATATACCGTAATATAAATTGGTATAAACATTGGTGTTCCTGGCTAGGCTTGGCATCGTCGTACGATCGACCTTATACTGTGAGGTAATCTTGGCAGTGGCTAAATATGTAAATAATGAACTCTATTTTTATTCTTACTCTAAGTATTTATCTGTCGCCAACTGTACACTTGAGGCCCTATATTTCATTTTAATGTGTTATCATAAATCATTTGAGCATGGTAAAAACTTCGAAATGTGGTCTTTTTTCAACTGTGGTATTTTTCTTTAGTATTCTTTAAAATAACGGAATACATGGGACGCCCTTTATATTATTATATTCCTCCCTTTTTGGTCAATTACAATATAGGGTTTGTGGGGTCTATACAGAGTCGTCAAGTGCATCTCCATGATTGATATAACAACAAAACGATTCCAAGCGAATCTATTGTGTTTTCTTGTACCGAGTACCTTTGCTGCATTAAATTTAGTCCCATTAATTCAATCGTGCGCTCACCTACTTCCTATAGATAACCTTGAACTTAATTAATTTACTAAAAATAACCGCGGATGAATTTGTTTATATAATCAGGCCATTTAAACAGTGAGTATTGGTCCTTAATAAACTGATACAAATTTTTAAATGCTTATGCCCCGAGGCGCGCCTTTTCTAAATATCCTTGTGCGAATTTAATTGAGAATTGATGACTAATCCTATGTAAACAAACCACATGCTTAGTCATCAGATCTTTGGCATATCATCCTCATTAATGATAATATTATACTCAGGTTGTCGCACCATACTTTGACCTAGGAAACATACGAATTGCACGAGTTTGGATTGGTTGGATTACTTTGGATGCTTTTGTGTGTTTCGCAATGTTAAAGTATGTTATGTCATAGTCAGTACCGATTGACGAGTTTACTTCTTAGGCGTCATTTTTGGTATAACGATTTAAAACATATATTTTATTTTTACTTCCTTCTTAAAAGGGAAGTATTGTAATCGTGAAAAAATCACCCTACGAGATTTTTTCAGATCTTCACGTTTCAGGATACCTAAAGGCCGAAAAGCACGTTTTCTCAATTCCGTCGGTACCCGATTGATTTTAAGTTTTTGTCAAAAATTAAGGGTCATATGGGGATGATCTGGTAACATTTTGGTAAAAATCCAATATGTCAAAACAAAATGGCGACCTAGCGAAATGTTAAAAAAATTATTATTAAAAAACTACTTATCCAATTTATCTCAAATTTTGCACAAACATCAAGTATTCTGTTAGAATCAACCGGTACAAAATGGCGGCTTAGTAAAATATTTAAAAATTCAGCCTAAAAACTACTTGATGGACTGATTGCGAGTTGTGGCCATATATAATTGTGGTATACAGATTAACTAGTAAAGTACCTACTAATTCAAGATGTCGGAACAAAATGGCGGTTAACTATAATAATTGTAATCGTGAAATTTCTCTTACTACTTAATGTACCGATTTCAAATTGTGTGCCCAAAATAATTGTGGTATATAAATGAACTAGGAACTAGTAAAACTGAGGTATTAATTCAAAATAGCGCAACAAAATGGTGGTAAATAAAATATTTGTAATTGTAAATACATATCTTCACGTTTTAGCGTCCCTAGATATCAAAAAATTTGTTTTATCAATTCTGTCGGTCCGTTTGTCATGTCTGTTTGTCTGTCTGTCTGTCTGTCAGTTCGCGGCAAAGCTTAAAAACTACTTACCCGATTGATTTCAAATTTTGGTCAAAAAATAAGGGTCATGGAGGGAAATTCCAGGTAAAGGAAATTTACCGATTTTTTTTCCAGTGATCAGGAAATACGCCAGACTTATTTCAAGATATGCCAATAAAAAGTTTATTGCAGTCGATGGTGTATTTTGAAACGCATTTTACTAGCCAATTTAATGAAATATTGTGTAATAACCAAAAAAAAAACACAAAATTGTTTAAGATTAGGAGTACCAAACATGAAATGAGCAATCAAAACCATGTTTATCATCATTTTTTTTTAATTAACCGTTACACATATTAAAATTATTTGTAACCATTTTATTATGTATAATGCATAAGCAACTAGATTTATTCCGTCAAAACGTTTTGATGGTTTATCCGATAAGAGATTAAAGAGGCGAAACGGTGTAATTTGCATAAATTGATCAATTGTTTCATCATCATCCTCCATGCTTTGATTTTTTTACGGCGCCTTGCCTGGCATGAGCGCGAATTGAAATAGTATGTAGCAAATATTATCTTATCACATTACGAGTATAAAATGATAATTGTATGCATTTATTTGACTTATTTAAGTACATAGACTAATTTATGTAACTAATCCATAATTAAACAAGATATATTTAATATACTGCGTAGGTATAGACAAACAATAGCAATATAAATTAGGTAGGTGACGATGGAATAATTGATAGGTGAAGAATTAAGGCATCAAAGTATATTACACCCTTAGGGTGGCCCTTAGAAAAATAGCTGGCAAACTTCAAACGCCTTGAACTTGAGATATAGTATAGGCAATAATTGATTTCGTTCAAAAGTATATATTCTCCCCTTCCCTACCCTCTTTTAGATGGAGCTTTTAATTTGGACCCAGATAAGGACAAAAAAAATTAGCATTTTAGAAGATATGATAGACAGCTTTAACCTAATCAGTTTTGTTAATGAACCGACTAGAGACATTTATAACTTTGAGCACGTTTTCTCAAATTTTCCTAATCTAAGTATTCTGCTTTCTTTGTGGGTTAGACCATCGGTCCTTATTAGTTAAAGGATCATTGATTTGTAAAAGGCAATTACAATTAGGAATCGTTCTTTAAAAGTCCAATTTCAGTACAAAACTTGAATAATGGCTTTCAATAAAGTCAAGAAAGAGAATACAACACAAAAACTAAAAACTGAAAAATGTTTTGAAAAATATTAAAAAACATCCAAATTGTATTAAAAAATGTGTTTAACCAATAGGAAGCTTTAGCAAATAATGCTCTCGTTATATCAAAGTCAAAATAAGCTTTATTACCTAAAACACCCTAATTTTGTTGTCAAATTATTATATAATTTATCTAGAGATAAAATAACCTATTAAAAAATATAAAAGAAACAATATACAAAATACAACGGATGAATTTAAAACATATAAAAAAATAAATATTTAAAGGGTATCTAAAAAAATCATTCAAACTATACTAAGTTTTACCGAGTAATGCTTTCTTTAAGGTTCTACTGAACAATTTCAAGTTTTGCAAACATTTCATTTCAGTTGGCAAATGATTGATCTTTTTACTTACATAAAAAAAAATGGTTTTGGTCCGAGATGGGCAATGGCAGACGAATATTGAAATTATTTTGATAGGCAGTAGAAACTGGTTCTTCAAGATTTTCCCTATTTTTGAACTTATGAACTATTTTTTCACTGCTCTCTTCTGAAGTACGAAGATTAAATAACCCTAGTCCACAGAAATCCCAAAAGGCAATACCATATTTAGTGCAAAGTGAACTTCTATAGCCACAGAAGATTCAAACTCCGAAGCTATGGAACGAACTGCATAGCAACCGACTGATAATTTGTTGCAAAGTTCCGAAACAAGAGGAAAAAACTTGAGGTCGGCTCGACGTTAAGACCCAGAAATCTTATGTTAAAAACACCTAAAAAATCAGCCTCTCCGAGACTCAGATGGTCGATCTCAAATCCAAAACCAACAATACTAGTTTTACCCTGCAAAGATCAGTCGAAATATTATTGATGCCACAGGATAGTGGTGTCGTCCGCAAAGAGCGTGAACTCTCCCTGGATGTCGAGAAAGGCCAGATCATTGATATACAGGAGAAAAAGAAGAGATCCAAGAATAGAGCCTTGTGATACACCAGACGTTATCCTCCCCTACCCAGACATAAGAGTTCCAATATAGAGCTATATGACTTAAACCATTCCAGTGATGACCCCCTAAAGCCATATTTTTCAAGATTAAAAAGCAGTCACAAGCTTTAGATAAGTCACAGAATACCGCTGCCGTAGCATGACTGATGTTAAGGCTCCGATAAAGTCTGTCCAAAATGCCAACAGGGTATCAGTATTGGCTTGAAATCCAAACTGATTACCCGTTAGAATTTTGTGACGAATCAAAAAGGAAAGCATTCTACTCTTGGTGACTTTTTCAACAATTTTAGAAAGGGTGGAAATAAGAGATATAGGCCTAACGTGAAAAGGAAAGGATTCTACAACATGTTACGGCAAATTCTCAAAAATTTTGAAGGTGAGGCAATCATCCCCTGAACTATTTTGATTTTTTATCACCTTGATAATATTTCTAAGTTCATTAGCATCGGTATCAAAAATAGTGAATGATTGGGATATTTTAATATTTGGGAGGTAACCAAAAGTGATCAGTTTATCAACAAATTTTATGAAACATTTCTTCTTTTCCTTGAAGAATGCTTTTCAAAAAAGGAACACTACTCAAACAAAGCGAAAAATAAACTTTGGGTTACTCAGGAGATTAAAGATTCTAGTAGCAATTTATCAGGTATGTTTCAGCTAAAAAAGGACTACCCTGAATTAGACCAACCATACAAACGGGCAAAAAAAAGCATTCTTTTCTGGTGGCTAGCGAAAGAAAATCATTTTACGTAAATAGAATAAAAAACTTTTTACGTAAATAGAATAAAAAACTCCACACAATACCTAGAAGGTTGTCAGTGAGTTAGAGAGTAGTAAATTTAAGTATAATGTAGAAATAAAGGATGGCGATAACATCATTATAAATCCTAAAAGATATAGCTTCAAAATTTAATAATTTTTTTTAATATATGCTCCAACAAATGTAATAAAAAATATTCTCGTTACCTCTAAGAACCTTTCATTTATTAATGAAAATCGATCAAGTTTTTTCTTTTCCCATTTCTTATGGACGAACTGTTGCTTCTGGTCAATACTTACAATCTTAAATTTAACGCATTCGTAGTATAGCCGCTGGCCGCTCCTCAGAAACTTAGAGGCAAACACAAAACGAAATGATATACTTGCGCGTATTAAGCAAACCCGTATGTGCGCTCACCTCATCGGGAGCAAACTCGTTTGTGCCGATCCACCAATGGTAGAGCCACGTGCGAGCTCGGTAAAAATCTTCCAGCGTGAAACGAAAACAAGGCCTGCTATGGCAACGAGAGTATCGCATGTACGAAGACCGCGCTTCTAGGGAAGAGCCGCAGTTTAACGCTTCCGTTCGTATTTTACGTAAAGTAGATCGAGGCGATTGCGCTTTTTTCAGTATTTTATCGGCGGCCTTTTATTTTGGAGGAGTGGCGAGTGTGTGTGGTTGAAAATGAATTCGTTTGGACCTGTTAGTGACATTGTTTGTAGTTTGTTAGAAACTCCATTTTCCCGTTGGACAGAAAATGACAAAAAGGACCTTTTAATTACGGATCGATAAACAAGTGTGCTGACAATTAGTGCCAAAAAAGACATTAAAAATTCTGGTAAATCCTACAATATTCATTTAAAAAATTTTTGGTTTTCTGTGGCTGTGCAGCAGTGGATATTTGCAAAAAATGTTTTGGATGCGGTCCCCATTTTAGACCTTGTCTGTTCTACTTTGCTCTAACTGACATTTCCCCTATTTTATTACCCACGAGCCGCCACTGTAAAAAAGTTATATCAGAAATTACTGCCCCTTTGCTATATTTTATAAATGTATCTTTTGAGACTTGAGATTTCCAAAAATCCTAAAAATCAACAAAGTAAAACCCATATATAAAAAAGGAGACCATCAGAGTTTAGAAAACTACCGTCCAGCGGCTCTGACTTCAACTTTTTCAAAAATATTTAAATATTGTTTTTTGGACAGATTCGAAAATTTCTCCTAAGGAACAATAGTTTGATCAAAAACCAGTTCGGGTTTCGAGAAAATAACTCTGCAACTAATGCTGTCAATTATTTTTTTATAGACTTGTAACAAAAATGGAACAGGGTGAAAGCCCTATTGGGTGTTCTGTGATCTTAGTATGGCTTCCGCTAAATATAGAGATACTTTTAAAGAACTTAATATCATTGGTATCCGAGGTCCAGCACTGTCATGGCCTTCTTCCTTTTTAAAAGAACGAAACCAATATGTGGTTGTAAATAATGGGCACGGTGAAGGCATCTCGGGTAGGTCAAGTATTGTTCTTGGTATTCCCCAGAGTACAATACTAGCATCGACACTGTACTCTAGATGAATATTGTGTCTCAGCACTATATGCTGACGATTCGTCTCATCTTATATCTCATAAAAACGATGACACTCTAGAACAAATCTACGTACAAACAAAGAAAATAATAGCTAAAGCGTAGCTATTATTTTCTTTGGTACAAAAAATCTTATTCAAATGACTTTAAATTTTGCAGAAAAATTAAAGGTGGTATAGGGATAAACTGGTCAGTGGCGGCTCTTCTATAGGGTCATTTGGTCAATGACACCCCAAAAATATTTCAGAAAATAAATTATTCGTTTGACCGTCCCTCCTAATAGTTGTAATAAAACGCGAACCTTGGGAAAAGTTAAATACGCTACACTATTAGCCGCGTGTGGCGGTTCGAATGGTCTCGTTGCGTTCCTTAGGCATAATAAAATACGCTATACTAAGCTAGGCTGGGCAGTCCGTATTGCCGTGATTACCTTAAAGCTTGACGAAAGTACCCGAAGATTTCACAACTACCGAGCGGCAGCCGAACGTGATAGCAAATGGAATATAAAGTCGCGATTTGGGTCATCAGCCGGTCTCTTCTCATAATTCGATCGATCGGTCGCAGCATCATGTCGGCATGCGGAAGTCAGAAGTCGCGCGGTCGATATTCTAACTCGATATTGTTTCGGACGTTTTTAATGGATGAAAATTGATTTATATACGGTTTTTTGTAATATATATTTTTTTACTTTTATGATCCATGTGTGAGTTGGAAACAGACAGGAAATACAACATTTTATTAGTAGCGACTAGTGCTAAAAAATAAACAACTAAAAAGTGCTTACGAACTTAATTTTGCAAAAATAACCAATTTCAAGGTAGTTTATGTTTGAGTTGTGAATGTAGATGAATTGAATGAAATGAATAAAATGTCGGAAGTGCAAAAAATTAAACAACTAAAGAGTGTTAAAGAACTTAATTTTGAGAAAATAACCGAATTCAAGGTAAGTGGTCGCAATTTGCCAGAACTTAGTATACGATAAACAAGTAAAGACAAAAACAAAGAGGTTCATCGAAACTTTCGCAAAAGTACGTACGATTTAGCTAACTGGATATGTGGTTGTGAAGTCTCGAACTCATTTTACTGTTATGTTTGTTTCTTGTTTTCTAAGGACTCATCGGACTCATTATGGTGCAAAACCGGTGGTAAAGACTTAAAACACAAAATTATAGATTGTGTAAAATTTTGTGGGACATTCGAGCTGGCACTACGTGGCCAAGATGAAACGGCTTTGTCTGAAAATCCAGGAGTTTTTCGAGGGCTTATAAATTTTGTTGAGGAGTTAGGCCTAGATAGACTAACCGCTTGTGCGTGCAATTTTAACGAAAGTGTCATTCAGCATTTTTCCAATTCTAAAGAACGAAGAATAGACCTGAACTTCAAGAGAATTTAAAGCTCAATTTAAAGATAAGATTTTTATTTCAAGTATGCCTATTTTTAAATTTGTTATTGACCTCCCAATATAATTCACCACGAGCCGCCACTGAAACTGGTACGAATTCAACATGACATAACAAAATCGCGGCGTGTGTCAATGTAAAAACTACTTATTGAATTTATCTTAAATTATGCCCAACTGGTAAAATATTGGTAGGAAACCAATATGATGGAAGAAAATGGCGCCCAATAAAAATAAAAATGTTTGAAAAGACAGTATATATGTGTTCCAAAGTATGTACTGAACTAAACTGGGTTAGACTTCACTATTCCTAATAAAAGGAAATATTTATAACGAAGTTTTGGGTAAAGGATATTTACAGATTTTTTTATTTTTGGCATATACTATATGGCCTTTATTGCCGAACGGCTTTCAATAAGAAATTATTCACCCAAATTAAAATTATTTTATTTTATGCAATTTTGCACATC
Source organism: Kuschelorhynchus macadamiae (assembly GCA_030620095.1). Lineage (NCBI taxonomy): Eukaryota > Metazoa > Arthropoda > Insecta > Coleoptera > Curculionidae > Kuschelorhynchus > Kuschelorhynchus macadamiae. The sequence goes on along the minus strand of JAUTXW010000406.1, from coordinate 1,690,003 downwards.
CTTTTTGAAATGTTGCGCAATCTTTCGAAACAATTCATGATCGATCTAAAAAAAACTTTCTTGGAATTCACCCAAAATAACTTCTTTTAGATCATTGTTTGTATGACCGACCTGTTGACGGTCGAACTCAAGTTCTTTGAATGATTGATTGGACAACGATTTGATGGAACACTTTTTGTTCTGTTCTGTTAGAAAAAATTTACACACAACCAACATATTAATAAAAGTTTATTGAAATAAAATATCGTATTACAAAGTACAGAGTGGCCAGCAATATTTTGACCCATCTTGAACTTAAATAGCTCTGTTTTTTTGTTTTGTTTGGCGTATATGTCATTTTATTTTTACAACCGGAAGAACCGAAAACAAAATGGCTAACTTTCAGGTATAGGGCAACTTTGTTATTTTAAATAGAACACCCTGTAGATCTCTTCAAAATCAAAAAGCTTAATCCTGCCCCTTTTCAAAAATGTAATACACGCTATAGTTACGTTGCAGAATGGTAGATTTATTAAGCTCCGAAAAAGATAATGCATATCTATAAGAATTGCACGGTTAATGTTTTTTTCTATTTTTAAAAAGTCGCCTGTGGAAACAAATTTATCTTGTTCTAACGTCGATCGATTTTGACATATTCTTTTGAAGTAGAATAAAAGTGCAAAATAAAAAAAAACTACAAAGAATGACAATTTATTAAACAAGACATTCAAAGTTAATGAAAAAGGTGTAACAATCACTAACCACTAAACACAAATATTAAAGTGAAAACTTGTTATTAAAAAGTTACTACTGCAAAGGTTGGGAGTGCCTTCCTCCGACTTCAATACATCTATTTAAGTTAGTAGTAAGCTTGTTAAAACTATGGACTAAATATTCTTCGGGAATATCTTCTATTACGTTGCGAATATTTGTTCTAACTGCTCTAAAGTTTATATAGTAGCGGATTATAGCAAAGTTCTTTTACGTACCCCCATAAAAAAAAACAGTTAGGTCCGGTGAACGAGGAGCCCATGAAATAGCGTCTCCTCATCCAGTTCACCTGTTTTCAAAGACGTAATTTAGTGAATCTCTGCTAATTAACGCGTAGTGCGGTGTAGCTCCACGTTCTTGGAAAGTAAACTGAATTCAGAATATTTTCCTGACGTAATTGCGGATAAAAAAAATTCCAGCATATCGACATATGAATGAGAAATTCCAATTGGATTTTCAAAAAAGAATGAGCCCTGGACACACCACACCAAACTGTAACTTTCTGTGTGTCCTTATTAAATTATGTAAAGTCTGAGATAGTTCTACCCTTTTCGGAAGATTCTTTAATTTCTTGCAAAACTTTTTTCCTTATATGTCTTTAGTTTGAGTATATTTGTCATAATGCTTAGAATTGTGGACCGGGGAATTTTTATTGAACCTGCGATCTTTCTTGTTGATAAGCTTGGATATAATTAGGTTGCCTCCATAACTTGTAATGTCTTGTTTAGTTAATTTTCATTATTTATTATTCTTTTCTTATGTGTTTAAGATCCCGTATTCCAAAATGTTCTATACCAGGTTTTAAGTGCGGTTTTTGTCGGTGGAGTTTTATTAAACATGTTTCTAAATCTTTTTTGAGTTACCTTTATTGATTGAATTTCTGCAAACGTTATCACGCAGTTTCCCTATTCACTCAAAGGACAGATTTTTTACTTCTACTTCAAAAGAATATGTCAAAAGCGATCGACGTTTAAACAATGTGAATTTGTTTCCACAGGCGACTTTTCAAAAAAAGGAAAAAACATTAACCGTAAAATTCGTATAGACATGCACTATGCAGTATCTTTTTCGGAGCTTAATAAATCAACCATTGTGCAACTAACTATAGCTTGTGTTACATTTTTGAAAAGGGGAAGGACTAAGCTTTATGATTTTGAAGACATATACAGGGGTGTTCTATTTAAAATAACAAAGTTGCCCTATATCTGAAAGTAAGCCATTTTGTTTTCGGTACTTCCGGCTGTAAAAAAAATTGCATATGCTTTAAACAAACCTTTCGGCAAGTTAAAAATATTCAGAGAACCTCGTTTCAGGGCTATTTAAGTCCAAAATGAATTAAAATACTTCTATAAGTATTGACTTTATATATACGAAATCGTATTTTAAAGCCAATGGAAATAGGGGCGTGCAGTCCATGGAAGCAAGGAAAGCAGTGCTTCCCCAAAAAAAATTACAAAACATCTTCTAAAATGTAATTTTTGAAATAGGAAACCATTAATAGAATATCGAATAGAACCTATGCGGGCCGCTAGCTTCTCTGCAGCAAAGTCCTGTATGCTTTGTTTAATGTGAATCGAGCCAGAGGTTATTGAACTTTCCTCCGGCTGGTTGCAATTTTTGCATTTCAGTCGCGTGCTTTAAGTGGTGGCGGAAGCTATCGTTGGAGTAGGTTCTTTGTTTGAACGGCTATCCGTGTGTTGTGTGATATGTACGTCGCGTCGTGCATAGTGCGATATGGAAGACAATAATGCGGACGTGGATATGCAAATACCGTCAACTTCGGCTGTCGGTAATTACGTTGAAAATGTTGGAGAATTTAGTAAGAAGAGTGTGTGTAAATGTGTGGTGTGTGTCTTAATAATAAAGGGATTTTCAACATTAAACTTCGCTGATAAGCTTCAAATAATTTGCAAAGGGCAAAACCGCCTATGAAAAATTTAACCAGAAAAATGAAAAACTATATTAGATATTTTTATAAGGAAAAACAATACGAACAATTTAAATGGCTAACAGGGTGTGAAAATATAAGTAAATTATTTTGTTGGCCATGTTTACTTTTTGAAAATGAAAAAGGTCTTTGGAATTAAACTGGTTTTTCCGATTTAAACAATTTCCATAAAACTGTAAAAAGACACATTATGTTCAAAGCGCATTTACAGGCCGTCATAAAAGAAAAAGTCTTCGGCAAAACCAGAATTGAACACGCCTTTAATAAACAGTTGGAAATTAGTCACCGCCAACACAATCAACCAGTCGATAAAAATAGGTAAATATTAAGAAGACTTATCGATGTTGTTTGCTTTCTCGGACAGCATGAATTGGGATTTAGAGGTCATGACGAAACAAGGGTTTCTTCAAATAGAGGAAATTTTCAAGATTTACTTAGTTTAATGGCTAAATATGATGATTGCTTTAAAAATCATTTAGAGCAGTCTAGCGTTTTTCGCGGAACGTCGAATCGAATCCAGAATGATATAATTTCCGCTGTTGCAACCATTCATTACTATTGTTCTGGAAACAACTGATATCACTAATTTTAGCCAATTATCTATAGTAATACGCTACGTTAAAACAGACGGAAGTATTCAAGAGCGATTTTTAGGTTTTAAGAATGTGTCCGAAAATCATACAGCAGATGCGTTATATACCGTAGTTTATACCGTTACTAAAGAAATTAATGGAGAGAAAAAATTGGTTGCTCAAAGCTATGATGGAGCTGCAGTGATGGCAGGACAATTAGGGGGTCTGCAAGCTAAAGTTCGAGAAACTTTCCCAAGTGCTGTGTTTGTCCATTGTTTTGCACTAAATTAAATTTAGTTTTATCCCAGTCCATCAATTACATTAAAGAGTGTAAAGTATTTTTCGTTACTTTAAGTGTCATGGCTGCTTTTTTTCCAAGTCAACAAAACGTACACAAACTTTGGACTCCATTGCCCACAAACGATTGCCAAAGTAGCTCCTACTAGGTGGAACTATAATGGAAGACTTATGTTAACAGTATCCGAAAATCGTGAATCACTGATTGAACTATTTGAGTATATAATAGAAAATAAAGAAACGTGGGACTCAGAAGCAATAAATAGTTCGAGGGGGTTTTTGGACTGTTTGAAACGAGATTTTAATTTTAATTATTTGTTGAACATATTTTCAGAAATAATTCCATTCTCGGACAATGTTTTTAATATATTACAAACTAAAACAAATGATATTGCTTTTTGCCTAAAAAAAGTGGATGATTTTGAGTCCATGTTAAGCCAAAAAAGAGATGACTTTGACCTATTTTGGGAGAAAACGATGACGTTAAATGTAGAGCCACAAGCCAAGCGGATTCGACCAGACAGGGTGGGAGATGTTCAAACATCATACAGACGCCTCTTTTATGAAATAATCGATCAAATTCAGCAACAAATAAACTATAGATTTAACGGTTTAAATGATTTTAAATTTCTCGAGCTCTGCAATTTTTTGCTCTGCATTTAAAGGAAAAACTTTTCCAGAAGATGCGCTTAAATCTCTTCTTCTTCACCATGGCCAGTTCTTCGACCGAGTGTTACTGCGATCTGAACTAAAAGTGATTTACGAAACTGATGACATTAGTGCAAAAAATAACGCTAAGGAACTAATGCAGTTTGTAAAAGATAAGGAGCTGGAAGATGCCTACACCGAAGTGTCGAAATTGTGTGAATTAGTATTGACAATATCTGCCACAAGTTCATCAGTAGAACGCAATTTTTCAACACTTAAACGTATAAAAAATTTCAAAAATCAACGGGGCAGGAGAGACTTTCGCATACATCGCTGTTGTCTATTGAAAATAAATTTCTCCAAAATATGTCGGAGCATCGACGGTTTTATGATGACGTCATTGACGAATTTGCAAAAAATGATCGAAGAATCGAATTAAATTACAAATAGGTAAGTTTCTAAAAATTGCTTCCCTTTCTTAAAAATTCACCGCACGCCCCTGAAGGTTACTGCATTAAAGCATTATGGCTGTATTGTATTAAACCATACGTAGCTTATTAGAGCTTTATATTGCCTTATATGTTCAACTTTACATGATTTCAACGCTTAGCACTAGACAACAATTTAAATACAGAATTATGAAACTATACTCTAAGGATCAAACTAATAAATCAAAGACAATACAAATGCGTCAGCAGCAACAACCAGACTAAGCTTTTTTGACGTCAAATTTCGATGTACATGTCTCTTACGTCTCATCTCTCATGCTATAATTTTATACCATATGTTCTGGCAAATTCTGTGAGAAATTATGGACAAACTAATTAATTTAACTCTAGCCTGTAAAATAAAACATTTTAAATGAGTGATACCGTTTGCGATTTTAGCACAAAAAATGATATGCCAAACCGTAAATCACATGTCACTTTACAAGGTGTTAATAAATGTAATTAACTACGTCTATTATGGTTTTAGCTAGCATACCTTTTCGAACAAACTTACGAAACATACAGCGTGTAACAAAAGTATAGGAAACGGCGAAATATCTCAGGAACCGCTTAACGGAATTTAATGAAAATACGTAGACTTTGGTATGAAATTATGCCGGATCCAGCATTGTTGCCAAATTTAGCGTTTTTCTGTTATAAAAGGAATTCTTTTTTAATGGAACACCCTATATTACATTACTTTTTTGAAATCTGCGTAAAATTCTTAATACTTTTTATTAAGAGCACTTTTTATGAATGTCGACGGTTTTTGCGAAAATAAGGGTCTGGCATCCCTAATTTAATATATTAGCTTTTATTAAAATACCTGAACACAAAAGTTTACCTCTTATGTTTGACAATGTCAGTTTTGTTGATTTACAAAAATGGATCGTTTAACTGAAACCCAAAGAATTGAAATTTTAACTATACTGGGTTATGGGGATACCTTCCTGTATTAAGTATTTAAACTTGATTTTTTTTAGGTAATGGTGCACCAAATGGTGATATATATGGTTTCAGCAGGATGGTGCTCCACCGCATTTTGCTCGGAATATTCGGAAATATTTAGTCAATGTTTTGTTTTTGGAAGATGGATTGAAAATTAGAGATACAATAGAGTGGCCCCAAGTGGCACTTTTAATCATGAATACGTCATTGTTATCACAAGTATTTTCATTGAAGTAACCGAAACTTGGTGTTGCCACGTTCTGTTTAAGCTGACACTACGTAGTCATTACCAAAATGGGGAACAATTTTAGGGTAACTATTTCGTGAATAACCTGTAACTATGACTTTGATTATTAAGTAGATAGTACGGAATTGTGTAGTTCCATTTAAGTAGCAGAATAGTAATAGTTCACTCTATTCCTCATTTCCTTATTTCTGTCTTTATTTAATCCGTTTTAAAAATATGTATGGTTCGTTTTAATACAAACAAAACAGTTATGCCGACTACAAACACTCAAATTGGGAATATGGTGTCGAGCGTATACAGGCCCGACGAGAGACGGGTGAAGGCGGTACAAATTACTGGGGCCCGTTTGGGGCACTTCTGTTTTTCTTTTACAAAAAAATATTTAATTTATAATTTTTTAAATTACGTTTTAAAGAAATTTAAAACAATATTAAAGTAGTTGTTTCAACAGACTGGCTAACTTGGAGCTCCAAGAAACAGTCATTATATTGTTTTCCATGCCGCTTATTTTCCGGTAAATTAGCAAATGTGCGTTTAATTTCCCCATTATTTTCTGAAAATGGTTCGTTCCCTTCTGATGGCTACAAAAAATTGTACAATAGAATACCTGAACATTACAATAGTTCCTTTCATCGCTCGTCATACTTGGAATGGAGAAGTCTAGAACAAAGTATTTTGAGTAAAAATTCTATTGACAGTTTGCTCTTCAAATCTTTAAAAAAGGAAAAAGAAAAATGGAAATTACTTTTACAAAGATTTCTTCACGTTGTTTTATTTTTATCGAAAAGAAGACTAGCTTAATTGGAAATCCAAACAATGGTAACTTTCTTGGCATATTGGAATTGCTAGCACATTATGATGCTTTATTGACAGGGCATTTAGAAGCTGTTAAAGGTTCTCAAGAAGTTAAAACACACATGCAAGTTCATTACCTTTCGCCAGACATTCAAAATGAATTTATTTCACTTTGTGCAGAATACGTTATGGAAAAAATTTTAAATGACAGAAATCTCGCAAAGTATTATTCTATAATCGTCGACGCTACTCCAGATTCTTCACATGATGAACAAACAACATTTATTTTATGTTATGTGTAGTTGAATGACAAAAACGAATACGAGGTTTTTGAGAGATTTTTAAAATTTGTCAATTGCAATAAAAAAACTGGGGAGGCAATAACTAACATGATATTGGACACTTAAAAAAAAAAGAAAGGCTGTCTCTTTTTTTTGGAACGATTCAGAAACTTTTTAAAAATAAAATGTATCTAATCTAATGTATCCCTACATTCTCTTTCTACAACTCGCTGGTTAGCTAGGATAGAAAGTGTTAAGCCAGTCTGCGAGAAGTTACCTGGAATAAAAGACGCCATTGACGAGTTATTGGATCGTAATTTAACACCAGAAGTAAGAGTTGAGTTAACTGGCATTCTGTCTTATTTAGACACTTTTGAATGCCTTCTAATGGTTTCAACTTGGCTAAAAGTACTCACAGCAATCAATTATAGGAGTATTATTCTTCAAACAGTTTCCGTGACTCTAGATATTGAGGTTAAAAATTTGCATTCACTGCTTGAAGATTTAAATATTATTGGGAATAGCTGGGAAAACTGTTTAAGTGAATGTAAGTTGGTGGCCGTTAATTTAAATATGTCAACCGACCTATATGTATATATCCGGGAAAAGGAAACGCAAGAGAAAGGCTTTTTATGACGAAACCTCATTATAGGATGCATTTGAAGAGCTGAGCGCGGAGAAACATTTCAAAGTAAATGTATTTTATAGAATACTAGATTCTGTTATTCTTAATATATCTACAAGATTTGAAGCAGCTAAACAAATTGCAAAAATGTTTAAAGTGTTATGGCAGTTTTTAAGTTTAGAAGATAAAGAAATTGAAGAGCAGACCAAATGTCTTCAAAATGAATACAACGGTGATGTACATTTCGACATTCAGGAAGAAATAAAACATTTAAAATACACATTTTCTGCAAATTTCCAGGATACTGATATAGCTCCATTAAAACTTCTAAACAAAATTCACAAATTAAAATTAGATTCTCTGTTCCCAAATACAGTTATAGCTTTAAGATTGTTTTGTACACTACCTGTTACGGTGGCCCAAGCAGAACGATCCTTTAGCCAACTTTCCAGAATTAAAAATGTTTTGAGGTCTACCATGGTACAAGAACGTTTAAGTAAGTGCTCTTGGGATTTTAGCAATTGAGTCTAAAATGGCTAGGACCTGTGACTTTTCAAAAATCATTGAAAGTTTTGCATCTGCCAAATGTCGTAAAGCTCCTTTATACTAAATTTTATCTTATTTTGAATATTTTATTATTTTTGTCTCTGTAAATAGTAGCTTGTCTTGTAGTTGTCAAAATGATGTTTTGTTTTATATAAACGTTTATACCTTGTTTAGTTTATTTTAATATAACTGAGAATTACTTTAATATGTAGGTATGATTGTTTTCTAATTTAATTTATTACAAGCCGGTTTTAAACAGTTAGATATATGAATATTTACCCTGTCCTAAAAACTAATTTTTATAATTATTTTAATAGTATACATATAATACATAACTAAATCTTATATACTTTATATTTATATTAAGTCAAATTATTGTCGTTTTAAAAATTTTAATTGTATTGCCTTTACTCTAATACTCAGTCTTTCTTCATTTTTATACACTGGGCCAATGCTTAAATCTTTTGACCTTGAAATTTAACAAAAATCCCAGAGAAATATTTTTTTTATCTTTACAGGGGGCCAGTGAAATTTTTTTGTACCGGGGCCCGACGCAGCTCTCTGCGGCCCTGAGCGTATAGAATAAGTTATTGGTATTTGAGGTAGGATACATGCGTTTCACTTAGTTTTCTAGCTACGCTGAGGACTTAAAATTAAAACGCAGGCAATTTCTCTGGTGAATAAGCTCATGATAGTCGTAAAAAAATTACGCGCCTTTAAAATTCGTTAATTTTCAATACATGTTAGTCAAATATATTGGCCAATTTAGATCTCAAAAATGTAATTTTGGACTTTCGTTTAAATAGTAATTATCATTAAATATCTTATTATAAAGAGTGATTCTTTTTTTAACGTAATGTTTAATTTATTTGCATTTTTAATCTTTATACTCACAAAAACAAACATCATAGCTAAATATGTATAGGGGAGATGAAAATAAACCATGGCGTTCTATTGGACTTTTGCTTTTAGCTGGCTGCATTTCTTTACTAAGAAAATTACTTAACATCAAGTGTCTACGACTGCTCCCATGCGCTTCTATAGTTTTGGATTCTTTAAATACGCAACTGTCACTTATACCTAATTACACTGAAGTCTTGAACACTAAGATGGTACGAATAAAGTTATCTATAAAGTTCTTATTAAACCTATACTGTATATTATTACCAAACGGTTACGATTTGGGAACTTCCGCATGCGGAATGTTGCGGTACTTGAGTCACTACTATAGTTCTGCTATCTATCATAACCATAACCCTTTGATTCATTTTTATTTTTTGTTTCCTTAAAATACCGCTTTGCCCATTTGTTTTATGGCTTTGCCCAGATGATTTACACCTTATTCCAGTTTGGAGACGTTATCGGTAGGATGTCCGGATGGCGAGCTCTAAGCTCCCGGAACACCTCGAATCTTTCAAATAATTTTAATTTTTTCTCTTTTCATTTTTGAAATGCATCTTGGCTTCCACTAGGTGCCCCTTGAGAGTACTACTGGTATCATGAGATGACCTTTTCTTTCAAGCTATTCTCTTACCCCTCCCACTCCCTCCACATAAAGGCCCTTACGCTAATATTCTATGTAGAACTGCGGCAAACGAACGGGATAGAATGCAGGAACAACTAGGTCTCACAAGTTCACAGCGTCTGCCCCCTTTCTAGTGGGGTCGTTAGTTTCCACACTGAGCGGTTGAGTCTCCCGCTTCCCCCCGAAATAAAGCAGCAAAACCGAACACGTGAAAACACTTTAATAACACAGAGGTCTGCCTTCAACGAGACGAACTGGTATACTTAAAATACCACTTTAGGTTGTTTTGTTCACATATGACATAACCAAGTTGTGATATTTTTAATTTTCTTTCGAATGTGGCTGAGTGACGAAAGCTACTTAGTTTTCTTATGGTATGTGAAGCCATTGTGAACCATTTTAATTTATTACTCGTAGACGATAACACAACACATACACAACTAATTAATAGCTGTAGACCGAATTGCCATGACTTTAGAAGGACAGTGGCGACAATAGAAGCCCACCCGCTAAATTGATGCAAAATGTCTAAAGGCTTAAAGGTTGGTTTTTCGCTAAATATGACTAAATTAATCTACTTTTTTAACAACCTCTGTCAACTATCTAGTACAAACTTACTTTTTCATTTAGATTGTTAACAAATAACAACGTTTGTGCAAGCGATTAATGAGAGTCATCTGCCAAGTGAATTTAGTAATGTAATATGTACTGAAGATGACCTACAAAATAAAGTTTCTTTTATGCTAATCTTAGAGAGCTTCTACCTCAAATTGAGGTGCTAATGAGACATGAAACAATATTGTCTTTTACAGCAAAATAAAACCAAAATATAATAATGTGCAATATTTAATAAATTTTCTTGGGTTAAACTTAAATTTAAAACATTTACGGTCATACTCATTTACACATTCATAACAAACACTTTATAATTACAAGCAAAAAACAGGTGAACCAGGCTTAAATACATTTCTTCATATGACCAATGGCTGAGAAATTCTTGTTTGAATCAATATTCACTTTAATAATCACAAAAAAACGATTTTAGCAGCAATATGACCGAACCAATCAAAAATTGATTAGTCTATTGTTGCCACTGTCCTTATAAAATCAGCGCCCCCCCTATCTCCGGTACCTGAAGTACAAGAGATAATAGTTTACTTGTAGTAAATAATAACATGTAATGTAATTCTTACTTCTAAGTTGCAACAAAAGAATAACGACTGGTAATAGCCAGTTTAAAGTAGCAGTAGACGATCATTTTTTCTACTCTGCAACGACTCGTTTTTCTTTATAGTAATTCGTTATAGGAGTACATTTGAACGTAATGGGGTAATCTCTGCAAAGTTCAAGAATGTACTGATACCTAAAAGTTGTAATTTAGTAAACAGATTAGAAACAGTAACTTTGAATAATTACTATTATGTAAAGGAAAAGAAACGACGACCTTGGAGTCAATTCCTTAAGTAGTTGCTTGGCAGAAGTTATTATATAATTACTTTACATGGAAAATTACTATAAAGTATTATTCGCAGTAACAAATACATATATAATATTTAAAAACGTGTAACCCAAAGTGTTTGTTGATATATAGTAGGATTATAAGTAATAAATACGTAAAAACTCTTAAAGAGTAGTAGTGGAAACAGTTGTAGCTAATTTAGTGCTAGCTGGGGCCACCTCAGTTTCCGGACTTGATGCCCCTCGATTACTTTTTGTGGAGACATCTTAAAAATGTGGTGTATAAAACTAAGCCCAATGACCTCGAGGATTTAAAGGAGCGAATAGAAATCGAATGTAGACAAATCGAGGAGGCTGGCATTCTTTTTAATGTATTAAATGTTTTCCCATAGTATTTGGCCTACTGTCCGGAAGTAAATGGACAGCATTTTAAACACCTTTTTTTTCCGGATCAATTATAACTAGCTCTTATTAAACCACCTTACAAAAATAAAGGAGAAAAAAATTTAATGGATAATTATAGACCGATTAGCTTACTACCTGGATTTTCCAAGCTTTTTGAGTTATTTGTTTGTGATCAATTAATGGCTTTCCTTAGAGATAATAAAATTTCCTCTGATAATCAACACGGTTTTTTGCCGGGAAGATCAACTCAAACTGCGATTTTTCAATTTGTGCAAGCAGTGTTGGACTGTTTGGAGGAGGGAAAATGGCGAACTTTGAGTCTACTTTAAGATTTGGTATTACATTCTGGGCGTCAAGCTCGAAAACACAGAGCGTTTTTGTCATTCAAAAAAGAATACTTAGAATTATGTTTGGAATGTTTTACTTAGAGTTATGTAGAGGTGTTTTTAAATCTAAAAGAATATTGACTGTATATGCTCTCTGTATATATTCTATGCGATAATGTTCTTTTGCAGAAACCGACAAAAGCTTGGTACCATCATACAACATAATTATAACACTCGTACAATTAATGTTAATTATCCTGTTCACCGGTTAACTCCAGTGGCGGCTCGTGGTGTCTAAAACTGGTGAGGCGAAAAAAGGTTTGTTACTTATAATAGGTAGATGGCGCCGTAGGCGAAAAATTTTTGGACTGCCACGCTCAAATTGACTTATTTTTATGATTTGTTTTTGTCTTTTACATACCAATACCAAGATATATGCCTAATTTTTCATTAAGTAATTTTTAAAATAAAAAGTATTACATAGATATAAAAATAAAATAATAATCTTTAAGATATTCACTCAATTTTCATGTAGTTCGTTTTATCCTCAGATATATGTACATATATACTCTTCTCAAAGATATATAATATACACATTTTTCATCATTGGATTTTTTTATAAAAAATATTTAAAATACTTAAACAAAATAGTCAGAATCGAGTTTAAAGTGTAATAAACCTGAAATAATCTAATATGGTGTGGACAGTAATTTTTTTATAAAAAACCAAAACTGTTTTGTCATAAAAGTCACCATTACATTCAGAAAGTTTAACTAATAACTCTTTTTCTATTGCCATGGTCGACAGGGCTGAGAGCCTATCTTGAGATATACTATTTCGTAAGTAGGTCTTTTTCGCTTTAAGCACGAAAAATCTCTTTCGGCCTGTACACTTGTTAAGGGGATTGTCAAAATTAATGTCGCAAGTCGATATACTTCACAAAATACTGAAATTAATTCTAAACTATTAATTTGTTTAAGGAGTTCTTGAATATTGACTTTATAAAATTGTTCATCTCGGTAAATTATGCTTAGTTCATTTTTGAGGCGGTCTTTGTCAAACATTTTTGGATACGTTTTTTCTAACGAATTTAATAGACTAATAGGGAATTCTGTGGCAAAGTCTTTGTATTTTGATGTATTAGAAGTTTCACAAATTCCAATGTGTGTAAATCTTCAAACCTGATGTTAATTTGAAAAATTATACAGTCTAAAATTTCATAAAACAGACTTTTATATTTTTCCATTAAATCTGATTCACTCATGCTACGGGTTTATCTACTACAAGGCAATCCGGTAAGCGATTTTCCTTTTTCATAAATGGATTTAAGGAAATTTTCAGCGCGCAGCTCATTTAATCGTTTGACGGCAATGTTCAATTGTGAAATGCAGAAATCAATTCCTAGGTTACTTAACTGAAAAACTTGAAACAGGATATCAGGAACAAAAAAAATTTCTTTAAATGCAAAAGTTAAAGAAGCAAATTCAAAATCGGAAAGGTCTTTTAGATACCCCTTGGCCATGTGTATAGTATCTGAGTCTAATTCTGGATTTTCAATCATGTCCTGAACAACTAAGGTTAGTCCTTCCCAATTATTTGCAACAAAAATTAGAATTTTTGATCGAGAATACCACCTTGTATCACTTGCTTGCGGAACTCGTTTTCTTATTATTTTGTCCAATATAGATGTGCGTTTGTACGATTTATGGAAAAAAGCAGGCAAAGTTTTCAAAGTTGCGAAAAAGATTCTGTTGTAAAATTAAATTGAGACGATGAGCAGCACAATGAGTGTACATTGCTTGTGGGGCATCTGATCTTATTCGTGTTTGTAGACCGCTCAATTCTCCGGCCATAACCGCAGCTCCATCATAACATTATGCTACTAATTTCCGTTTAAAATTTAAAGGTTCCAAGATTCTTACAATTAAGTTATAGAGTGCATTAGCTCTAGAATCCTCACTTATATCAAAAAAGCCTAAAAAACGTTCTTTTATTTCGGCTAATTTATTTACATACCTAACAGTTACACAACATTGGGCTTTTGCAACTATATCCGTCGTATCATCTACAATTAATGAGAAAAATGTAGCCTCCGATATTTCTTTATATATAAAGTCTCTCATATGTTCGTCAATACAAAATATTAATTAATTTTGAATAGTTTTCGATTGTCCCGTAAATACACTTTTCTCTTCTAAATGCTTTACAAGTTCGGTGTTACGTTTAATTAAACAATTAAAAACTTCCTTAAAATTCGCTCTGTTAAAAGAAGATTGGGATTCGTCATGCCCCCTAAAAGCCAGTTCTTGTTTTCCTAGTAATATAGTCGTATCTATAAGGTATGTCAAAAGCAAGCGGTTTTTCCTAACATCTTCATTGTACAATAATTTAGATAAACGAGCATTTTCGATTAGTGTATCTTTAATTGTAGCCATATTTTGAGACAAACGTACAAAACCTAAGGTATTTTGAATATGGTCTTTATACCCTTCATGCATTTTAACCGCTCTAGAAAAATTTTCAAAATCAACGTATCCATCAGAAGTCCATACTGTTTTTGTTTTTCCCAGTATTAAGCAAGGCCAACAATATAAACGCTGCTTAAAAACACTTCCACAAATCCAAGTGTGTGTTTGATACCATGACGTTTGAAATGATCGTTTATATTGTCGACCGTCTTTTTTATCACTACTTAAGGTACTTATCTTCGGCATGGGTCTATCTCCGCGAAGAATTTCTTTTTTCTCATCCTCGGGACGCCTGGAAAATGCAGTTGTCAATAGTGACATAACGATATCGTGGACTGGATTCATAGTTCACACGTTTCGTTTATTTTAAATTTTAATCACTAATTCATATAAACTACTCCATCAGTCTATCTACTCAATAATTAAACTAACGCAACGTCAAAGATACTTTAGATAGAGTAACACTCGACACAGACTAAACGCGCGACATTCACGAAATAATACTATAAAACAAACATCAAATTATTACCGAATAATCTCAATACCCACCCACTTCCCGCTCAATCTCAAACCGTTACCGGTAACAGTCAAATACGAATACCCCACACGCCCACGCAAATATCAACAAAAACAAAAACGGCTTGCATTTGGCAGCCGGATGCGCGATTGTCATTTACCGATAAATAATAATTATTTCCATTTATATTCAATCTGTGCTAACATTAAATGGCAACGTCTCAATCATTAAGCGAAGTCGCCTCAAATGCAATAAAAAGAGATGGAATGAATCTACATATGCAACACGACCCTTTTCCCTCTTTCTCAGACTTATTAAAAATCCAAATACCATTCAAGTGTCCGAGGCGCAATTCGCATCGCCGTGTATAGGTAAAGTCGAATAAAAAAGAAATGATATTGCAGTTATTGGACATTGTACTGTTGGTTAGTAAAGTAAAGTGTTTATTTATGATTTACGCATATTTGATAAAATTTTTATAGTGTTTGAGACAATTTTCAGAGAATAATGTATTAACTTGGAAAGAATTAATTTTGAAAATAAAAATGTATATTTATAGGAAAGCGAGTGAGGCGGCGCCTCAGTTGCCTCATCTGACGAGCCGCCGCTGGTTAACTCTCTTTGAAAAAAGACCTTATTACATGTGTATAAAATTATATAACAAATTAAATGATGAGTTAAAAAGAGTAACAAATGAAAGAATATTTGAGCGCAAATTAAAACAGTTTCTCCTGGACCTAGAGCCATATAATATTAAAGAATATTTAAATCATTTCATTTTATGTTAATGTAATTTGAAATAAAGAATTATCAAATCAAATCAAACACCTTACTTAGTTTCATTAATTTATTTTTTGTTGTATTAGATATTTCTTTTTTGTATTGTATTGTTTCCGTTATTTTTTACAACCTACTTTTAAAGTTGAGACGCTGTTTTCTCTTGCTAGTGTTTTGGTAGCAAGATTATTATTGTGCCTTCCGGTCATAACGTACAGGGTGTCCGGATTTGGTTGCAAAAGCAGGATTATTTTTAAAGATAGAACCTTGCGGTTTTCACGAACCTGAGCTAATTTTTTGTGAAACTCATGAAGCCGTAAACAAAATTTTCATAGCCTGCTTCGTTTATGAGATACAGGGCGAAATAGAAAATTTTTCATTTTGGGACCCCCCCTCGTATCTCGGTTATCCTTTAACTTAACGCAAAGGGAAAAATTGCTGCTTATGCAGTTTTTTACGTTGGATCCAGTGGCGTAGTCATATTTTTCATTTGAGTTGTTATTTTTTAGATATGACCCAAAGTTGTGTTTTTTTAAATGGGACACCCTGTATATTTGTCCAGAAATTGATTTGTCCTTTTAAAAGCTTCTCAAAAATATATAATAGTATGGGCTATTTTAATAAACAACAACAAAAATCCTAATTTTTATAATTATCATCCCAAATTTTGTAGTAGGCCAAGCAAAACAAGGCTGCCTTTTATTTAAAGTCGTTAACAATATCTACATCCTAACAATAAATCAAAATAAATATGTAATTAAATCTATTTATCAAAATATGTATTGATAATTTCGCACCAAAAAAGTACCACCTACCTAGATTTATGTAACACAAGAATAAAACAGTAATAAATTATTATGTAACAAGCCTTTCAGCAAAAATCAACTGTCGTATAAGAACTACAGTAACCAAGGAAATCAAAAGAACTGTTCAAACTGATTTCCATTTTGTTCTATGCATGCTTCGCACAATTTTCGTATTCGTTTTAGGGAATTAAGCAAAATAACGGGATGATTTTGTAAATAGCGAAAATTTTCTCTTATTGCATTTCCTAAATCTTGGAGATTATCATAGTGGTCTTTGTAAATTCTATTTTCCAGATATCCCCATAGAAAGAAATCTAAAATGGACAAATCTGGGGACCTAGGGGGCCATCTTATAGGTCCATTTGTTCCGATCCATTGATTGGTAAAATTATTGTCCAGAAATAATCTCGTCATTCCAGAATTGTGTGCAGGAGCACCGTCCTGTTGAAAATAAATTTCGTTAATTTGCGCTAGAGGAACATCGTCAAGTAATTCAGGTATAGCTGCCTCTAAAATTTCTATATAGCGATTGGCTGTTAGATTTCCCTCAAATATATAAAATTTTATATGTGTCTGCTGTCTTCTGGGAAATATTTGGTGTTGATTTTCCTGTGACCAGAATCTACTATTGTGCCTATTGAGTATACCAGAATTACTGAAATGTGCTTCGTCTGACCATATAACCTTCCTTTCAAAATCTCTAACCATATCGCATCTTTCTCGAAACCAGTTGCAGAAGACTACCCGACGCTCTGCATCCCCTGGCTGTAAGTGCTGCACGAGCCTAAATTTGTATGGGTGGTATTTGTGCTTTTTTAGAATTTCTTGAACTCTAGTTTTTGGAATCCACATGCTCTTTTCACTGGCCCTACAAGAGTTTGTAGGGTAAGCTTCTGCATTAGCTAAAACCGTAATTTCCTCAGCCTCCTGATTTTCTTTATTATATGTTTTCGTACGAGGTTGGATAAATCATCCGTGATTAAGTAAATTCTTTTTTATCCGATAAAAAGTGGATATATTAGGTTGCCTCCTTTCTGGATATCTAAATAAAAATTAAGCAATAGTATCTCAACATACCTAAAAATTAACTATGTACCTGTTAAAATACATCTCAGAAGCCGCTTCAACATTTTCATTACTTAATATAAAACAAGTTAACATATCGTACTTTTCATAATGTTCGAAAGTTTGGTTTTCTTCCATAATAATACAAATATATTTTTACACAATAAATAAATACAAAAAACTAGCGCTATATTTTATATACGCGTACAAAATTGGGAAATGTCATTTGCTTCCAAGAAAACAAAAGAAAACGGCATCGTTTTGCATGGCCTACTGCAAAATTTGGGATGATAATTATAAAAAGTAGGATTTTTGTTGTTGTTTATTAAAATAGACCCATACTATTATATATTTGTGAGAAGCAAATCAATTTCTGGACAAATATACAGGGTGTCCCATTTAAAAAAACACAACTTTGGGTCATATCTAAAAAATAACAACTCAAATGAAAAATATGACTACGCCACTGGATCCAGCGTAAAAAACTGCATAAGCAGCAATTTTTCCCTTTGCGTTAAGTTAAGGATAACCGAGATACGAGGGGGGTCCCAAAATGCAAAATTTTCTATTTCGCCCTATATCTCATAAACGAAGAAGGCTATGAAAATTTTGTTTACGGCTTCATGAGTTTCACAAAAAATTAGCTCAGGTTCGTGAAAACCGCAAGGTTCTATCTTTAAAAATAAGCGAGATACCCTGCTTTTGCAAATCCGGACACCCTGTACAGCATCTAGTACCTTTCCAGTTTCACGAATGAAAAAAAATTCCTTTTATAACAGGAAAACGGTAAACTTGGCAGCAATGCGGAACTCGCCATTGGATCCGGCATAATTTTATACCTAAGTGTACATATTTTCATTAAATTCCGGTAAGCGGTAGGTACCTGAGATATTTCGCAATTTCCTTACTTACGCTGTAGATAATTAGTATTTAAAAATGTGTATTATTTAGGTGTTTTTCGTTTGATTAAATGATTATAAACATGTAAGAGTATTATTAATTGTTTTGATTAGAATCTCAATCCACAAACTAACAAGAAAGCAATTTAGCTGTAGGTAAGCTGTAATTAAATCTACAGGCTTTGTTTTTCTGTCACGTGGAAACAATACTAATATTTTTCCAACTATAACTTTTAGGGGTCAAATATTTGAACCAACAAATACTTGATTGCACGTGTAACATGCATTTATGACGCTTCACAAAGTCATTACGATAACACTATCGTTCTTGATTGAAATATAATTTTCATCTTACAAACACATTATTAATTAAAGCCTCGTGCGTAATGTTTACGGCCTTTAGGAAAACACTTCGTACAAAAGTTTGTCATCGCAAACAAAAACAAAACATCTTGGAACTTAATAGAGCAGCCAGAAACCAAACCAACAACATATCCAGTTTCGATATAAAAACAGAATCCAAATAATTCGTGCTAAGACAAATTGCGCAAATAAACTAACAAACCGCATATTACTTAAGCAATAATTGGGTCATTCCATAACAACTTTCAACGGTTGTTTTAGAGAAACTTTTCGATGCAAATTTTGAATTCATTAGTGAAAATAACGAATGATGATTCTGTAGATGATTAGAAAAAAAAATAAAATGTAAATAAATTAATTTTTACGAAGAATTAAAATGTATTCTCGATATAAGACAGTTGAACATCTAATAACAAAGATGACAAAATCATTAAATCTTTCCTTATTTTAAATTTAATGACCTATATTCTCAGATTTTTAGAATCTACTGGGTAAATACTATTTTATATAACCAGTTCCTAAAAAAGTTTTTTTTTACACTTCAATTTTCCTGTACATATTGCAGGGTGGAGGTGTGGTTTGTAATATTCCGATAATAATACAACATACGGATTCACCCATATAAGGGTTTTTATTGAAATGTTTAGATTTCTGTGATTGTGAATTAAAAAAACAAACGTAGTCGCAGATGATATAATAGGGATAAAAATTAGCGGCAGCAGCATGATTTTCCCTTAAACATCAAAAGTAAGGGGTGTCCTAGGGGCCTCACAGAGAAAATTTGTTTATGACAGCATAAGGTAATCCTCTTTCCCATTATAATGTTTTAATAAGTTTGAATAAAAATTAGCGGTGACAGCATGTTTTTTTTCCATAAAAGTACAAGAGTAAAGGGTGTGCTGGAGGCCCCACAGAGAAAAATTTATTTATGACAGCACAAAGTAATCCTAAATTCAGGTCCAAGTACGAATATTTAATAAATCTGAATCAAAATTAGCGGTGACAGCATGTTTTTCCGTTAAACGTACATGAGTAAAGGGTGCCCTAGGGGCCTCACAGAGAAAATTCTTTTATGACATCATAAAGTAATTCTAAAACTAGTTCCAAATATGAAGTTTTAATAAATTTGAATAAAAATTAGCGCCACATTTTTTTTAAATTTGATAGCACAATAACCCTGCTCTAACTTTGAAAAAAATAAATTTTACTAAATGCACAGTTTGACAAACACAAACCCTAATATAAAAAAGATTTTATATTAGTATTTGTAGATACTAAAATCAATAAAAATGCGCTTTCACACACCCTTATCAAAAGTTCTTGGCCGGAAAAGATATATGTAGAATAGCAAAAATACATAATTTCTGCAGGTGCAAAACGGCCTACAAGAAAAATTGCTTTCGATTATGTCACAGGGTATCCTCCTGCGATCATGATTTCTGGGCCTCTACCCTCATCAGGCATGATGAGGGTAAAGGCCCAGAAATCATGACGCAATATGTTTTATCATACGATTTAATTTTTAGTACCATAACTAGTTGTTTTTTGTATAATTTTGCAGCATCTTTTTTTTGCTGCTTATGGTTGGTACTTTTTCCGCTAACGTGCCGTGATAACTAGCATTATCATAAATGACTACATCGCCTGGCGGGATATTCGGAAGAAGAGAATTTTTCATCCAATTTTCAAAAAGCTTGCTCGTCATGATAGTCTAACGAGCAGTCCTTAATACTTTTTTGCTGAAAGTAGCAAAGCGTTCGGGACCCAGCCATCCCTCGAGCCAGAGTGTAAGATGGAAATTCTCTTTCCTCGAGAAGCAGGTAGATCTAAAATGCACTTTGGTGAAGAATCTTGCCAACCTTTATTTGGTGTGTCATGGGTGTCGAACCGATACTCATCTAAATAGTAAATATTTCGGTTTTCTGCGCGGAACTGATGAATTTGGATTAAATATTTTTGTTTCCATTGCACTAGCCGTTGAGGTCTCTCTAATGAAATGCGCTTGTCAATTTTTTTTTAAATAGAAATCCAATTTTATGAGGGAATCGGCGCAACGTTTCGCGACCAACAGTGAATTGACCATTTGCTAATAACTTTTCTCGCAAAGAATCAAGTGACGGAATCTGCTTAAGCTCATACATCTCATACACTTTCCTGTGAATTAATTCTGCATCACCATTCCCAAACACTTTCATTGTGCCTTTGCCAGATCTGTTCTTCCTCTCAAGTGAATTTTCTTGGTCAAGAAATCGACGCAAGATAGACCTTGGAATGCCGGTTAATTCCACTGTCTTCTTAATGGCAGCTTCTATGCCCTCTGACGCTTTTAGAAATCCTGCAGACAAATATTTGAACGTTTCTTGATTTTACTGCATATATATATTAGTGAATGCGGTTTAAAGCTTCGCATTAGTATGTGAGTTATTATTGGCGGATGTGCTATAAAGTGGCAAAAGACGTGACCGTATGAATACAGTTGAAGAAAATAGAGATATAGTCAAAAACAGTGTTATCGTGCGGGTCATACGATTTATCAACGACAAACTTTTTAAGTTTATTTTTCTTTTATTACGTGTCATCATATCCTCCGCATAAAACCCGGAAGATGAATTAGATAGACCTATGATATTTTCATATGAAAAAAGAGGATAAACATATAAATACCAGCAGTTGCAAAAATCTTTGAGCGATGTCACTTCAAAGTCAGATTGACAAGTCAGTGACAAAATGAGTAATAGAAAACAATTTTCGGGTTTTTTGAATCCACAAGCGAAAAAATTATTATATTAAATCTAATAAAATATTACGAAAATGAAAATTCACCGGCCGGAGACAGTAGCAAAAGCTCTGGGAATTGGTATAAGGACTGCAGAAAATTGTGCATGAAAAAAAAGTATAATTTACTACCGAAGAAGATTAAGAAATGTACACGAAAAAAGCCAAAGACAGAAGACTTAAGTGACAATGTAAAAATGGATGTTAGTAACGCAATTTACGATTTATACACATCAAAAACTAATATAACCCTTCAAGTTTTAAAAGAAGCTTTAAAAAATCGAGGCATATGGGAAATTGGACTAAAATCGTTGTTAAAATTAATAAAAATGTTGTAATCGAAGATTTTTATGCGAGTTGCCACATATAGCAAATCAGCGTATCTAGTTTTTAAAGAAATACACGGAAAATGTTAATTCAAAATTTAGAAAAGTGGTATTTTTAGACGAGACCTAGATATTTTCTAATGGAAGTGGTTCGAAATCTTGGCAGGACGAGTCTGTAAAAAGTGTCAAGAGAAAAAAGGGATGTGGGACGGGAAAACGGTTCATCATTTTGCATGCAGGTTCTTCAACAGGATTTCTCCCAGGTGCAAGTTTACTGTTTTCTTTAACATCCAAAAGTATGAACTACCATGATAATATGAACTGTGAACTGTTTGAAAAGTGGTTAAAAGAACAACTGATTCCAAATTTAGATGCTCCATCTTTAATCATTCTGGACAATGCATTTTATCATTCAAGACTCTTAAATAAACAACCTACTTCATCCTGGAAGAAAGGTGATATTTATGACTGGCTAATAAAACAAAAATAAAATCCTTTACCCAATATGCTGAAACTAGAACTTCTTTTAATGGCAAAATCTATTAAAAAACCAACAATATATGCCGTAGCTGAAATATTACGGGAAAATGGACATGAGGTTTTACGACTGCCGCCATACCATTTCCAGTGTAACGCAATAGAATTAATATGGGCTGGAGCAAAATCATATTACAAAAAACACGTGACCGATGGTCTTACATCAGATGAAGTGCAAATTGTTTGGCAAGATTCATTAAATTATATTACGCCGGAGTACTGGAAGAAATCTGTGGAACATACGGAGAAATTAATATGAGATTGATGGAATGGAGAACGAGTTCTAGATGTCGAAATAGCAGCAATGATCATTGCGCCATTTGAGGACGACTCACAAGATGAGGCCTTTTTAAGTAATGATGATATTTTTTAGTCTATAATATTAAAAAGTTTCTGAAGGATTATATTAGTCTTTGACGTGTATAAATCATAAATTGCATTATGAATATCCATTTTTGCATTGTAGCTTAAGTCTTTTGCCTTTGGATTTTTTCGTGTACATTTCTTAATCTTTAAAATTATGTTTTCTTTTCATGAACAAGTTTCTGTACATTCCTTATACCGATTCTCAGAGCTTTTGCCACTAGCTCCTGGATATTAGTCAGTGATTTTTAATTTAAAAATTCCTTTATTAGTTTTGACACCATTTTTTTGCTTATTTTTTAGTACATTTGCAATATATATCTATATATATATATATCTATATATATATATATATATATATATATATATATATATATATGTATATATATATATATATATATATATATATATATATATATATATATATATATATATATATATATATATATATATATATATATATATATATATATATATATATATATATATATATATATATATATATATATATATATATATATATATATATATATATATATATGTATTTTTCGCATTCTACAGATAGACGGAATTGAGAAAACATGTTTTCCGACATCTAGGGACCCTTAAACGTAAAGATCTGAAAAAATCTCACGAGGGAAGTAATAACTAATTATCTTGCGTTTTTAACAAAAGTGTATAATATTTTTGCGAAATAAAATTGTATTTGACATCACAATACAAAAAAGCAAGTTTTCTTTGCACAGGGGTGGCCCGCATTTAAATACATGACACTGTATAAGTGGTTAGATTTTTAGGTCAAGCGGGGCTCATAATTTTTGGTGATTGATAAAAAAATCTCAGTTTCATTAAGTGGCTGTATAAACAGAACATATCCTGATTGTTCCACTGATTCGAACCGCCATCCGACTTTATTAAGGCGTTTGCCATTTTGTGTATTTTTGTTTTTGCCAACCAAGAAATTTTAACCAAATACATATTTAGCGAATTTTCTTATTTAGTCCCTCGACATTTAATATATAAAATAATATTAAGTGGCTATCTTAATAATATTGCGTAATATAATAAAAAAAAACTATTTTCGTTCTCCCTGTATATTTGTAAATAGCCCATCGAGATTTAATAGCTCGATAAAAGAATCACACAACATTTTGGTATTCACTGTTTTTTCTGATTTGATTCATAATGTTGGTGACCTTTGGACCCGCAGGATAAGACCGCATTCGACTATAACAAATATTTTAAAAATAATCAAAATAGCCGCCGGCCAACAGCTGACTTCCAAGTACTTAAAAAAAAATGGGTTAGGTATATTTTGGAGTACATTCCAAAACTGATTTGTATGGAGCTGGAGCAGCGATGTTAAAATTTTTATATTTTCTATTTTTAATGAATGTTCTTTAACATATTTTGAGCATTTATAATACATAAATATTACAAATAAAATATAAGAATGGGTATTATTTGTAATAATTTAATTTTTCAAATTAATTTTTTTTACATTTTTAGAAAAAGAAAAATGTTGCCCCCTATTAATATTGTTATAGCCTAAAAATCCTTTTTAAGTAGTTTATCGATAGAACCGTTTTACAGCTTCATATTGCAGATAAAATTTTTAAAAATTATTTTAGCTTCTATTCAAATAACAGTAATTTGTATAGTTAAACAAAATAATAATTTTTTATTTGGAGATTCAAAAATTTTTAAAACTACCTATTTCATGTGATTGACTGAATGAATTAGAGTGATTGTTTTATTAGATACATCTAAGAAACAAAAAAAATATGTATCCTTTTACCTTGATATACTCGTAAAACAATTCTCTTGCAGCACATCGGTAAATGGCATCTTGTTTTTTGCTTGTTTACCTCTTCAAATCCGCCGGCGGAGTCACAGTTTTCAACCCACGGTCTAAACATTTAAAAAACACCTCACAGATTGTTACTCTAAAAATAAATAACACCAATGAACACCGCTAATGCGACAAATGATTTAATAATAAAAATAAAACATCGACCTGTACTGAGAAACGCTTGCAAACCAGACCTTAATTGCTTTATTGAGGGTAAAATACCACCTGATCGTCATGAGCCCGGTAACTTCACGACCATTTATTTATCGTATGTCGGACTACACCAGGTAAATTTTATTGCAGCCAAGAAATCAACGAATGATTCTGGAACGGACTCTATACAACTAGAATTTAAAGTTCAAAGACAACGAAAAATAAAAAAAAAACTTTTCCGCTTTGATTAGACTTTCCAGTTTAAAAGAGAAACAATTATTCTAAGCCAAATCTGTATTAATATGTTATTGATATTATTTACAATCACAACCAACTAAAGGAAAAGTCCTCTACTCTGCTTTCTATAAAAAAAAAATAGTTCTTAGAACCTCGATTTTTTTTGATAAAATACAACTAAAGTAACCTTACAAAAATGTGATAGTTTCAGTTCCCAAAAATGTTTAATAATAATTGTTTTTTCTAACCAATTTGCTATGTTGTGGCTAGATCTGATCTCAAAAAGGACATGTCAAATCTATATATACCATAGGGGGGCCGATGAACATGTTTTGCACCGGAGCCCATGGATCTTTAGATCCGCTACAGGTTTGTAAATTTGTGTTGGATCTCGTATATATGGGTGAAAATTTATATTCGGATTTTGAAGTTTTAACTATGGGGACACTGCTCATCTATTTACACATTTTTACGAGAATCATAACATAATAAAAATTACTTCAAAAACAATTCTTGTATGTATGTGGTATCCTCCTGTGTGAATGCTTGTTAAAAGTAAATATTTAAATTGTTTCTATGTTATGTTTACCGTCGTAAACGTAACCAAGAATTCCATGACCTTCTACAAAAAAAAACCGGATACTAATTATTACTATTTATCAAGTTTTATTTAAATGCAATTCATTTGTAGATGACATTTACAAGTTTGTCTTGTATCAATTAGGCAGGTATTTTTATGAGCTTGAAGTTTAGATTCAGTTTTCATTTAGTGTGGCCCTGACACGGATTCTAGGAACTCCCTACATAATATTCCAAAATGTCCTTCTATAATATGGGCTCTAATTTTTTGCACTGTTTTGAAAAATGGGGAGAGGGAAAGGGAGGAGAGGAAGAGAGAGAGAACATGGACAAATCTTATAGATTAAGCGTTTTATTTTCATTTTTGGGTCGATAACAAACTTAAATCTTTAAGGATATTTACGGCTCGAGATTTGAACACTGAATGAACTCGCTCTGAGAGATTCAAGCGGGCCTGTGTACCCGACTGTAGAATCACTATACACAAATGTTCCTGTTAACCACTCAATTTCCATTATATCAAACATATTGGATCATAATAATCTTGATAAGAACTTACCAGACCTAATGGAAGCTTGTCTTAAAGTGCGGGACACGAAAGAAAACCGGGCGGTCTTTAAAATAAAGGTTCATAGTCTTAAGCACGCGGAAAAGTAAAATTTGTGTACGCAAATAAATTTTATGTTATTTTATTTGTTGTAATAGTTTGCCGCTTCACCTATAAAGTGCGCCAGCTAAGCGGTACGGAAATTAATCGAGGATTTAGTAAATTTGGGATGTGCCTAGAGTCTCCATGCACTTGCCGCTAGAAGGTTCTAGCTATTTCCAGTGGCGCATATACATTTCGAACATTTGTTTTAATTTCTATATAAATGCGTTGCGTTGAATTTGAATTATTATTTCGAAGTAACGATGGCGAGCAAAAGAGGAAAAACAATTCGGTGCACGTGAAGTTATTACGAGCGTTATAGAGGCCTATACTAGAGACGCTGAAAATAATAGTTTGACTATTCCAATTCAAAATCGAACAGAACGACCTGCATTTTACACTGGTGTTTCGGAAAGTAGTGTAAGTAAAATTCAAAGAGAACATAATGATCGCTCATGTTCTACTTCACCTTTAAAATATCTTGGTAAAAAAAGACCCCGATTATCATACAAAGATAAAATTGACGATGGTGATTTTCAAGTAATTCGACGAACAATAGAGGATCTCTATATAAACTTGAAGAAGGTTCCGACCTGCAAACCACTACTTCGTGCTGTAAAGAACAAAATAGATTTTCCGTACGGGTATAAAACCTTAAATCGGTTTTTACGATCAAATGGTTTTGTTTGGCGCAAGCGGGTGAAATATCTATCAACTGTAAGGCAATATAGGCAAGGACGCAATATTGTGTATCTAGACGAAACCTGGGTAGATAATGATATGACAGTGAACAAATGCTGGCAAAGTGAAAGTGTTACAGGTGTTGTTCAGGGAATCCGCTCTAGTAGCCGCTTTATTATAGTTCATGCTGGTTCAGAAGCCGGATTTGTTCCAGGTGCTGCTTTAGTTTTTCACTCGGAACTAACAACTGGAGACTATCATGGACAAATGAATAGAGATAATTTTGAAAAGTGGTTGCTCGAAAAGCTTCTAGCTAACATTCCTCCCAGATCAGTCGTGGTAATGGATAATGCGTCTTATTATTCTCATGTAGAAGATAGTGCCAACTAAATACTCTACAAAAGCTCATATGATATCGTGGCTTAAATCGAACAATTTTGTATGTGATCCAACATGGAGAAAATATCAATTATATGAAGAAATATCAGCCTACAAGCCTAGAGAAAAAAAAGTATAAAATTGACGGTCTTCTACGTAACCTCGGTCATACACCTTTAAGGCTGCCTCCATACATGTGCGACCTCAACCCTATTGAACTTGCATGGGCAGGAGTAAAAAAATATATTCGAGAGCCCAACACCGGTGAACTTTCAATTAAAGATTTAAATAAAATAACATTAGAAGCGATGGACTCAATATCGGCTGAAAATTGGAAATCGCATGTTAAACATGTTCGTTCTATTGAAGATAAATACTGGGAAGTAGATGGCAAAATTGAAAAGGTTATTGATGATTTAGTTATCACACTGGGATCTTCAAGTAGTGGCGACGAAACCTCATCATTTTCAGGGGAAGACAACGATTTAGAAGGAATCGAACCGTTAGAATCACAGCCGTCAACCTCAAAAATGGCTTAGTTTTTTTCCATATATTTTGTAAAATTGTTCATAAAGTAGGTGTCAATAAACTGCTTTAAAATAATTGTCTGTTCAATACCGGTTGTCAAAAAATATCCAATATTGCAATTAATATTTGAAAAACTATAGAACTCATATTTTTCCAAAATTAACACATCAATGTAGTTATAGTAGGGGAGCCAGCACTGATTCCAGTGAACAAGATTTATCAAAATTTTAACTTATGCAGTTCGACTTTGGGCTATTCGGGTATGCCCAAAGTGACCGTTTGTCTCCGTCTGTCATATTACTTTGTACAGGGGGCGTCATTGTGAAGTACTATACAGGGCGTTTCCTAGTTGCGTGCTAATGTTAAAGGGGGGTAATTCTTGGACCTTTTTAAGGAAAAAGTTTAATATGAACCTAAAAGTCTTAACTTTGGAGATACGGGGTTTTAAAAAACATTTTTTAAAATCCTAATTCTGATGCTATTATTGATAAATAACTGTGTGAAATTTGATACCCGTCTTTTATGCATAAAAGGGCATTTTTTATTAATAATCAATTTTTGAAATTTCTACCAGTAGCGTGTATATGTAATTAACCTAGGTAAATCCGTATGCTTCTTAATGCATAGAAGACGTGTATCAAATTTCATGCAGTTATCTACAATAGCATCAGAATTGGGATGAAAAAAAAAGTTTTCTTTTTAAACTTTACCATCCTGTACCTCAAAAGTTTTAGGACATAAAAACACCCCCTTTAACATCAGCACGCAATTAGGAAACGCCCTGTATAGTACTTCACAATGACGGATCCTGTATAAAGTTATATGACAAATGGAGACAGACGGCCACTTTTGGCATACCCGAGTAGGCCAAAGTCGAACTGCATAGATTCAAATTTTGCCCTTGTAAAATCTGGACTTGTAAATCGTGTATCACTATACTGGGTGGTCCAATAATAGTGGACGTAGGCAGTAGCCCGGGAACCGTTAATGACAGAACTCAAAAAAAATATATTTATAGGCAAATCGATGAAGAAAAATCAAAATTAAATCATTTTAAAATTCGAAAGTTCGCCGTTTTTGCAACATAAAAGAGATATAGAAGTGCGATACATGAAAAAAGAAAGACAAATATAGAGAAAGGTTCATTAAACATAGTTACATTTTTTAATTATCTGAAGTGCGTATAGTCAAAAAGGAGTGCCATATTATTTAAAGAACGACGGGACACCACTGGTTTAAAGAAATTTCTTGGCCGACCTTCCTAAACCGATTGACTCCGCCCAGTTTTCTTTCGTGTCCCGCACTTTACTTATTTCATTTTTCAAGGAACTTTTTATGAACAAACCTCAAGGTCAGCTATGGGATCTCCTCTATAACCTGTGGTAGCGAAAATCTTTATGGAGGCTTTTGATGATATTGCTTTAACATCAGTACCACTAAAATTAAAATACTGGTTTAGATATGTAAATGATACTTTTGTTATTTGGCCTCGTGGAAAGAACCTTAATCAACATCATATTATTAAATTCACAATGGGAACTGAACCTAATGGAACGATTCCCTTTCTAGATGTATTTGTTGAAAGGAAGGAAAATGGTACATTGGGACATTGTGTATATAAAAAACCTTCTTCTTCAAGTGCCGTACCCATATTCGGGCGTTGGCGATGGTCAGTGAGTGCCTTGAAACCTATCTTATATTAAGATGTATATGGTTTCCGGCGCTTACAAATAGTTACATCATCCAGCGCAAAAGAAATTGTTTATTAATTCATTAGTTTCAGAGCCAATTCGATTTTTGGTCGAGATTCTGTAATCTTGGAAACACCGAAACTGACCGAAGCTCTGAGAGGGAATGGATATTGCACTGAAGATATTACGCGTACAATTAAATTATATAATGATCCAACTTTGTGAAAGGAGAATGATACACACATGGCACTACAAACAAAATAGGAGATTACTTCGGCGCGGCGGTCCAACATACGTACAATCTTCAATACACATAAGAAGATTGGACAATGCTTGCGATCCCCTAAAGATGTGGTACATTTCAAACAGAAGGGGTATACAAAATTCCTTGCTCATCTGGAGAAGTGTACAGGACGCTCAATATACACTAGGCTTAAGGAACACGAACGATGTATTAAAAAGAAACATATTGTTCAGTCTGCTGTAGCTAAACACCAGCATACCACTGGCCATGTTATAAATGTAAAAGAAACCAAAGTTCTAGGATTTTATGAACAAAAAATTAGAGAATCTATTAAAATGTTTAAACATACAAACAATAAATAGAGATCACAAGCCTGGATCTCTCCGAACTCGTTCGGTGCTTAGATCTCGTGGAGAAAAGATCCTGAAGATGGTTCGTGGAATCGAACGCGAAACGTCGGAAAGTAATTTCAATTTGACCCGGTCTAATCCAGGGTGCTCGCGCTTATAATTTTTTTTTCGTAGGTATTTAAATTAAATTTCTACAGTTTCAATATAACAAACGGACATGAAAGAAATTAAACGTAATTTGTATTCGATAAAGTGTGCTTTTAGTAAGAAAGTTTACTGTATATTGCCCTCTCTAGCCCCTATTGACTATATTGTAACGTATTTGGAATAGGTATGTGTATATTTTTTGTTCTCCCGCCACTTAGATATATTCTTTATTAGTTCATTAGACATACGGCTTTTTATTAATATAATGAAACAATAACTATTTTTAAATTATTTTGGACAGTTCTGGTAGTTCTATTTATATAGTAATTTTTTCTCGTGAACTTTAGGACAAGCTGTTCATACTTTTTGGTGCTGCTTAAAATAATATTCCAAGATGCACTCACGAAAATACAAACAACATTTTATATTTCACGGTACGTTGCCAATTTCAGGCGACACTAATAATTACAACGAACAAATTGTTGTTCGTAGAATGTCTCAGTTACATTATCTTTTCCCAGCACCAGGTCTTGGAATAGTAAAATAACATTCTGGCTTGACCCAAGTAAATGACGCACGTGGCAATCCCACACGCGAGAAGCAGGCCGACCGCAGATCTTTCCCGCGCGAAGTCGGTGAAACGACCGCTGGTGAAAATCTCGCCGCCCATTTTCCCCAAATGCGAGCTTGTCCTGACTCGTAGTAAACCTAAAGCCGTCTCCTCCGAGAATCCTCGGATGGCCAAACGATTAGTCATTCAAAGAATCCGAAACAGTGTTGCCGGATTAGTGAAACGCTTTAAACAGGCTTTTGATACGATTTATAAGAGATAGGAATTTCTATGCTCTAGAGAGCGAGGTAAGAAACCTTAGTTTTATGAAAATCGGTAAATTTTGTTTACCCGGCACTTCTCTCGTTATATTTATAGTTTGTTGTGCCTGTAGTGCATGCTTATTTTTCAATTTAATTTTAGTACAATGACGTTCAAGGTACCTAGTCACTAAATGTGTTCTCCTAAAACAAAAGCAAATAAAAACACGTTGCCACTAAATATGTAATTTTAATTTTGTAATTTTATAGTTAACAATAGGCTAGGTTATCCTCGATGTTGTGTAGTGTTTTACCTGTTTTCATTATAAATTGGTGAGTTTTTCTATACCAAATAACATACTCTTAGCACCATTAACACATACGGCTTATATATATATTTATCGAAAAATAGGCTTTGGAAAATTTTGAAAATGTGATAGATAACTAAATATTTCATTATTCCATTTGCCCGTCATTTTGTTCGCCATCTTGAATTCGTATCACAGCTGCACGAGCTTTTATCTCTATATCACACTTAATGCTTAATTTGAAATAAATCTAATAAGTAGTTTTTTCTTCAATATTTAATTAATTCGCCATTTTGTTTTTGCTGTCTCGGATTCATTCCAAAATGTTACCAGTTGTAAAACTTGATTTTTGTACAAAATTTGAGGTATATCGAATAATTAGTTTTTTAGTAATATTTTTTTTAACGTTTCACTAGGCCGCCATCTTGTTCCGCCATACTACATTCTTTCCAAAATATTACGAGGTCATCTCCATATGATTCTCAACGTTTGACCAAAATTTGAGCTAATCGGGTAAGTAGTTTTTTAAACAAACAGACCGACAGAATTAATAAAACATATATATTTTTTTGGCATTTTAGGGTCGCTAAAACGTGAAGATATGTAAAACATGGTTATTTTAGATTAAAAACATTTTAATTGGCCTCCCTTTTGTTCCGCCATCTTGAATTCGTCCCACAATTTTACCAGTTGATCTCTATACCATAATTAATTATTGCATAAAATTTGTAGTTTTTTCGGGATGAATTTTTAACTATTTTACCACATCGTCATTTTGTTTTGCCATCTTGGATTTGTACCAAAATTTTACTAGCTGATTTTCTCAAAATTCTTTATCTTTATGCAACATATGGAGTAAATTGGATAAGTACTTTTTTAATAATAATTTGTTTTACATTTCATTAGGCCGCCATGTTGTTTCGCCATATTGGATTTTTACCAAAGTGTTACCAGGTCATCTCCATATGATTAATTTTTGAGCAACATTTAAAGTCAATCGGATTGCTAGCTTTTTAGCTATGCCGCGAACAGACAGACAGACCGACCGACAGAATTGAGAAACCATATTTTTTCGGTATCTGAAACGTGAAGATCTGAAAAATCTCGGAATACGACCACATTGAAACTGGTTAAAAAAGCACAGTTACCTTCGCTAGAAAGTGCCATCGTCCCACATTGAGAGGACAGTCTCTTATTTTCTATATTTCTTTCATCTTGGTAAGCTTCTCTACAAAGACTCCTGTACCTCATTTCTCCACTCCACCCATCCGCGATTTATCGGTCAAAATTGACGAAATGATCCTTATCTGGAATCATAAGGCCGTGTGGCTTGCTGGTCTTTAGTTGTAACATGTGCAGGAACGGACATATATAAGGGGAGACGCTTAATAATCTGTTGGCAAAACTGAAAATCTGTTGCTCCAGTTCCCTGCTTCCCATTCAAATATGCCTGCCCAGGCACTTGGTATGTTGACAGGTTGTAGGTCTTTATTTACTGTCATTAAGATGAGGCCAAGACTGACGACCTCTCCTCTCTTCCACTAAACACCTGCGTCTCTTATTGAAATTATTCATTTTGAGAATCCAGTAAAAATGTTTATAAATAATTTTTTATTATTTCATTTAACCAGTGTTTATATTTACTGTTTATTTCCAATAAACAAACTAACGGTTTCAGATATCGTTTTGCTTTGTAGAATTATTAATTATTATTCTTCTTACACATTGACAACAAAATAATCAACAATTTGCCTCGAATTACTGCTATTATTAAATTATTTTTTAATACCTATTATATAGCAATTAATTTTTTTCTACATATCGATTATATCCTTGAATCCAGTAATATAAGAACCGTATAAAAAATGCCATGCCTCTTGACCAGATTTGGAACTATTTGGACACATAGGCTGTAGTTTGTGATATTACTTCAACTATAAATATTTTTACAAGGGATAAACCATATTTACTTAAAAATTACAACAAAATGTAAATTATATAAAAATATGTTTTTAGTAAAAAATTATAGTTGGCAATAGCGCTTTTATTCAAATCAGCTTTTAATACTCAAAACAAAATTTCCCTTTTTATCAACAAATGAAATTCTACGAAGGCGTCTTGTGTTTATCAATTTTGTTAAACGGTTTTACCAGGTTTTTATTTCTATATTTACCCAATTTTATTTTATAGAGAGTATTTTCCTGGTGCGTTTTATATTGGAAAATTGGTAATTAAATCAGCCACTCATTTTAAACTCAGTATTTTCCTTTTGTATTTTGTGCCTGCTAATTTTTATGATCATTCTTTGATTTTAACTGGTAACATTTTCATGTTCAATTTTGGAACGTGAATATCAGTAGAGTATATAGACTTTGCTTTTGCCCCACCCTCCCCCCCCCCCTTCCGTTTGAGACGATGAAATTTCAACAACCAAAAAAGGTGTTTACTTTATTTTTATGTACCGAAAACACACTAACACTGGTTCTGGGGGAGGTTTTGCCCGCCAATCCCGAAAAAATGGTCTATATTTTAGACTTAGAGTGTTGCATATAATTACCAAATGCAATAAAAATGAGAACGATTAATTAACATTTTTTGTCATATTTTTTCTAGTACGATAGCCAGTTGTTTTTTAATATTTGTTTTTAAATCATCAAAAAAACCTTCTGAAGTTTTTTTTCTCTAGGAATAACGGATTTACAAGACCTGTTCAAAGATATCACACCTTGTTAAAAAGCTATCGTGGAAAATTACCCAAATAGAAATACAATCTGGTGTAAATAATTTACATGCATAATGATAACAAATCATTAAGGTTAATAAATACACATTTGAGGTGCAGCCAACTGCAAAACAATTCAGCTTATTAGAGTATTTCCTATGTTTGACCAGAGATAACGAATTTGTTTTAATTTAAATTTTCCCAGAGTTTACAGCAAACTAGTTTATTTATCATTCCGGTAACAGCGGTTATCCGGTAAGAACTGTAACCCACTATTAAACCGAATTATCTCCAACAATAATAATCGCCGGTTTTTCCGGGCTTATCAGTTTATTTCGGGGAATTAACTTGTTTTGTTTTTTAAAGAGAATCACTTCAAATCACTTTTAATACGGACGAATTATTCAACTGAAAAATATGTTTGATAAGACGGGAATTATGTGTCATAGTATGAATCAAAAAATATATATTTAACATATAAACATTAAACACGCCACATTCGACAAATAACAGTTTTACTGGCGTGGCATGCGTTTTAGAAATATGAGACATCAGGTTGAGGGTTCCTAATTTGCTAACCAAGTGAATTTTGTTGACCCGTTAAACCAGTGGCGTAACTACAATGGTGCGAGCGGTGGTGGTGGGTTAAAGTCTACATATTAGAGCTATAGATAGAACTTAAAACTATCGATTTGTAAAAGCACACATTTAATTAAGGAAATTACATTTACAAAAAAACTACGCGACTTTTATCTTATATCTTATTATTTTTACTTACCTTCCCCGGCAGGTTCATTTCTGACAAGAGTCTGGGGAACAGATTTGTAGGAGCTCCGAGTTTACACGATTGGCATCGACAACGCATGTAACGCTCTTGTGTTCGACCGTGTAGAGTACAGAGAATACTTATATTTTAGTGTTTTAGTTTTAAATCTGTTGTCAGATCTTACATCACAGAACACTGTTAATTACTAAATTAAATTAGATTTGCTTTTATAAACTAGTTTTGGTGGTGTACTTAACCATTCAGAGGTGCGTATTATTAGTATACCTAAAACGCTTTCAGTTTTCCTTTACAAAGACTTGGGTACAATTAACATTATTTCTAGACAAGATCAATCGGTGGAAAGGTTTGATCGCACAATAATTTTTTGATAGTACAATAATTGAAGGCATAGTTTATACCATAGAGGTGAGTTAAAAAATCTAAACTATGGACGATCATCATGATTTAATTTAAAAAATAAAATATAGAAGGAATCCTTGTGTTACGTATTAAGGGGGTGGCTCAAATTATTTATCAAATAATTTAGAGAAGTTAAACAAAAAAACTGCGGAGCTTGTTGAGGAAATCATAGTCTAGCTAGGATGACAAGATATGTATTCTTTTGAAGAGTAAAGTTCTCTTTTTCAGGTCCATGAAATCTGAATTGTAACTATTACTATATGTACGACAAATATACTCTATTTTGAGAAATATGGTCATGTTTTCTAAGTTACTATAGACGTTAATGAACTTCAGTTGCCCTTAACTTAGTAGAAAGGGTACGATTTTTTTTAGTTTTCAGTTGGTTCATACTTTGAGGTAGACAGAGTTAAATTTAATAAAGTATATTTTTTTAATTAAAGAAAAGAAAGAAGCCATATTTTTGTAGCTTAAAATTTTTAGAGTGTTTATACAGGTTGTGTAAAAAATATTCGATAAAATGAAAACTGACTCTGGAAGAAAAAGTTATAATTATTTATGGATACAGGAAATATCAAAAAGAAAAACATATTATCATGCGAAAGTTGAAACAGTAAAACAATTCAAAATAATTTATAAAACGATGGTTACCAATGTACAAGTTAGGAAAAATAAAAGCTAATATGTTCACCCCGAACTCTCAACAATTTCTGGTAGCGGCCAGACATACTAGAGATAATAAATTTATGTGGAACACTTTTTCATTTTCTCCGCACATATTGGGATGATTTGTGGTTCATTTTTAGTTGTTTTAAATGTTTATTTATCCTACTCCTAACGTTTTTAATAATATTTTCTCGGGTCGGGTTTATTCCATTATGTTGATAATATTCATTAATTATGGCTGCTTAAAGAGGTTTTGCAACACTATCAATAAGTGTAAAAGTACAGTATTTACTGGCTCCTTTCCTCCGTCGATCGCCGTTATATTTTTGTGTTTATATTTACATTTACATGTGTTTCGTATTGTTTTACTTGTTTGTGAAGTTTTTAGAGACCCCTGTTTGATACAGTGACTATTCGTGTGTGGTATTTTGGAGTAATACGAATAAATGGATTATCCAAAACGCTCTTTTGATCAGTAAGTAAAAATATCGCAGCAAATTTTACTTTGCAGACACACATTTTGTTACGAAGTTAAAATCTGTGTCTCTGCATCACTCTAAAAATTTCAAACTATTTTTCAGATATCGCCTTGTAACACTTTAAAATCCTCACTCGTTATTATTGTTAAAATTATTTATAAATAGACATTATTCTACTACTTTTAAATGTGTGTCCTTTCATCCCGTATTTTTATTATTTTTGTTATTATGTTACTTGTTAAAATTATTAATAAACATAAATTATTCTATTTCTTTTAAATTTAATTCTGTCCATTCATTTCGTGTTTTTATTATTTTTTTATTATACTACTTGTTAAAAGTATTAATAGATACACATATTTAACTCTTTCTTTGCAAAAAGTAGTTAAAACGTCTATTTCCCTGGCATGGTGCAGGACCATGCATACAACATATCAGCAAAATCTACCACTGGCACCCTGACTACAAAAGTATGATCGACCTTTTTCGGAGCTCTCACAAATCTGTTCCCCAGACTTTTATCCATTTCTGTCGCGGTGGAGCGCTTTACGTCGGTAAAGATCAATCGAACAAAATTTCTACGAGGAATAGGGAGAAAAGATGCAAAATAATTACTGAACTGATAGTTTATTTTAGTTATTTGCTATTCGCTTTGGGCAGGGCCGCAGTACCCATTAGGCCCGTGAGGCTCGGACCCAGCGCCCGTCAAAAAGGGGGCTCGCCGCCGCTAACAAAAAACGTTTATATAATTTTCCTTGTTTCATTTTATCAATAAGTAGGTAATTTTTATTTATTATTATATTAAAGGAGGGGCGGTTTCTTCTTTATAGAAGGGAGGACTTTTTTTGGTCGTCACTGTTTCCCACGAGCTTGGGGACCGTAAATACGTTTGGGCGAAAATAATTAATCCGGCTTTGGCTGCAATGTTTTTAGGGGATAGGGGCTCGTAATCAAGAGGGTCTAGGGCCCCAAAAGTGTAGATGCGGTACTGGCTTAGGGTGCTAAGTGTTTGTGTTCTGTGTTGGGTACTAGACTAAAACAGGCGTATAATTGCAGTGATACTGATTTTATATTTTGTTTTGTGAGTATTCAGCGTTGTAGTTGTGATAAAACGAATTAGAAGCACCAACCTGGAGCAGCATAAAGAAAAAAAGCTGCGGAAAACGAAGCAAAATTGAAAAAGAATGTAAAAACGGGACAATCATATAAGCAAAGTAGTTAAGAAAGCAAATGCCTTTACTTACTGCATTCAGCACGCGTTTGAAGTCAGTTCTGTAGAATTTGTGTTTAAGATCTGTAAATCCTTTATACGCCTAAAACTGGAATATGTATACTCTGGAATCCATATTTTATAAAAGATATTGATCTACCGGAGCGGGTACAAAGGAGAATTACCAAAATGCCCACAACTTTGTTAAATGATGGCTATGCATCGCGTTTGCCAAAATTGAACTTGAATACTTTAAAAACTTGAAGGTTGAGAGGAGACCTCAGAGAGACGTATAAAACTTTACATAACTACTATTCCGTTCCAACAGTGCCGTTTCAACTTAGTAAAAATGTACGTTTACGTGGACACACTTTCAAGTTAGAGACAGAAAGAACCAGTAAAAACAATAGAAAATACTTTTTTGTTAACTGTGTTGTTTACCAGTGGAATGCGCTTAGTCAAGAAGCTGTTACGGCTTAAACAGTGAACACATTTAAAAACTATATTGATCGCGAGCTGCCTCAAATTCTAACTTGAACTGTATACCAACCTAACCATCCTAAAAATACGTTCTGACTAATTTCAATAGTTTCATCGGTGTAAACCGCTTACTATTGCTTAAACTAATAATAATAATAATTGTTTTCAAGTTATAGACAAAAGTAGCAGCAGTCAGTCGTTTAATCGTAAGTCGGTGTAATTAGAATTACTCTTATACTTTAGAATGTTGTTTTGTATATTTGTTCCTTTTTTTGTTAATTTTATTTAGAATAGTTTATATGGAATATATTATGGTTGATATATAACCTTATTTCATTTTTCTGCGATACCTATCCTATTTGCTGGAGCTATTCTGAAAGTTAAAACAAGACTTCAATATTTTCGGCGATCTATGAAATAAGTTAATTTTTTTTTGTTTATATGTACTTAATATAGAGAGGGGAGGAGCCCGGTTTTACGATTTGGTACCAGGGCCCCACGTCTTGTTACGCCACTAGGACGTTAATACGAAAGCGTAGAAAGGCCACAATTTTTTTATTTTTATTTTTGTAACAAATTCCGACTTCTATCTCGGAATTCCGACTTCTAACTCGGAATTTCGACTTCTATCTCGGAATTTCGACTTCTATCTCGGAATTCCGACTTCTGTCTCGGAATTCCGACTTCTACCTCGGAATTCCGACTTCTATCTCGGAATTCCGACTTCTACCTCGGAATTCCGACTTCTATCTCGGAATTCCGACTTCTATCTCAGAATTCTGACTTGTAACTCGGAATTCCGACTTATATCTCGGAATTCCGACTTCTATCTCGGAATTCCGACTTCTATCTCAAAATTCTGACTTGTAACTCGGAATTCCGACTTCTATCTCGGAATTCCGACTTCTATCTCAGAATTCCGACTTCTAACTCGGAATTCCGACTCCTATCTCAGAATTCCGGCTTCTTTTTCGGAATTCCGGCTTCTATCTCGGAACTGCGAGTTCTATCTCGGAATTCCGACTTCTATCTCAGAATTCTGACTTGTAACTCGGAATTCCGACTTCTATCTCGGAATTCCGACTTCTATTTCGAAATTCCGACTTCTATCTCGGAATTCCGACTTCTATCTCGGAATTCCGACTTCTATCTCAGAATTCTGACTTGTAACTCGGAATTCCGACTTATATCTCGGAATTCCGACATCTATCTCGGAATTCCGACTTCTATCTCGGAATTCCGACTTCTATCTCGGAATTCCGCCTTCTATCTCAGAATTCTGACTTGTAACTCGGAATTCCGACTTCTATCTTGGAATTCCGACTTCTAACTCGGAATAATTTTGACTTATAGTAGTGTTTTCACCTAAATGTTCCAATTTTTGCTTTGGATGCGTTGTCCAGTGA
This sequence comes from Kuschelorhynchus macadamiae, assembly GCA_030620095.1. Lineage (NCBI taxonomy): Eukaryota > Metazoa > Arthropoda > Insecta > Coleoptera > Curculionidae > Kuschelorhynchus > Kuschelorhynchus macadamiae. The sequence goes on along the minus strand of JAUTXW010000406.1, from coordinate 1,650,492 downwards.
CTGCACATTTAATAATTAGCCTTGTGATAAAGACATTTATGACTTGTGTAAAATATTAATTCCTGAAAATGTCTAGAAATAGTATCTAGTATGATGAAATCTCTGAAGGGGTAGAAGACAAAGAAATTTTAATAAACGAGGAAAAAATAAATAGATTATTAAATTCTATCCCTTGTAGCGACACCATGGACGGCAATGCAAGCCAAACTATTTATAGGACGCTTTTAGCAACATATCTATAATTAATATCAAGTATAAATAAAAAGTGCAGCGAATCTCTAAAGAGTAGATAACTTAAATAGATTTTAATAAATAAGAAAAGAAGTATATTTTACCCTAAGTAGACTCCCTCGGATCGTAGTGCAGTCAAAATATTTATAGAGGGCTGTTACCCCGATGTCTGGAAATAATATATATTATGAATTAATGTAGCAGCAGGTTTCGGAAAGGGTAAAATATCCAAATTAAATTTAATAAAGTAGGAAAAATTCAATTAATTTAATTACCAATGTGCCTAGAAATAACAACTTTATGAATAAAAGTGACAGGATTAGAAAACTGAAACAAATTTTATTGAATGAGAAAAGTCATATTTTCATATTATGTCCCAGATCCCGGACAAAACTAGGTAGTCAAAATATTAATTGGAAGTTGTTGTCAATAAGTTTAATAATAATATATAGTATGCATAAAAGTGGCAGTGCAGTCCTTAAGGGTAGAAGACCCCGGCCTGCCGAGTCATTCCAATATATTAATGATGTGTCTATTACAAACTTTTACGACAAGTAGAAGAAGATCCAAAACGGGTAATGAAACTTAATAAATGAAAAACGTAAATGACTGGGAATATTAGTCAAAAAGTCTATAATCAGTAATATAGTCTACTGTATTAGATATTTTGTCGGCAAACCACGTATATCAAGGTACCCATTTTGATATTTTGGACAAATTAAAAGAAATACCTATTCCTTTTGTTGGGTGTGATCAACACGAAAAAAATTTACAACTACGATCATTGAGTTGTACCTTGTCAGTAGAATGCTCTTTATTTGTAAAGAGGTTTACCGAATAGATAAAGCTAAAAGAAAGAAAATAAGGTGCTTGCAGAAACAATCAAAATTATAATTAACTTTTCACTGTGTTCATGTATCTGTTTTGATAGATTGATGTCCTTCCACAAAGTTAGAAATAAGAACTACAACGGAAACTTGATTTATGAGGATGTGATTTGCAATATTTTATTTTGCTGAAATCATGTTACAGATTTTTGTTTTCAAACTTCATAAAATATCAAATGAAGATTTGTGGAGGAATTCTAATAAATTATAGTTTAAAAAACTTAAAACACGCTGTAATAGTAAACTGAACTAAAAAAAAACCCTTTGGACGAGAATAAAGTGATTAACAAGAAAATTAATGTCATTGTGAAAACAGCGTGGGTCTGATATCAGTTATAAATATTTTATCGGTATAATTTCTGAAAGTAAAGTCAGTATGTGCAAGCTTTGCTTGCCAATAGCTTTGCTCAGCTTCGGCTTGAGATGAGCAGCGGGACGATGTAGGACGTAGTAGGTATTTGTTCGTAGTAAATGAGTAACAATTATCGTGGTTAATAACGTACTCATTTATTCTAAGATTTACATTCCATTTATACAACTATCAATTAAACAATGCGTGCGATCTCAATGATGCAAAATAGTTAAATTTAATAACATTATATTATGTATAGTCATCAGAACGTGCAAGGTTCAACTGACGTGACTGTAAGAAGGTCAGTGTAGACACTGTACATACCATCTAAGTAAATATTAAATATGCATAGAATTGTCTTATTAAATTATAGAAATTTTATGTGTAATTGTGAGAATTATACATTCTGCGGCCTGTCTCCGATGGATGAAGTGAGAGATCTTAACTCAAATTCCTCGTTTTGAGTGGTCCTGTGATCTGGTTTCCTGTTGCGTTTCTTCTGTTGATGCTGTGCTACAATGATTTTGGCTGTATACCATCCTGCAATTATAAGAATGGCTATGATAATTGTAGTGATGCTGCTAATTGCTATGGAATGATGGTGAATGTTTCGCCAAAGAATGTTCTGTAGTTGCTCTTGTTGGTGTTCTTGATCGTTTATCAATTCATGAAGGCTGTCTGTCAGTTCGAACACTGGCTCGGTTGGTAAAATGTCTAGTTGTTTCTGGTGGATCGCATTGCCTAATAAGTTTGGGACCGCTTTGGAATAACTATTTAACACTGGAACGGTGGTGCTTCGTTTAGGCGTGAGTATGTTTTGTTTTGTTTGAATTATACACTCTTGAGATATTTGAATTATCCCTGTTGCGTTTATTGCAACATCTTCCCGCGCACCATTGCAGATTACAGATATTACCGTTGGAGAGCTGGATATGAACATCCAAGTATTGGCTGCGCACAGCTGTTTCCATAGTATGCCTTTTATGCTGCTTTTTTCAATGGCGCAATGTCTTGGAGTGGCTCGTTCATATATTTCATCTATAATACATGAAGGATTTGTTTCTATGTTTCTGACTGAACTTGGTGAACAGATAAACTGATGTGGATCATTGGGGTATGGTTTAATGCATTGTTGTAAGTCGTTTTCATGAAGTTGGAAGTACAGTTGCGTGTCGTAGTCGACGGCTATGTAGTCATTAGTGACGTGGAGGTTCCAATACGATCCGTTTTCGATTTTCACCGGAACTGGCGTTGCTTTTAGAAGTCCAAACTTGGCAACATCTGCTATTGGAAAGTACCCATACACTTGGAGACTTGTCTTATTAGCTGTCTGCTTCGTGGATAACATTGTCGGTACAATCCTTAAGTTATTCGGAAATTTTTTATTTGTTTCTTTTATGATATTGTTGATATATGCCGGTGATACTAGTTCGTATATTGTGCCCCTATTGAAGCGGATGTTCAATAGTTTGTCATAGTATTCATTTATTTCGCTGATGAAGTTTTGTGCTACTTGGTAGGCGCTTAGCAGTTGAATATTTAGGGCATTGGTGTCTATTTGCTTGTACCAAGTCTGCATGTTGTTGATTGCTTCTAGTCCTTGGTTGAGTTTTTCTTGAAAATGTTTAAGTCTATTGGTGATCCTCGATTCTGTCTCATTGAACTCCGTGAGCGCGGACACCATAAATTTAGTTTGGTGATTGGACGCTCGAATCAATTGCTCTTGATTTTTGTTGAGCGAGTCGATATCTTGATACACTTCATCGTTGACTCCAAATACAGTTGTTAAAAATTTTCCAAGATAGCCTCTTTTCCGTCTTGTATGATGGACGTCGTTAAGATTCATCAGTATCCACGGGGTATGATTTTTTAACTCTTCCAAATGATGGGTTAGGGCTTCACATCTGGCGTCATTTGTAAGCTTTTTTGATTTATCACATAGGTCTCTAAATTGAGAAGCTACGTTGATTACTGCCTTCACATCATTTTCACTCCTGTTTCTGGAATGTGCTATTTCTATTCTAAAGACTCCTTTGTCAATTTGAGTTGTCCCTAGATGTTCTATGTAAAGGCCATGTTGGGGTTGGTGAATTTTGTAAGAGTTTTCTGCTGTCGTTGCAGAAATTAGCAAGAATAGAATTGTCAAAACATAAAGAAGTGCTGATTTTGAAGTTGTATGCTTCAGTCTTTTCTCTTTTGTGGTTCTTTCTTCTTTCTGTGCAACATGACTATTGATTTCTATTGTGGGCTAAGTAGCGACTTGTGTATCTTGGTCTGTAGGCAAAGGAATTAACTTGTGAATTGGTCTCTTTGGAGTGACACCTCCTGGCCTTTTTATTGTTACGACTCGAACTGCTCCATCTTGACCTGGATGAATTTCCATTATTCTCGCCAAAGGCCATTTGTTCGGATTTATATTTTCTTCTTTAATTAGAACCATTGTGCCCAATGGCAAATTTTCAATAGGCTTGTTCCACTTATATCGTTGTTGATGTCTGGAAAGATAACGTATGTCCCGTAAGTTTTGGCACAAAATTGAGGGGCTTGAAAATAGGTTGTAAAGATAATATATCGAGATGGCTTTGGAAACAAAAAAATGTTTATTTGCTTGACATTAGTTTGACAAGTCATTTTTTAAAGTCAGTTGCATTAAAATGTCTTATAAATTAGAAATACGAAAAAGTATTTATAATTTGCTTGGGCAAATTCCTAAGGCTGAAATAGTTCGCATTTTTCAAAACCAAAATATTTCACGCAGAAGTATTTACCGTACTATAGCCGAATGTGAAGAAGGAATTCCCTGTTTAAATCTTCCAAAAAGTGGAAGACCAAGAAGTTTCACGCGAGAAAGGATGGAAAGATTGGTAAGAAGAGCAAAAGACAGAGTCGGAGTTTCTACAAGAAAATTAGCGCGTCAATTCCGATCTTCAAAGAGTACAGTATGGCGGGAATTGACAAGAAATGTTCAAAATTATCGAAAAAGACGAAAGTGTCCTAAATATACCGAAAATCAATTAGCACGGATACCAAGATGCTGTCGAAGTCTTAGGCGGATACATTTTTCAAATGAGAAAGTCATTATTTTGGACGATGAAAAATACTTTACCCTTGCCAACTCGGAAATCAAAGGAAACGATGGTTTTTATACGGACAATATAGAAGAGTGCCCAAACAATGTTAAATATAAGGAAAAAGCAAAATTTGCTGATAAAGTTTTGGTGAGGTGTGCGATTTCGATTAGAGGGATATCCAGACCTTATGTGGGTCGAGTTAGGGGGGAAGCTTTGGATGCGGAAAGGTATATTGACAACTGTCTTAATAAATTAGTTCATTTTGTACACCAACATCACGTGGGAGATGATATAATGTTTTGGCCCGACTTAGCAAGCTGTCATTATGCAAGAGCAACTCAAAATTACCTTCGTCAAAATAACATACCTTTCGTACCAAGACAAGATAACCCCCTAATTTACCTCAGGCCCGCCCGATTGAAGATTTTTGGGCATTGTTATCCCGCAAAGTGTATGATGGAGGGTGGCAAGCCGAAAATGAGGAACAATTACGGCGTAGAATTTTTAGAAAGATAGGCGAAATTGATGTTGAAGTTGTCCAGAACCTAATGCGAGATGTTCGCAGAAAATTGCGTCTAATTGAGCAGCACGGCCCCTTCAATTTAATTTAAATTATTAATTTTGTTAGTTACTAAGCCGTTAATTATAGTAAATAATAAAAGTTTAACCAAAGCTACATATTAAAAGAATATTTTGTTTTAAATTTTGTGCCAAAACTTACGGGACATACGTTACTCAGTAGTCCAGGCTTCCCAGAAGTCTTTCTTCATTTTTTGAACGAGTCTCCACCTTTGCGACAGATTACAGTTCGGGAAGGATTTAAATTCGGGGGGAGCTAATAATTCTCTCCCTATTAAGAAATGTCCAGGGGTCAATGTATTGGTGTCATCAATATCTTCCGTTAGGGGGCAAAGCAGTCTTGAATTTAAACACGCTTCAATTTGGTGCACCAAGGTTGTCATTTCTTCATAGGTCAAAGTGCATGCTCCAATGACTCGCTTTAGATGATGTTTCATGGATTTGACACCTGCTTCCCAGATTCCTCCAAAATGTGGGGCTGCGGGTGGGATGAAGTGCGATTGTGTTCCTGAGCTGATAATTGCATTTTGCAGGTGAGGCTCTTCGATAATTTCCTTCACTTCTTCTTCAAATTGTTTTGATGCTCCCAAAAATGTAGTGCCGTTGTCACTATACATATTTTCACAATGACCTCTTCTTGCAGTGAACCGTCTGAATGCAGCTAAAAATGCTTCGGTTGACATATCGCTGACCACTTCTAAATGAATCGCTTTGGTGGCAAGGCACACGAATACTGAAATGTAGCCCTTGTACGACTTATGTCCTCTCCCTTTGGTGGTTCTAATTTGAATTTAACCAGCATAGTCCACCCCTGAGTTTGTGAATGGTGGTGCTGGAGTTACTCTTGGTTTCGGGAGTTGTCCCATAAATTGTTCTGCGGTTTTGGCTTTATAACGAATGCAACTGATGCATTTTTTTAATTGGGTTCTGACGGCTCGTTTCCCGTTAATAATCCAAAATTTGCTCCTAATATATGCAAGAGTTGCTTGGTTTCCACCATGGAGAGTTCTCTTGTGAGCTTCTAGTATAACTAGCTTGGAAAAATGGCTGTGGTACGGAAGAATCATTGGATGTTTCTTCTGGTAAGTTATTGGTGCGTTTTCTAGTCTCCCTCCGACTCTAATGAAATCTTCGCTGTCTAGGAATGGACTTAGATTCCGCAGTTTGCTGTTGTTTCCAACTGTCTTGGTAGTACGTAGTGATTTGTAGTCTTCACTAAATTCTTGTTTTTGAATCAATGCGACGACTTTTTTAAGGGTGACCTGTATTTCCTTAACAGAGAGAATAGGGCTTTCCTCTCTATTGGTAACTCGGTAGCAGTATGATAAAACTCGTAGCATTCTTGTAAGGTCAGAGAATTTTTCGCATATGTCACTTTTTACTACAATTTCAGCTTTGTAACAATTTGCTCTGATTTCCTCGTTTACTTCGGGGATTATCTTGGTCAGAGGAAGGTTATTGGATGAGTTGAGCCAGTGAGGACCTTTCCACCAGAACTCGGTAGCTTCCAGCTTATCAGGATCCAGACCCCTGGAGATAATATCTGCTGGATTTTCCTGAGACTTGACGTGATTCCAAGAAACTCCTGTTGCATTTCTGTGTATTTCACATACTCTATTGGCGACGAAGGTTTGCCACTTTGTAGGATCTCCTTTTATCCACCCTAGAGTGATCATGGAGTCAGTCCATGCGAATGTTTGGGTGTTGTCTAGTTGCAAGGCGGTTCTGGTTTTCTGTATTAACTTAGACAGAAGTACGGCAGCGCATAGTTCTAGCCGAGGTAGAGTTGTTCTATTCTTGGCTTTTGCCAACATCATGACTTAAGCAATTATAGCACATGTGTTTTTCTTGGACTTGTTTGTTTCTTTCTTCTGCTGAAAGCGTTTTGAACTTTTGGCAGTGGTACGTCATGTGTTGTTTATCTTTGCAGAATAGACAACCAGCGTTACTGTGTTTTTTGTTATTGTCTGATGCGACGTTAACGGCAATGGTTTATAATGACTGGAATCGTCTTTCTAAGAAGTTCATAAATTCTTCGAACTCTGGGATATCATGCGGCTTCTGAAGATTTTGTTCGTATAGACGGTTGGTTTCAGAATCCCATTTTCTGAGGATTATTCGAATTACCATTGGACCCCATGTATCGATTTCTACATCTTGGTTTTTCAACGCCTGTAGACATTCTCTTGTAGTTTCAGTGCGTCTTCTTTTGTAACCGTTGGTACGTCTAATATCTTATCAATTAGTTGGAATGTTAGTAGCCTTTTGTTTTCATATCGCTTTTGCAATAACTCCCATGCTGTTTCGTAATTAGCTTCAGTTGACTCAAGGTGTTGAATCAATTTGCCTGCTTCTCCCCGTGTGTGGGTTTTCAGAATAGTGCATCTTTTCGGCCTTGGTCAGTGCTTGGTTTTCATGAATTACTCTTTTGAATATATCGAAGAAATTAGACCAGTTTTCATATCCTCCATAAAAGATCGGGATAACGACTTTTGGAATTGCTAACTTTTGCTGTGGCTGGTTCACCACGATTTGTTGAGTTTGGGCCATGATATTTTCTTGAGCTTCTAAAGTTAGTTTTTCCAGAATTTCTTCGTACTGGCCAAGAGTGTCTGCATAAGTATTATTGACAAAATAGTTGTTTTGAAACTTTGTTTCATTTATCATTATTTCTTCATGCAGTTGATGAATAGCATCCCATTGTTTTTTAATTTTTTCCATGTGAAGCTTATAGCGAGATTTGGACTTTCCTTGGCTTAGTTCCGTTTCAATTTGGTTTAGGTCGGTTTGTAGTTGTTGCAGCCTGAAGTTTTGTTTTTTCAGACGGTGTTCTTGTTCTTTTTCCGCCAAGGGATCGGCGGAACTTGCTGAAGGTGTTTCTGCTTTTGGACAGGTTTTTAGGTAGTTTAGTACTTCTTCGTATTTTTCTTTTAATTGGTTGTCATATTTTTTGGTAAAATATGCATGTTCGGTGAGGTTTAGGTTTTTTATTTCCTTGTCGTTTTTCTGGATACTTTTCCATATTTTTTTTAAGGTGGCGATGCGGTCTTTTATATGTTTCAGTTTTTCTCAAAGAAGAGTCCTTCTTGCTATTGCTGATAAGCTGGATTATTTGTTTTCCTAGTTCTTCTTGTTCTTGAACAAGCTCATTCATTTTGCTTTCCGCAGACATGATGAATTTTTGAACAGACGGGACGGGATATTTTGTTTGTTTATTTGTTTTTTGTTTACTTTCGGCTAGTTTGCAAGTAGTGTCTGTTTGTGTTGTATGTTAAGCTGAGTTCAATAATATATGCCCGCCAGCGTGAACTTGGCACAGGAATACCTTATTAAACCCTTAAAGTATTTTCCTCGCCAGCGTTAACTGGTCACGGGGAAAAGCCTTTGCTTGTGTGTGATACTCAATCGTGGAAACGATAATATATGCCCGCCAGCGTGAACTGGCACAGGTATATCTTATTTATTCCTTTTAGTATTCCCCTCGCCAGCGGTAACTGGGCAACAAGGAAAATACCAATTATTAAGTAACGTGTATATTTGTGTGTGCGAGTGAAGCTAACGGCACTTTGCTTTTTCCCACCACTTAGTTTTTTCGAGTGCTTCTTCACGTTACCCTACTCATTTCAGGCAACGACACCCTAAAACAGGTTTTGGTGGTAAGCTATTCGCCGAAAAGCTCTTTAAATCTTGCTTCTAGCCTGGTTACGAATTCAAACGGTTTTTTATCTATGGTTGGCGTGACTGGCAAACCTGAATTGTGCGTTTTGATGTCAACTCCGTCTAAAGAAGCTATTACGATTTCTTCTAATTTTTCTTGACGTTTCTTAGCTCTTTGGTTTCTGTTCAGCTTTTTTCTTGCCATGTACGACAGACTTCCTGACAACTGTGATTATATGGTTGGTTTTGGTTGCTTGTAGATGGACGGACGATAAAGTTGATGGACGGATACACGGTTGTGTATATTGGACGGATGTTCTTCGGTTGGAGAACGGCTTTAAGGCTCGAAGGACCAATGTGCAAGCTTTGCTTGCCAATAGCTTTGCTCAGCTTCGGCTTGAGATGAGCAGCGGGACGATGTAGGACGTAGTAGGTATTTGTTCGTAGTAAATGAGTAACAATTATCGTGGTTAATAACGTACTCACTTATTCTAAGATTTACATTCCATTTATACAACTATCAATTAAACAATGCGTGTGATCTCAATGATGCAAAATAGTAAAATTTAATAACATTATATTATGTATAGTCATCAGAACGTGCAAGGTTCAACTGACGTGACTGTAAGAAGGTCAGTGTAGACACTGTACATACCATCTAAGTAAATATTAAATATGCATAGAATTGTCTTATTAAATTATAGAAATTTTATGTGTAATTGTGAGAATTATACACAGTATGAATATATGGCATAAAGGCAATTATTTTTTTCTTTTTAGTTCAATTTACTATTAAAGCATGTTTTTTAATTTTTTAAACTATATTTTTTTTTCTTTTTTGTTCCGTTTACTACTAGAGCGTGTTTTTTAGTTTTGTCAAACTATAATTTATTTTTCTACCTCCCCGTGCCGAAAATGGGTAATTTGCGCGCCTGCTGCATTCCTTTTATATGGTAGCCATTTCCCAGGGTCCCTCTCCGAGATGAAATTTTTTTATCCTGATGATCCTGTTCAGGATAATGGGACCAACTTATCAAATCATTGCATGGTCATCGATTGTAATCTGGCGTTATAAAGTGGGTGAAAATCAAATGAAACTAATAAAAGCGTTTTAAAACAAGTGAATTTACTTGAATAATATTTTAATTAACAGGTATCAGGGAAATTTGGTTTTTCTGACTTTGTTTTAGTTATTATATTTTGTATCATTCATAAAATGTCCTTACTTGAAAAAGTCAACCTAAAATCTTTTATACTTTGATGAAATTTAATCTGAATGAATAATAACGGAATTGAAAAATAAAGATTAATGAATAATCGTTTAACGAAATATAAGTTACTTTAATAGAGGGTGCATAAACCTTTCATAGGTGCTAGTTATTTACTCAAAAAAAGATATTTTTTTAAACAAATATATTTATTTTCTTCTAAAAGAAAAACAATAATAATTATATTTAAATTTTATGTATAAGAGTAAATAGTTGGTAAATTGGGAAAAGAAAAGAACAATACTTGGGAGTAAATGGCGATAAGCCTTGATGAAGAGCGAAGAGACATATGCCTCCACACTACAGTGCATATATTAAAATCTGAAAAAAAAAAAAAAAAAAAATATATATATATATATATATATATATATATATATATATATATATATATATATATATATAAGTAACCTAATTATTGGGGTATCGGTCCTAATTTAGGGCTAGATTTAAATTGCTTTTAAGCTACGCCAAGCTTTCGGTAATGATTATTACCTTCTTCAGGGTGCTTTGCAATTAGTATCGATAACTTCTTGCGAAAAACAAACACACTTTGACCTTAACATTAAAATTAGATTTTACATACTGGCCAGTATTACTTGTTGTTCAACTAGTCGGTCAAGACTACCCTTCTTTTTAATATATATATATATATATATATATATATATATATATATATATATGAAAATGCGTGCACCCCCTCCATGATATTGCATCTTTTTAACATAATATGGATCAGATGTTCTTACTAAATGGCGTTTTATTGTTTATACTATCTATGAAAAAGATAAAGCAAAGTACAAGATTTTATTTTTCATGTCAACCATGTCAAGCCATCGAAACCCCAGTCATTATTTTTTAATTTGGACTTAATGCACAGTTAATAAATTTCTTGTAGTTTTACTTAGCTTCATCCTGATCCCTATAATTAAAATATTAATTTCGTTTAGGATGATCGCTTCATTTGACGTTAAAAGAGTATAAAAAAGTGATTGCGCTTATAAGCAGTCGTGTATTAATTACAACGCAGATAGAAATTCCGAGTTAGAAGTCGGAATTCCGAGATAGAAGTCGGAATTCCAAGTTAGAAGTCGGAATTCCGAGATAGAAGTCTGAATTCCGACTTAGAAGTCGGAATTTGTTACAAAAATAAAAATAAAAAATTGTGGCTCTTCTACGCTTTCGTACGTTAATCCTAAATTTTGTTCTTTATTTTTGAAAAATTAAGCGCCCTCGGCAGCAGCTCATGAGAATTTTAAAACCCGACGAAGGTATTAAAAAATATATAGTAAATGACAACCCAATAGCTAAATTTACAAATTATATTCATTTTAGGGCTACGTTCGTCAAAGCACATATATTCGAGTTAGTTTTTACCTTGCCTTTACGTGCCAAGACCACTTTTTCGGCAACTATCTTCTTCAAATTCTGAACGTTTTCCTGTGCTTGCCTTGAAAAATGTATCTAAAACTTGATATTTCCGCATCTTAGAATAATACCATTGGATTGGAACAATACAATATACGCACGTAACCAAAATTATTTCTTGTTAAGGGGAAAAGAGTCGTCAGTTTTTCATTTTTTCTTAGATTAAATTTTGTTGAATATTAGAGAGCAAATTATTTTTACTTCCCTCATAAAAAAGAAGGATTATAATCATGAAAAAAATCACCATCCGATATTTTTTCGGATATTTACGTTCCAGGCTCCCTTAGATGCCGAAAAACATTTCTCAATTCCGTCGGTCTCAAGAGTAAACAGCTGCAGGAAGTAGGTGTACCGGGTGACTTCGTATAAACTGGCAACCCCCGTAACTTTTTTATTTTTCGTCGTACAAAAAAAATAAAAATACTGACATACAGAGGATTTACGTTATAAATCTGCATTGTAATTCCCAGTAACGTTTCATATATACGAGGAACGACAAAAAGTACAATTTTTATAATGGAATTCTCTGTAAATTTTTGTCTAAAATGAAAGATCTTTTTTTTCTGATTCCAAATATATAATACAAGACATTTGGTTTAGCCGTTTTCGAGTTATTTAAGTTTAAAAATCAATTTTCATTTTAGACTGTAAAATTACTGGCTATAAAATATCAGCTTTTTGAGCAGTTGGCTATGGAAATAAACAATATAAACAAATGTTCTGTCAAATGTCAAATTACTGCATACCAAGGCATTATAATAAAACAGCGAAGTAAAAATTGAATATAAACAACAATTTATTAACAATATATTTTACTGCCAAATACACAGATGAACCAAATAACACAAAATAAATTAATCAGAATGAATATTTCCCCCCTGATTATCTACACATTCATGATAAACGTTTCGCAAGTGCTCAACTGCGTTCTTTATAAAATGACCATTTCTTTCATTTAAATAAATAAATAATGCCTTTATCTTACAGAAGGTGGAAATTAACATATGGATATAAATAGTTCATTATTCTAATTCAAATTATTTCGTTTCTACATGGCGCAGTCTAGCTTTAAAGAGCTACTCTACTGAACCATGCTGAAACGAATGATATATTTAGAAAAAATTAATAAATAATTAATTAATAATTTTAATCGCAGCTAACTGTATAAAACTGTAAATATATAAAAAATAAAAATATTTATCAAACTTACGGGTACATTTTGATTTTATTTAAACATAGACAATGAAACAATGGAACAAGGGACGGACCGATGGACTCTCACATACTGAACAACATATAAAAAATATGTTTCAATTACCTTGCGTTGCTAGTAGATGCTTTTTATATTTACTCTTAAACATATTAGGATTCAAGTTGATTAAATCAGTAGGTAATGAATTATAGGAAGTAACCGCTTGAAAAGAAAATGATCGCTGGAAAATGGCAGTTTGGTGTTGAGGCATTGTTAATCTATAACTATGACGAATATTAACTGAATGAGCATTACTCCGGAAAATAAGACGGTCACGTAAAGATGAAGGGGCATCAGGTTCATTCAAAATTTTAATTAAAAAAGTACTAAACTGAAGAAGCCTGCGCGAATCCATTCTTAGCCAGTTCAAATCTGAGTAATATCGGGATATATGATCAAACTTTCTAAGCCCAAAAATGAATCTAACACAGGCGTTTTGAACCCTTTGAATTCGGGACTTACCATTCATATCCAAACAATATCCATACACAAAATCACAATAATTAAAATTTGAGAGAACTAGCGACTCACAAAGCATTTTTTTAAAATTAAAACTTAAAACATGTCTATTATTATATAGGATTTTCAAGGTTAGGTATGACTTTTGAATTAATTTTTTCAAATGATTTCGAAATCTTAAATCACTGTCAATAATAACGCCTAAGTTTCTTGCACTATCGAGCACTGAGAGTTTTATGTTATTAATGATAATATTAATATTATTTTTAAGATATTCTACTTTATTTTTGCTACCAAATAATAGAAGATATGATTTTGAAGGGTTAAGTGTTAGGTTATGTTCATCAGCAAGTTTTGTTAATGTTTTTAAATCTTCATTAATCCGGGTCTCCGACTCAAAAAAATCATCATAATCAAAAGAATAATAAACCATACTTATTATCCGAAAATATCTTCTGGTGACGATTAGAAAGATAAGAGGCAAGTACTAAGTACGAATCCTCCTGGAAACCATAATATTTTAGCTTGGAAACAAGAAGTTTGTGATTGATAGTATCAAACGCCTCAGAAAAGTCTAATAATATCAAAACACTGTTAAGTCTTTTATCACTGGCGTGGACAACATCATCAATCACGTTTGTTAAGGCTACAGAAGTACTAAATTTTTTCCTAAAACCACACTGGCTATCAGGAATTATTTTATTTATTACACAAAACTCATAAACTTGGTTATATAACACTTTCTCATAAATTTTAGAGAGGGTAGGTAAAATACTTATTATTCTCAGGTCATTAAAATTTTTGGGACTGCCAACTTTAGATAATGGTTTTCCTATTGATATTTTCCACGGATCCGGAAAGTAATTTGATTCTATAGAACAGTTAATTATATGTGTAAAGTAAAGTTTAAATTATTATTATATCTGTTTTGGTTATAATAACGTATTTTATTATCACAATTCGAAATATTTTGTAAAAACGCCCCAAAAAAATTATTTAAATCATCCGGGTTCGATATATTTTTGGGTATACACCTATTCTTGTTAGAGGTTATATTAAAATTTTTTAAAGCCGTCCAAGTTTTACTGGAGTTTTTTTCAGAACACAAAGTATTCAAATATATTTTTTTTTTCTCTTCTAACCATGGATAGTGTAAAATTTCTCATTTGCTTATAGATTAGCCAATCATCATTGATCTTTGTACGTTTAAATTTCTGAAGAGCAGTATCTCTTTGTTTCATAAATATCTTAAGATTAGCAGAAAGCCAAGGTGCTCGAGATTTCGTAATACTCGCTTCTTTGATAGGAGCATGGAAATTAAATAGTGTTAGTATAAATTCATTAAGTAGCTTGATTTTGTTGTCAATATTGTTCTCATATAAAATATTGTCCCACGGTAAGTTACGCATATCTTGTAAAAAATTATTAGAATTAAAATCTTTAAAACATCTGTATCGAATAAAAGTAGGCTCTGCAGGTTTTTTATATAAGTCAAGGCTACAATAAACCATTTTGTGATCCGAAATATTATCGGTTGCTATTGTACCAGATTCTTTTACCAAAGACGTGTCACTAACAAAAATTGCATCAAGCAAAGAAACTGAATTAGCAGTTATCCTGGTAGGTTCATTTATAATTTGATGGCAGTTATAATCTTCAAAAAAAGAAGTTAAGGGATTTTCCAAACTTAATAGGTTAATGTTAAAATCGCCTAAGCAAATTATATCGTCTACTGTAGGGTATAAAAAAGAAAAGATGTTATCGAAATCTATTATAAAATTGTTAAAGTTAGTTTTAGGAGGTCGATAAAACACAGAAAAGCTATTTTTTTGTTTTTAATTCGAATTTTTAAAATGAGATATTCGATTTGGCAAGTCAAGGGAAAATCTAATATTATCTCTTCAACAGTGAAAGTAGTTTTAACATAGGATGCAACTCCTCCTCCCCTTCCATCTCTATCCTTTCTAAATAACTGGTAACCGGGAATATTAACGTGAGCAGAGTCGTCCTGAAGGGACAGCCATGTTTCACACAAAAATACAAGATCAAAATTATGATGTTCAACTATATTCTTAAAATCATAAAACCCTGCAAAAACAGAACGTATGTTTAAGTGTCCTACCTTAAGCCCGTCCACAATCAATCAACCATTGCACATTCAAAATACAATCAAATGTTGAAAAAATCAATAGCAATAATAATAACAAAAAATAACAAATAAAGACTAAAAGATGAAATAAAGGCAGCTACCCAAAATCGCTTAAATTAAGTATAAAATTTATATTAAAAGAAAAAGATAAATAAAGAAAAATTGCACCCAGCTTACAAATATATCATTTGCATTAGACAAAAGCAAGTTGAAATATCAGGAGAAAACAAATAAAAAAAAAAAAAGTTCTTAGTCATTACATGTTAATTGCGAACCTACATATATAAATGACATAAAAACAATTTACACCAACCCCAGAAATCAACAGCAAAGAGTAAAAAAAAAGAAAGAAATATAATTCGTCTGTGGACCCAAGAGAATAACCTAATATATAAATGTTATTTATTTCTACGTATGATTGTAACTAAGAAGGAATATTTTTAGACAATTAAATTAGAACGGCGATTTTGTACAACCCTATAGTTTTTTACGCAACTGCAGTGCAATAGCGGTTTGCATTTTTGTTTAAAAAATAAATAAAAGGCAAGTCTAAATAAATACATCTATACAGAAAAAAAAACCTATTCTTATTACACTAAAGGGTTTATGTACATCACATAACTTAAACAAATAATGTTAGGCGAGATTCATCACTAAGTGGGTCAGTAACTTGTAAAGGGAAGTGTAAAAATTACTTACATATTCAATATTTTAACATTATTGTAAATTAATTAGGTCGCATTCTTCACAAATCCTATGTATGGTATCACCAAACTTAACGTAAATATTTCCGTTTAAAACCCAAGAATTTTTACTCGAGAATTTACGCACAGCACTATTCAACAAACCGAGACGAATTTTCGTTAGATCTTCTTTGATTTGAATGTCACTATTTCTAAGATTTTTTCTATTTTTTAACACGGCGAGTCGAGCGGTGTCAGTAGAGAATTGTACAAGTACTGCTGGCGGTCTCTCACTGGTATTTTTTGAAGAAATCCTGTAGCACTTTTTAATGTTTTAATTTTTTATGTTTACCTTTAATGTTTTGGTAAACAAATCTGTGACGTCCGATCGCAAGTCCTCGCCATCTTTAACCTTCATTCCGAAGATACGCAGATTTAAAATTCAAGACGATTGTTCTAGGTCGTCCATCTTTCTTCTTAAATCCCTATTTTCAGCCCTCAGGTTTTCCATTTTATCAGATATGGCCTTAATTATAGCTTTCTGAGCCTCTAGCTGTTGTTCAAATTTTTTCTCAACCATTGTGGCTACCCTCTCCGCAATATCATGTAAGAATTTTAAACTAAAAGTATTACAAATTGTTGTTTTTATCTCTCTCAGATCCGCACTTGACAAACCCATAATGGCAAGAAGGAATGTTGAATGTACCTTTTGTCAAGTAAAAAATCCGATTGACCACTAAAATGCACTTAACAAAGAACACTAGGTAGCTTGATAGTTAAGCACTGTTACGAAACATAAACTTGATATTTAAAGTTGCTGTGAATAACTTTATTCTTAAATAAACTGAGAGCGACCACGAGTAACTACTACTACGATTAGTGCGCCATCTCTCCTCTGTCTTATTTCCTGTGTTATAAAATATTTTATATCTTCAACGTTGTCCAGATCACGTTTATATATTTTGTTTTAAATATACCCCCACAAAAAATTTTCCATGGGAGTTAGATCTAGACTATTTGAAGGCCACGAAATAATTCCATTTCTTCCAATCCACTCGTTGTAATTCTGATCCAAACGTCAATGTCACGTAGGTCAATTATGTTCATAGACTGCCTTAACGGTAAGTTTTCTAGTATTTCCTGTAGATGAGTTTCCAGAAATTCTTGAAATATTGGTCCAGTTAAAGTTCCTTCGAAAAAATAGTTCCCTATTACCCTATTCTTCAGCAGGCCGCACCACACATTCACTGTTCTCCTACCTTGAAATTGAACTTCCCTTGTGAATTGGGGATTTTCTTGTGCCCACTGACGAAAATTTTGTCGATTTGGTAATCCACTAGTTGAAAAGCTTGACTCATCGGTCCATAATATATTTTTAAAAAAGTTTCTTTCGTTATTTATTCTATTTAACATAAAGTTGCAGAAATTGAGTCGTTGATTCTTATCCCTTTGAGTTAATTTTTGAACAGTATGATATTTATAGGGCCTAAATCCATATTTCTTTAAAACCTTCCTAATATATTCACGTGAAGTTCTTTTTACTCCGTAACGGACCCGCATTTCCTTAGAAGTAGTTCGCAGTGACTGACTCGGATTTTCTACGTGATGCAAAGCAATATTTAAATCGTGATTTTCCGTGTTATTGTTTAGTTCCCTCTTCTTTCTTTGCAAATCTGACGTTATTCTAAATTTGGTGAAAATATTCTGGATTGTCGATCTTGAGGGAATCGGACCATCGGGATGATTTGCCATGTAAGCACGTCGCGTTGCAGAAGCATTATAATTATTTTCGGCATACAAACAAACAATTTATCGTTTTCCTGCCACAGAATAAACCATTTAAAAAAAATATATCAAAAAGAATTGATTTAGTTTTATTAACAGTGATTTAAATGTCAAAGTCATTTCAGAAACATTTGTTAATATTGTTTATTTCCATAGCCAACTGCTGTTATTTTATAGCCAGTAATTTTACAGTCTATAATGAAAATTGATTTTTAAACTTAAATAACTCGAAAACGGCTAAACCAAATATCAACTTGTATTATATATTTGGAATCAGAAAAAAAAGATCTTTCATTTTAGGCAAAAATTTAGAGGGCATTTCATTAAAAAAAATTGTACCTTTTGTCGCTCCTCGTATATATGAAAAGTTACTGGGAATTACAATGCAGATTTACAACGTAAAAAAAATCATCTGTATGTCAGTATTTTTATTTTTTTTTACGACAAAAAATAAAAAAGTTACGGGGGGTGCCAGTTTATACGAAGTCACCCGGTACAATCACAAGGAAGTATGCGGGAATTCCTAGGAAGTATATAGGATTTCTTAGGAAGTATGTGGATTTCCCAGGAATTATGATGGAATTCCAGGAAGTATGGAGGAATTCTAGGAGGTACCTCGAAATAATACTCATCATGTATATTTATAGTACAATGAGGGCATAAAGTCTGGAAACCTTGAGATATGTCAAAAACTATACAAGTTGGGTAAAAAAGTTTCATATAAAAGTTGTATAGTTCCTTACGATTTATGATTCAAAAATGTCTTGAAATATACAGGGTGTTTTAAAATCAAGTTACACGCCAAACCTTCAGAATCTCTAATGGAACACCCTGTATATTATTTCATTTTAAGAATCTACATAAAATTCTGATCATATTTTATTAAGCATATCCTATCCCTAAAGTCAACTGTTTTTGAGATAAAAAAAATGAGAAAACTGTTTTACAAAATTTTTTTAATAACGATTAACAACGATAGTCTAAAATTCTAAATGATGCGTTTTAATGTAATAAATGTTGGAACTGTTGTCCGTTCACTTCCTGACAATATCCTAATCGATTGATGAACTCTTGTTGTAGATTTCGAATGAAAGTAGGTGGGATTTGTCGGATTTCATCTCTTATACGATTTTTCAGCTCATCGATATTAGGAGGTCTGTTCAAATAAACTTTACTCTTTAAATATACCCACAGAAAATAATCTAGGGGAGTTAAGTCCGGGGACCTGGCCGGCCATTCGTAGGGACCACGACGTCCTATCCACCTGTTAGGAAATATTTCACTGAGATACTGCCGAACAGGTAGCGCGTAGTGAGGTGGTGCTCCATCTTGTTGGAACCACATTGCTGCAGTAGGCATATCAGGCTCATTACCTGGATACAATTGAGCTAAGGCAGGAATCAACTCGAGTTGTAAAAAATCAAGATAAATTTCGCCGGTTAAATTTACGTCGAAAAAGTAGGGACCTATAATTCTATCTTGAAATATTCCAGCCCAAACATTGATTTTCTCGGGATATTGCGTATGAGCCACTTGAGCCCAATGGGGATTCTCTGTAGACCAATATCTACAGTTTTGTCGGTTGACAGTACCATTAAGAAAAAAGGTGGCTTCATCGGAAAATAAAATATTTCTACAAAAGAATGGATCCAGGTTGCACCGCTCTTGCATACTTTCGCAAAACTCAAGTCGGCGGTCAAAGTCGTCTTCATTTAATTCATGGATTAATCTTATTTTGTAGGGATGATACTTTGCCGTGTGCAGAATATTTTTTACCGATGATTGACTAAGGTTTAAATCTAATGCTACTTGACTTGTAGGTAAATGTGGATTTTCGTTATAACTGAGTAAAACATTCAATTTCATATCATCATCTAGTTTTGGCCTACCTGTCCTGGGAAGATCTTTTACACAACCATGATCACGAAATTTTTTGATAATTTTGCTAACTGTGGATTTTGCAATTGCTTGTCCTCGCTCGGGATGCGTATTATTAAAAAGTTCACATACTTCGTCAAGATTTCTTGGGCGATCTCCCCATGCAAACATCATAAGAATCTCTATTCTTTCTCTTTCTGAAAGCATTTTTATCAGGAAAAAAGTAACTCTCCAACAATATGTTAAAAATTGACACAGTTTATTGTCAGTACATGACAGTTTCTATGGGAGTTCTAAAATAATCCACCAGGTTTCACTATGCATAGGGAAATCAGTTAATTTTGTTTAAAGACAAATTTCCATTTTCTCATTTTTTTATCTCATAAACAGTTGACTTTAGGGATAGGGTATGCTTAATAAAATATGATCAGAATTTCATGTAGATTCTTAAAATGAAATAATATACAGGGTGTTCCATTAGAGATTCTGAAGTTTTAGCGGGTAACTTGATTTTAAAACACCCTGTATATTTCAAGACATTTTTGAATCATTAATCGTAAGGAACTATACAACTTTTATATGAAACTTTTTTACCCAACTTGTATAGTTTTTGACATATCTCAAGGTTTCCAGACTTTATGCCCTCATTGTATATATATATATATATATGTAATGTCATTTCAGAAAACCGTGTTTTCCGACCTTTCGGTGGGTATATTTCGGATACTATTAGAGATTTTTTTTGTACCATATTTGGTACCGGAGATGTGGTACCGCAAAGTCAATCAAAAAAGTCACCTTCGATGTAACACGGTTCAGGTAGGAATTTTTGATTTTTGTTGTCGAAACTTTCCAGAACGATGGCTCTTCGGGTCCTACAGAACCCTATTGTTTTTGGTTGAGCTTCGAACCCGTTTCGTAATTTTACGGTTTTTTTTTTTCGTTCGAAAAAAGGGTGTTTTTGGGTGGTTATAGCTCGACTGGGTGTGTCCTAGCGAAATTTCGCAACAGACATTTTTCTTTGGAAACATAGAGGAGAACAAAAACCCGAATGCACCTCTGTCGGAAAAATGACCGGAAAGTAGTTTTTCGAAAAAAAACTTTTTTGATACATTTTGTTTTTTATAGAAATAAGCTGGCAGGATTACGGCATCAGAAAGACCTCAAAAATATACACAAAATGGAATATCTGTGAAAGATTCTGAATATATACAGGGGGTGCAATTACTAAATAAAATTTGTAGTTTCCGAAAAATGGGTAATTTTTCTACATTATCCTGTATTACAAGAAAGCTAATACACCTAGGGCGTAGGGTATTTTTTATGAAACTAGATACTCATAGGTAGATTGTGACTAAATTTCAAAATTTTAGCGTACACAGTTAAATTAAAAGTTGAAACTTTCAAGTCCTAATTTAACCTCTCTGTGGGGCTCACTGTACACAGTAATCGGAATTATTGACAGAAGGATAAAGAGTTTATTTGGCTACAAAAACCTCTATAATATTTTCTTCTAGCTGTTGGGTTCTAGTTTAAAAGCTATAATTTTTTTACTAGTGAATTATTTCGGTATGGAATATGGATTGAAGAGACTTGGATAATAAATTTAGAAAATTTAGTTTTTGCAACCATGAATTTTTTCATTTTTTATTTCTTTACCTAAACTTTTAAAGGATTTAATTGGAGTTTTCGATAATAGATAGGATATTTTTTTTAACTTCTAGGGGTGTAATTTATTACAAAAAATATTTTAATACGTATTAAAAAATAGGTTTACCTAGTGATTCCTTAAAATTTTTATATACGATTTTCACAGATTTAAGTAACTATTAGTGGCGGTTTTTTGTTTTTAATATTTTGAGAGCTTTAAAAAAATCGGTATTCTCCTTGTGGCTTTTGAACCGCTTAAAATTTTTAAATATCGTTTTCACGAAATATATGGGATTTCCAAGGAGGTATATAGGATGTCCCAAAAATTATGCAGGATTTCCTACGAAGTATATGGGATATACCAGGAAGTATGTGGGATATACCAGGAAATATGTAGGATTTCCTAGGAGTTAAATCGAATTCCCAGGAGGTATACAGGAATTCCTTAGCTATTAGCAGATTTGGTGTACAGAATTGGGTCAGCTGTTTATCTCTCAGTCGGTCTGTATGTCTGTCTGTCTGTTCGCGGCATTGCTAAAATCTAATCACCCGATTGACTTCAAATTTTGGTCAAAAATTAAGTATATATATATATATATATATATATATATATATATATATATATATATACACTGGCCCACAAAAAAAGTGGCGAGCCTAAAATTTGTATCAATTTCAACCCTTAATAATTTTTGAATGGATTCTTAGATTCTGTTAATTTTTTTTGCAATTTATTTCGATAGTTTTTCACAATGATTTTGTAATAAAAATTTAAACTTCCGAATAATACTGGATAATATACAGGGTCAAAGGCAAACTTGTGTTTTTTCACCAATTTTTGAGACGCTCTATAGAATGACCTGGCTTAAATATGACTATCGTCTATGAGTCATTTTGTTGCCTGTTTCTTTAGCAACATTTTGTTTTTTGAATGACCTTCGTATCTTTCTTTTTAGAAAATATAGAGCAGTAAAGTGATGTTTTACTGTAATTTCCCTTACACTCAATAAAAATGGAATTTTAAAAGCGTAGAGTGCTTTGAAATTTAAAATGTCTTTGAAATGTCAAGCCTTGAAAAGACTTTCTGTCAGTCTGAAGCGTTGTTTTCATTAGTAATGGCACGACAAATTAGTCCAGAGCAAGTTGCTCAGATTGTAGCATTAGTAAATGATGGAAGGGGCGTTGCGCACGCCGCACGAATAGTGGGTGTTCCAGAAACCACGGCTAGAAGGGCAAGGAACAGGTTTCTAGAAACTGTTCAGTTTGTGAGAAGAATAGGATCGGGTCGTCCCAGAGTTACATCAAACTTAGACGACAGGTTTGTTACCCTGCAAACCTTAAGAAGGCCTTTTCAGAATGCCGTGATTGTAAAGAGACATTTACTCGAGGTTCGTAATAAAAATGTATATGATGAGACAGTGCCTCGTCGGCTTAAACATCGTTTATCTCGACTTAATGATTAATTAAGGTCATTCTATAGAGCGTTTCAAAAATTGGTGAAAAAACACAAGTTTGCGTTTGACCCTGTATATTATCTAGTATTATACCGAAGTTTAAATTTATATATAAAAATAATTGTGAAAGTATCGAAATAAATTGCAAAAAAAATTAACAGAATCTAAGAATCCATTCAAAAATTATTAAGGGTTGAAATTGATACAAATTATTTTAGGCTCGCCACTTTTTTTGTGGGTCAGTTTATATATATATATATATATATATATATATATATATATATCCAATATTGCGAAACAAAATGGTGGCCTAGTGAAATGTTAAAAAAATTATTACTAAAAAACTGCAAAACAAATTTAACTGAAATTTTGCACAAAAATCAAATATTATGTAGAAAATAACTGGTTAAATTTTGGTACAAATCCAAGATGGCGGAATAAAATGATAAAATTATTAAAAATTCAGCCCTAAAAACTATTTAGTGGATTGATTTCAAATTGTGTGTCACAACTAATTGTGATATAGAGATAACTAGTAAAATTGCGGAATTTATTAAAGATGGCAAAACAAAATGGCGGCCAAATAAAAGGTTTGTCTGACTGTCTGTCTGTCAGTTCGCGGTATAACTACCTACCAGATTGACTTTAAATTTTAGACAAGAATTAAAAACTATCCAACTTACCTCAAATTTTGCACAGAAATCGAATGTTACTTAGGAATGAACTGGTAAAAGTTTGGTATCAATCCAAGAAAGCAAAATAAAATGGCAACATAAAAAAATATAAAAAAGAGGGCAATTAGAAAAACAAATTTTGGCCAGGGATATATAAATTTATTAAACGAAAGGAAGGGGTGCCAATAAAATGAAGAACACAGAAGTTACTTATCTTACTAAGGCTGTGTTACTATTCATAACATTCATCAAATTCTTATGAATGTTGACGTAGGCGCTATTTTTTGTTTTAAGTGTGCTCGTTGTAAATGTTGTTGGTGTAGAAGAAGATTAACTTTGGAGGATAAAAAAAAATTCCTTCTTTGCCAGTCTTTTAAATGTAAAATGTTGAAAACCCTTAGTTATATATAATTATCTCTTAATAATGTTAATACCTCCCTAGAAATAAATATTACTGATGAAGACCAATCCTGAATGGTTGAAAAGTCTAAGAAATAAAAAAAGAGCAACACCAACAATATAGCAATTTTATTTTAAATTTACATAAGAGTTAAATATTCTCTTAATTAAAATATCGCACTAAGTAAGCCAATCATCAATATAATTTAATTTTAAAGAAATAAAAACAATCCACCTGCAATGATCATTAATCAGATATCCTGCACAACCGTAATAAACTGGAAATCAAGTAATTAAATCAAAATTGACCCGATTTCGGTAATGGTATGATGTTGCAATCAAAGTAATTCCACAAGGATTTCTCGATACCTGCTTGTTCGGATATTTTTTGGGCTTTTTTTATCGCCGCTCTCGGAAAGTCCGGCTTCCTTGAACCAGCTTTCGTTTGAACGAGAGCGAACGTGCAGATTCCGCTAATAAGCCAGTGCACCAGCGGCGTTGCCATATCTCATTAGAAATCGTGAATTTGAAGTAAAAAATTCTCCCTATGAATCAATAATTATCTGTTCGTACTTCTAAGAATAGAAGATAGTAAGTATCGGTTCGCCACTAGTAAGTATTACTTAGTTATTTTGGGTTATTTCTCTTATTAGTGAAGGTAGAGCATTGCGGTTTTCGCGACATGGTGCTACTTTTTTGTGATACGAAAGATGACCCAAACAAAATGTTCATAGCCCCCATCGTTTTTAAGATACACTGTAAAATTGAAAATATTGCATTTTTGGGCCTGCCTCGTATTTCGGTTGTTGTTTAACTTATCTAAAAGGTAAAAACTGGCTCTGATACAGTTTTTCACATAGAATCCAGTGGTGTAGTCATTTTTTTATGTGAGCTATCGTTTTTGAGATATAACACAAACTTATAATTTTTTAAATGTATATTTTTATTTTATATTATTCAGTTCACAATAAGCTTCTCGAAAATATATAATAGTATATACTTTTCTATTCGAACCGCCCAGTAATTTACATTTTTTTTAGAGATAGACTCAGTTTTTGTTGGTAGACTGGGATTGCTTGCAAAACAAATGAATTTTTCAGGTATATTTTATTTATAGTAACAAGAATTTTTTTAAAAATTCTTCAATAAATTATTACCTTGTATATCCTATCGTTTTATACTATTTTACAAGAAATGTTCAAATTTTAGCAATTTAATAATTCAATAATTATAATGTAAAATGTAAGTAGATTTGTAATAACTATCATTTATCTTAAGCCCGTTTTACATGTTGCAATTCTTTCTTGCAAGTTGCAATAGTCTTGAACAAAAGCATGCGCAGTGGCAAGACATTTGTACCTTTTGTCAAACTGCGCATGCCTATTGCATATTGCAAAGAAGAATTGCAGTATGTAAAACGGCCTTTAAATTGTTATGTTGCCTATTGCCTTGCCTTCTAAATCGGACCGAAAACTCGGTTTTATAATAAAAATAATTATTATTAACCGGTTTTTCGCTGCTAAACCAGTGAATCCATCAATCTTGAAAAGTATGATTAATTGAATAAAATGAATATGTTAATAATTCTACCTCTAATACCTCTAAACAGCAACTAACAACAACAACAACAAAAACTAATCCTACCACTAAATATTACTAAAATAAACAGAAAACTAAATCTATACCCTAAATCAGGGGTGCTCAAACGGTCGATCGCGAGTGCTTTTTGAGTAGGTACTTAACTAAACTACAAAAATTTATTACGTAATACCTAACACTCTGCTGGCGGCAAAAGGCGGCTTTATTAAAGGAACGCGCTGTACTTGTCAAAGAAAAGCCGCGTTTTTTATTCTTGCCGCCTTTCTAGAAATTTCGGGCGGCGCGTTTGACGGGAACATTCGAGACTTTCGTTCACGCCGATATAAACGTTGCGCCGGCAGGAATTGGAGTCATTTTGAATTGCAACTTGAAGGCAATACTACGTCGATACAAAGTTTATTATTAAATAGTACAAAACGAGTGCAGCGAAGAAATCTAAAACGTATCATGTTAATAACGATTGGGAGGAAGAATTTTTGTTTCGTATGGTGAAGGATAAGTGCATTTGTCTTATTTGTCGTGCGTCAGTTGCAATACCTAAGCGTGGTAACTTAGAGAGGCATCATAAAACGGTTCATAAAAACTATGAAAAGGATTTTCCGCCACAGAGTGAATTAAGGAAACGAAAAGTACGTGATTTGATATCTTTTTGAAAAAAGAACAAACCATGTTCACAAGACCAGCCAAACAATCAAAAGCTGCTGCGATCGCGTCATTTAAAATATCTCATATATTGGCGAAACACAAGAAACCATTCGAAGATGGATCGGTTGTGAAGGAAGCATTTATTGAAGCGGGTGAGACTTTATTTGGAGATTTTAGAAATAAAACAGAAATCATGCTATTAGAGAACTTCAGTTATCTCGTCCGACTGTCACAGGGCGTATTGAAGTCATGAGTCAGGACAAGGCAGATAAACTAAAAAATGATATCATGGAATGTACATACTTTTCTTTACAGTTCGACGAATCCACCGATATGACAGACACTGCCCAGCTGTGTATTTGTATTAGGATGGTATTCAATGACATGTTGGCTAAGGAAGAATTTTTGACAATCATTCCTCTGAAGGGGAAGACCGTGGCGAAGATATATATGACGTTTTCTTCAATTTTGTAAAAAACTACAAGCTACCAATATATAAATTAGCAATGACTGGAAACAAAAACGGTTTTGTGGCATTGTGTCGAGCTAATGAAGATTTCCCTTCATTTTTTTCAATCCATTGCATTATACATCAACAAGTTTTGTGTTCAATAGTTTTAAACACGGAGGAAATTATGGACATTGCAACAAAAATTGTGAATTCCATCCGTGCAAGTAGCTTGCAACGGCGGCTGTTTAAGTTGCAGTTGGAAGATAGGGAGTCAGCTGAACACACTGATTTAGTTCTTCACACAGACGTCAGGTGGTTGAGCCGCGGAAAATTCCTAGAAAGGTTTCAAGAATTATTGCCCGAAATAACAGCTTTTCTAGCCGAAAGAGGTGAAGACACTCAGATGTTGAAAAACGAAAAATGGCTGACTGATTTGACATTTTTGACTGACATCACAATGCACTTAAACACCATTAACTTGGAGCTTCAAGGTAAAGGAAAAACTGTTATTGAGATGATTAGCGCAGTAAACGCAATCAAAAGTAAATTGCAACTTATGATAGATCAACTTAAAAGAAAGGATCTGAAACATTTTCCGTCTTTGAAAGCAAGGATTCCTCAGTTAAATTATGATACGTATGAGGCTGAATTATTAAATATTTTGGGACAATTCGAAATGCGTTTTTATGATTGTAGTAAATTGGTAAATGTAGCACCATTTATGAGTTATCTTTTTTCATGTAAAAACATTGAGGAATTAGCTACTGAAATAGCAAGTCAGTTTAATGTGAACTCATGTTCTGTTGAAAATGAGTTGGTGCAGATTATATCAGATATACATCTCAAAGCTACAGCATTTGAAACAAATTTCTGGTGTTTTATATCTGAAGATAAATATCCGAATCTAAGGAAAATCGCTCTTCAACTGACAGCAATGTTTGGGTCAACTTACTTGTGCGAGTCTGCATTTTCTGAAATGAAGATAATTAAGTCAAAATATCGCAATCGACTAACTGACGATCATATGTCATCATGCTTGCAATTAGCACTCAGTGGTTACGTACCATCTTATAAAAAGTATGCTGAGGACACGCAGTGCCACGCTTCAACATCCAAAGTCACTCATTAGTTAAGTTTAACATTATATGTAACTCTTTTGTTTTGTAACAACCAATAAACTTGCAATTTTGAATAACTATGAGTTTTTTGATTGATATTGTAGAGAAGAACCTAACTAAACCTAACCCAAACCTTGACTAAAATAATGTATATTGTTCGGAAAGCTAATCTCTATATATGCTACGATACACCCTACCTAGGTAGGTAGGTAGGGTGTATGTATCGTATATGTACAACCCTGCATACACACATACTTGCAGCCTCTCAGAGTCGATCGTAAGTAGTCTAAAAATATTGAGGTAGATCGCCAGCAGTTCAAGTTTGAGCACCCCTGCCCTAAATGATGTCCATTTTGCCTTACACAAAGCCTACATCATTTCCGTATTCTTCTTAAGGCATTGAAAATACTAACCGGTCGTTGTTGCATATACGCTCCCCTGGCATATACGATACATTATTTTTGAACCCAATATGAAACAACAAATATTAAACCCAGACCTACCCTGTCGTTCGCGAAGAAATATTCGATGCTGATTTTCTTGCGACTAGTATTTAGAATTATGCCTATTTAATACTCCGGCGCCACTTATGTATGCCTCATCGGACCATATTACTTTTCTATAAAAATTATTGTCATTATCTCATTAAGTCTCATTTTTCTAGATACTAGTTACAGAAAATCATACGACGCTGCGTGTCGCCCGAATGTAAGTGTTGCACCAATCTGAATTTAAATGATTTATAACCTTGTTTCCTTAAAAATGTTTGTATCCTGCTTTTTGGAACCCCAACATTCTGATGGATTTTTCTGCAAGACCTTGAAGGATCTACATCAATGGACGCCAGAACATTAATTACGTCTTCCTTGTTTTCCTTGTTATAGGTTTTCCTTCGCGACTTATTGAAAGATCCGAAATCAACTAGATTTCTTTTCATTCTAAGAAATGTAATATCACAGGGTTGTCTTCGTTCTGGATACCTAAGTTTAAAATGCCAACAGCTTCATAAAAATGTATTTATTATAAAATCCGACGAATGCATACCTTAACACTCCAGTAGGCGCGCGGGGTATTTAAATACCCCAGCGAATGCTTGTTTGTTCATATCTAAAAGGTGGGGGTATTACGTACAACGCTGCTCTAGGTATTCCTTGCGGTCAGTATGGTCAGTGAATAAGTGTAATCGTGTCGGAGCTAGTGCATATAATTTTCTCTCAATCGTACTTCGGGGTATTTAAATACCCCACGCGATTACTCACGTTAGTGTTTTGGACAGTTGAAAGATAGAACGTTCAGGTATAAAAAGTTCGTATTTTTTTAAATATAATTATATACATAGTCTACATTTGTTATAGAATGGGTAGCAGGGATCCAGAACAATGGAAAAAATGGTTGGAAGAGATTGAAAATGAAGAACAAGAGGTATATGCCGAGTCTGATCAAGATAGTGAGAAAGATGAAGTAGAAGAAAGTGATCACGATACAGACACAGAACAGCAAGGCGATGATAGTGAAGAAGAAAATAGATCTTCCGACCAACCAGAATCTACAAACGGGCCATATTTTATGAGTAAAAATAAAAAAATGAGATGGAATAAAATGCCTCCTCCACGTTCAAGAACCAGAGCTCCAAATTTGGTGCTAAAAATACCAGGGTCAATTGTAAAAAAGCTTTCAACCCTAGTGCGTCCCTGACAGTCGATGAATAATTAGCAGCATTTAGAGGTAGGTGTTCGTTTTGTCAATACTTACCATCAAAACCTGCAAAATATGGAATTAAGTTGTTTACTTTATGTTTTATTTATGCTGGTAAGCAGCCCAGTGGACCTTATCAGTCAAGTAATTCTCCATCTGATATCGTCAAGCGTCTCGTAGAACCAGTCAAAAAAACGAATCGAAATATAACTATGGATAGATGGTTTACCAGCATACCCTTAGCTTTAGATCTGCTGAATGACAAATTAACAATAATTGGTAATTAATTATGGACTACAATCGTTCCAAGTTTGCAGTAGATGTAGTCGACAAAATGTGTACGACATATAATGTTTCAAGAAACAGCCGGCGTTGGCCCTTGACAATATTTTTTGATATTCTCAATATAGCAGGTATAAATGCCCTGAATCTCTATGTGGCAAATACCGGGAAAGATGTGATACGCAGAAAGTTTCTAAAATCTTTGTCCAAGGATCTAAGCAGACCATTGATTTTACGACGATTCCACTCGCAAAGTGTACCTATGGGCATAAAAAGAAAAGCTTCGTTATTGCTAGATTTGGAACCATCAACGTCAAACGAAGGAACTGGAGCCAAGAAATTAAAACAGGTAATTGGACGGTGTCACCTTTGTCCACGAAGACTTGACAAGAAGACACCAGTTAAATGCACTAAATGTCATAATTGGTCGTGCAAAAATCATCAAGTTGTTATATGTACTAGTTGTTCTAATGATAACGAAGAAACTTGTTTTAATCTATATTTGCATTATAACGTTTATTTCATTAATAAAAATGTTTAAAAATATGTTGGTAAAATGTTTTTGGTAAAATTAGTTGTACATATAGTTATTTCCGCTTGGGGTATTTCAATACCCCGCGCGCCCACTTACGTCAGTTATTTGAGCGCGCCCACTTACGTCAGTTATTTGAGCACGCCTAATGGAGTATTAATAAATATAGTTCCGAAGCCTCCTTAACATCTTCGTTATATTCTGCAAAGCAGAGCAACATGTCCTATTTTTCTTCATTAGAAAACGTTTGGTTTCTAGCCATTTTTTATTGTAAAATTTAAAATAATTGTTGCGGTTGTTTAATCTAGATTCAAAACGAACCAGAGGTTTTTGACAAGTAATTTTATTGTGAACTGAATAATATAAAATACATATATATATATATATATATATATATAAGGGATGTCCCATTTAAAAAAAATATAAGTTTGTGTTATGTCTCAAAAACGACAGCTCACATAAAAAATCTGACTACACCACTGGATTCTGCGCGAAAAACTGTATCAGAGCTAGTTTTTACCTTTTCGATAAGTTAAACAACAACCGAAATACGAGGGGGGCCCCAAAATTCAATATTTTCAATTGCACACTGTATCTTAAAAACGAAGGGGGCTATGAACATTTTGTTTGGGTTATCTTTCGTTTCACAAAAATGTAGCCCATGTCGCGAAAACCGGAACCCTCTATATTCATTCACTAATAAGAGAGATACCCCATAAAAACAACGAAAACGGGACACCCTGTACATTATTCTTTTTATGTACTATTTTGATCTTTATCTGTAATCTATCACATCAAATGAATAAATAAATATATTATGTAGATAGTGTATAGGCCAATAAATACAAGATATGATGAAACATAGACGAACGAGGCAAATCATGCGCCGGCTAATACAGTAAAAATTAAAAAAAAAATGAAACCGACTTCAAAAAAATGCACGAAAAAGTGAAAAATAATATTTTATTCCACCTTGAAAATTTTACTGCGTGAAGTAAGACCTTATACCCGTAGCATTGACATCAATCACTATTTAGTGCATTTTTTTGAGGTCTGTTTAATTTTTTTATAAACATTTTCATTTTATACTTTTTAGTTTTATCTATATAAGCTTTATTGTAAAAATCAGGTTTAACAAATGGTCCACTGCATAATATTTTTTCCTGATATAATGGTGAACGCGTGGAATCGAGTCGCGAAAAACAAAATGGTGCCATTCCGCCATTTTTAACATTTTTTTAATATTCTTGCTATGGGACCACTCCGGCAATATCCTGAGTATTCCCTAAAAATGCATCTAAATTGTTCAAACCATCGCGGAGTAATCGATGTACAAACATAAACAAAATAACAAAACTGGCCGCTATTCCGCCATTTTTAATATTTTTTAAATATGCTTGCTAGGAGACCACTCCGGCGATATTCTAAATGTTCCCTGAAAATTCCATCCAAATTGGTCAAACCATCGCGGAGTAATCGATGCATAAAGCAACAAAATGCCGCCAATACGCTTAAATATGCTTGTTATGTGGCCACTGAAAAATTCATCCAAATTGGTCAAACCATCGCGGAGTAATCGATGTACAAACATAAAGAAAAAATACATAGGGTCAAACCGAAAACCTCCTCCTTTTTTCAAGTCGTCAAAAAATGAGGGTAGTCGGTTAATAACGTTTTATTCATACCGAGATTCATACCGAATGTTCATTTTTTAAAAATGTGAAGTAAAATACTAAATTTTGAGGTTGCACATTTTCATGATCACTCTGTATACATAAAATTACATAACGGGATAACAAAAGATACCTTTTAGCAAATGGGGTTGTATGTCTATTACGCACCTCAATGCTTTAGTTTGAAAAGGGTATTTAAAAAAATATAAATTTAAATATAAAACTCGATGCCTATCGCCCTTAATGTTTTTTAATTTTTTTTAATGTTATTATTCCAAAAAACTAGAGTCCTCTAGAATTTGGGGTTTGAATCATCAAAATCTGCCAAGCCCTTTGGACAATATGCGCGAATAAACATAAAAAAATACATACAGGTCAAATTGGGAACAAGGCCGCTTCCAACGAGGAGTAGAGGGGGTAGTTACCCCCCCCTCCCCCAGACACCCAATACTTAATATTGAAAATTATTTTGCCTCTAATATTTTTAACAATAAATTATTAAACGGAAAATTTAATAGATATTATTGTGATAATTTTTCGATGTATTAATAATATTCGACTGATATGGCAACAACGTCTCACACGTAAGGCGTTTGGCGGTCTTACCCCCCTCGCCATTATCAGAATTTATACACGAAAAATTACGACGTGAGATGGGAGACGGGAACGATAAATGCTTTTGGTTTGTCTATTGAAGTAAAAAAACTAAAATTTGTAATTGCAAGGTCTCCATTTAATTTTTAGTGGGTATATATTATGTATTAGATATATTGTCGTAATTTTGAAAGTATTAATAGTTACTAGATAAGTATATTATTTCCAAATATTTTATAGTTACTTTAGTTTCTGAATTTTAAAAATAAGGTTAAGTAAGTACTACTAAATAATAATTCTTTAATTTCCTAACCTTTGTTTAAAATTTGCCAACCCAAAGCCCACTATGATTGCAGGACATACGATTTTGCCGCAGAGCCCTCTCTGGTCCGAGTACCCGAACCTAATAGGTAAAGAGCCGTGCCCTTTAGCGCATTTACAAAAAAATCCCTGTAATGTGATTTAGTCAATGTCAGGGAAACAAAGCTATAAAATTTTACCTGACGTGGACCGCCAATTAAAACGTCCAATGCATAAACCAGTTGTTACATTAATCAAATGTTGAAGAGAGGTCAAACACTTTTTTTTGTGGCAATATATTAAGCTGTAAAGCAAAAAGAAAAATGACATAATATGGAGGAAAAATTAGTGGTCTTAACTGGATTATGCAATAGTATATTGTTTATTGTTCAAAACATTAAAATAAAAAGAAATTTTACTTTTACGGACTTTTACCGCACTAGTGTACAACTTTCCAAGCTAAAATGCGTGCGAAAAAGTGCATTTTTCGGCACGCTCGAAGAAAATTATTTTTTCTGAACTTAACTGCCTATAAGTCTCCATTTACGTCTTACTGTATATTTTCTTTCCTAGGTCAATTGAAAAAAAATACGAAATAGATAAATGTTCAAAGTAATTAGTAAAAATATGGAAATTTCATATAAAATTAGACATTGAAATGTTGTACGTGCAGGTATTTCAAAGAGAACAGAACGGTTAAGAAAGTGTGTGGTCTTGACGGGCAGAAACCAGGTGAAGACAAACTTGAACATGTCCTTTGTTATAGGACGTAGCCCCATAAAGAAATTCTTGGGATATTTGTTTTCAGATATTTTATAGTTCAGGGAATATTATCTGAATATATAAAATATAAACGTAATAGAACGAGTTTTAGGTTAGTTATCAAGCAGAGGTAGTTTTGTAAGCTGGGTCTTAAATTTAATAGTTAGAATAGAGAATAGTGTCACCAACCAATGACGAATCTAGAATGGCGTGAAGGGGGACGGGGCAAAAAAGTAGATATGTCCTAAATTGTGTTGTATACCGAAAAAAAGTCCAATATTATTTGTAACATTTTTAGGTTAAACAAAAGTAGTAAATACGCCACTGCTTCCATTAAATCGTGAACCAAATGAACTAATCATACAGTGTGTCCAAAAAGTATTATTTTGTGCTAATATCTCGAGTACTAGTGAAAACAGAGTGATTACAATTTTGGAATTGGCACGTGTACAGGGTGGGCAAATAAGCCAGGTGAGAGACTGTATCTCGGAAACCACTAATTGTAGAAACTTGCGGTAATCACTGTCCTTAATTAAAAAAAGCAGTGTTTCTCAAAACTTCGCCTTATTGAGACAACAGCAAAATATATGCATTTTAAAACTGAGATAAAACAGTCGTTTTTCTGATTTGGGATCTTACCACTAGACGGCTTTTTTTGATAATATAACAGAAATTGCAAATTTTCTATAAAAAATTAAATGTATCGATTTGGTTTTTTTTTACAAGAACAGAAAAAGAGAGAAAAATGAAGCCCTAATAAGCATGAGAAAACCGCATCTTGATATCTGGTTCCTAACCTCAAATTTAGTTCAATGAAAATTTGACCCAATAGATTTAGTTACAGATTAACAAGAGGATTTTCGGGAAAAATCTTTAACACGTCCGTATAATTTTTTGCACACAAAAATAGAAAATCAATAAGCTAGAATACTAACGAGTAATTAAAAAAAATTGTTACTTTACTGGCAATTTTCGGACTTAATAGCGTTTTTTAACACATTTATTTGGTCAATGACCCCCCAAAAATATTTCAGAAAATAAATTATTCGTTTGACCGTCCCTCCTAATAGTTGTAATAAAACGCGAACCTTGGGAAAAGTTAAATACGTTACACTATTAGCCGCGCGCGGCCGGCGGTTCGAATGGTCTCGTTGCGTTCCTTAGGCATAATAAAATACGCTATACTAAGCTAAGCTGGGCAGTGCGAATTGCCCTAATTACCTTAAAGCTTGACGAAAGTACCAGCAAATTGCACAGCTACCGAGCGGCAGCCGAACGTGATAGCGAATGGAATATGAAATCGCGATTTGGGTCATCAGCCGGTCTCTTCTCATAATTCGATCGGTCGGTCGCGGCATCACGTCGGCATGCGAAAGTTCAATTGTTCAGATGTGGCGCGGTCGATATTGTAACTCGATATTGTTTCGGACGTTTTTAATCGATTTGATTTATATACTGTTTGTTGAAATATATATTTTTTTATTTTTATAATCCATGTGTGAGTTGGAAATATACAGGAAATAAAATGTTGGTAGTTACTAGTGCTAAAAAATAAACAACTAAAAATTGCTTACGAACTTAATTTTGCAAAACCAACCAATTTCAAGGTGGTCTATGTTTGAGTTGTGAATGTAGATGAAATAAAATGTCGGTAGTGCAAAAAATTAAACAACTAAAGAGTGCTAACGAACATAATTTTGATAAAATAACCGAATTCAAGGTAAGTAGTCGCAATTTGCCGGAACATAGTATACGACAAACTAGTAAAGACAAAAATAAAGAGGTTCATCGAAACTTTCGCAAAAGTATGTACGATTTAGCTAACTGGATTTGTGGTTGTGAAGTCTCTAACTCATTTTACTGTTATGTTTGTTTGTTGTTTTCTAAGGACTCGTCGGACTTATTATGGTGCAAAACCGGTGTTAACGACTTAGAAAAAATAAAAAAACATTTTCTGCAAATCACATGAAATGTTCGGTCAATTACGCTACGGTCGGAAGTGTTGATATTCGCACTCAGCTAGACACAGCTGATAGAAAATCCCTTAGAGATTTTAATGAAAATGTATCCACAAATCGTTATATTTTAGACAAAACTATAGATTGTGTAAAAATTTTGCCACTGATTAATCTACACATGCACAATTTATGTGTTTAAATAAGAAGCACTCGATGCTTCCCTCAGTAAGATAACTAGTAGGCCGTGGAAACAAATGACAAACTCCTAAATAATATTGGAAAGAAATATCAAATCTTTATTAAACGCAGTTTTATTCTTATTAACTGTGTATGTAAGTATTCAAAATGCCTTTCACAAACGATGAAACCGTCGATATTATTGCGGTCGATTGTTACAGCGATTACGCGATACTGGTAGTTTTCGTAGTAGGCGTCGCAATGGAAGAACTGAGGAGAATATTATTTATTAATGTCTTGGCTTATATAGAGTTTAAGAGACATATAGGAACTAGGGCGTTATCTTTAGACCTGTGGATAGCACGAGCGACTGTTCGAAACATTTTAAAAGACAACAGGTAAATTAATACACCGTTCAATATTATTTTGTATTATGTATCTACATGTTTTTTTTAGATTACATCCTTACCACCTAGTCTTGCATGAGGCCTTAAATGAAGAAAATTTCGATCATAGATTAAATTATTAACACTGGATGTTAGGATGCGATAAGTGCAGCACCAAGGACGCTGGAGTCTAAACGTGTGGTGTGACATTATAGGAGGCAGTTGTAGTTCTTGTAAATTATTGAGTATTGTAGGAAACACTGACTCTTTTAAGTAACTCCAAAAAATCAAATCAACAAATTGGTTTACAAGGTCTGGCAGCCAGCCGTGCTGACCATTCAACACCTCCCCGACGTCTAATCCAACGCCAAGAAAATTTGTTATAAAATTGTGGGGCATTTCATCCTGCTGGAGGGTCATAGTCAATATCTTCGTATTCAATGGTTGTTACAATTGCAGGTTTAACAATTTCTTCCAATAGTGGCAATTATAAGGGTGCGGTAAGAGTTTCGGCCTATATGTTAAGTTTCCGAGAATGCTCTTTACGAGTCTCTTCAAACCAGTAAGGATACTCATCGTTTCAGTAAATGACATCAATCAATTATTGAACATAACTAGCAGTTTCAGACACTAAGGCTTCATCGGATGCTAGATCTCAAATAAAATTTTATTTAAACTATTAGAGTTAAGCAATTGTGCATTTCATGTTGCAAAATAGGATTTATGGCCCTTTAATGTCGCCAGAATGATGCTGCTTGTTTTGTTTCTAAAAACTGTCAAAGCGATATAATTATCATGAACTTGTAAAATTGTTTAAATTTGTTTTCAACAGAGCTTAAATACGCTAAAAGTATTATTAGGCGACTGTTTATCGATTATAAGATTATTGTCCCATAGTTAGCTTGGAAATTGGTTTTACACAATTTTATTAATTCCTATTAATTTATTATCGGATAATGTAATTTGTATCTATTTGTCAAATAGTATTTTTAAAAAAATCCAAAATTGCTCTGTCTAGAGTGTACGACATATTGCCTAGGCGGCGACCATAAGGTCACTTACATCAACTGATACTTGAGGTATGTGCCTGGTATACAGGGTAAAAATTTTAACTGGAGTAAATTCAGTATTAGAAAGCCTTTTTATTTTCTAAAAAAATAAAGGAACAAACAATTCATGAAATTGACACCTCTTTTGGGAGTAGAAACTGCCCACAACTATTTGTTTTCAAATATAGGTAAATGCATCCAACTGATTTTCAACTAAAATATTTTTATTTATGGAAAACCCCGAATCAACGGTGGCGTTTCCAGGAAAAAGGATCAAAATTAACTTAATAACAAGCCACAATTTTAAAGTCATTTTGTCCCAAGAAAAGGTAGAAAAATGTGTCCAATCGAGTAGTTTGATTATATGTTTTGCAAAAATTTGTAAATTCGGTATCTATTAGATGTTGGCTATACCGTTGACCACTCTTTTCTGCAATTTCTGGGGAATTTATTTCTTTTTCGTACAATTACTTTAACATATTTTGGGCTCTTATATGTGAAACTTCTTGATCAAGCGTGATGTTGGGATTTAAGCATGTTACATATTTAATAAACGAACAACGTTCTATTGGTCTTAAAAAAAGTATCTTTTAAAGCCTTTTTTGTCGTAGTAACTGAAACATTTGATGGAAGCTTAGTGGCTTTAACTTCCATCCAAATTTTAAGGGGAGATAAAAACTCTTCTTATATAAATTAAAAAACTATATTACTATGGCTACAACGGAGAAACCTATTCCCAATAAAAAACCAAGACTTAAACCCTGGATTACACCTGGCCTTCTTTTGTCAATTAGAGAGAGAGATAATCTCCATAGAATGTGGGCGAAGGATCCTCTGAATGTTGTTCTGAGAAGAAACTATACCAACTACAGAGCTACCTTAAGTAATCTTATTAA
This sequence comes from Kuschelorhynchus macadamiae, assembly GCA_030620095.1. Taxonomy (NCBI): domain Eukaryota; kingdom Metazoa; phylum Arthropoda; class Insecta; order Coleoptera; family Curculionidae; genus Kuschelorhynchus; species Kuschelorhynchus macadamiae. The sequence goes on along the minus strand of JAUTXW010000406.1, from coordinate 1,612,522 downwards.
AAAATTTAAATTATTTTACTATAAAAATAAATTAATTGACATCAGGCATGATCCGAAAAAAACCTGGAACATAATCAAACAGGCTACAAATGATTTGGGTTCTAAGACCAAGACCACTCCGTTTTTAATGAGTGAGGATACAAAGGAAATACGAGGCCAGAAATAGATTGCAGATGAGCTTAGTGGCTTTTCTAGCAGTGTGGGTTCCAGGTTAGCTAGCAAAATTAACAAACCTAATAACGTTCCGGAACATTTGACGAGTGAAGTCTATCTTCCGAACTCAATGTATTTGGATCCAATTTCTGAGGAAGAAGTCATTAAGTCGATAAATGCATTAAAGATCAGCTCTTCTTCTGATGATTTCTTTATTTCTAATAAAATAATTAAATTAAATTATAAAAGCCTGGTGAAGCCCTAATTCATATTGTTAATGTAGTGTTCAAAACTGGAATTTTTCCCAATATTTTATATACCGTTGCACAAGGGAGGTGACAAAAGTGACAAAAATAACTATACCGATTGCGTAAAATTGTTGAAAAATGTATTAAAATAAGACTGTGCGGCTTTTTGTCTGGAAACAACATTTTGTCTAAATAGCAGTATGGGTTTAGAGAGGGAATGGGTACAGATAGTGCTTTGCATGAAGTTTGTGACTGGATGTTTTAATGAGCACAGCAAACCAATAGCAATTTTTCTGGATCTTGCCAAAGCGTTTGACACTGTAGATTACCATATTCTACTAAATAAATTGAATAACATTTGCATTAGCAATTTAAATCCTATCTTACAAACAGAAAGTAAATTTAAATTATAATGTCAGTTCTGAAAACAAGGTTGACTATGGCGTTCCACAGGGTACAGTGCTTGGCCCAGTTTTGTTCACAATATACATTAATAACTTAACTAGTTTGTTGCCATTGACCAAAACTGTTTGTTTTGCTGATGATACTGTCCTGCTTTGTAAGGGTGTTACATGGGATGAAGCATTTCATGAAGCGGAAAAAGGAATCACAACTGTCAAAATATGGCTGGATTTAAATTCACTAACTTTAAACACTAAGAAGACGAATTTCGTGACTTTCTCTATGAATTCTAGGGGGATTCCAAATAATCAATTTATTAAGATTCACACAAGCGATTGTAATAGTTACAGTGACTGCTCCTGTGTAGATACTGTTAAGTCAACTGACAGTATCAAGTATCTAGGTGTGTATTTCGATCGTTATTTGAAATGGAACAAGCACTGTGATTATGTGAAAAATAAATTAAGGAAGCTTGTATATAAATTTTATGAACTACGTAATATTCTAGATAAAAGAACTAGCATTAATGTGTACAGAGCTTTTGTCGAATCCAGTTTAAACTATGGAATTATCTGTTGGGGCACTGCCCACAGATATTCTCTTAGCAATATAATTATTGTTCAAAAATATATTTTAAAAATTATAATGTTTAAGTCAAAGCGTTACTCTTCTGAGTTATTATTCAAAGAGTCAGGAGCCTTTACTATTTTACAAGTTTACATAAAGAACATCTTAAGAGTCTCTTTAAATAGAGCCATATGTGGTAATTTTATTGATCATGATGTTCGAACCAGAGCAAATATTAATCGTAACTTGAGCATACCAATTATTCATTACAATGCCGTAGAAGGAAGCCTTAAATATTTAGCCCCTAAAATTATAAATTTACTACCACCACAACTCAAATTCAAACCATATATTAATATCAAAAATAAAGTTAATGAATGGATTAAAGAAAACTGGGAGGTAATTGAGAATACTCTTGTTTTTTTGTAATAACTAGGTATTTACAGTTTATTTAAAGTTACTTTAGATTAACTAGAATGAAATCTGTTATAGTTCCTGTGTTATTATTTAATGTTTAAATTGTATTCATAATAAGGTTAACGTTGAAGTTTTATTGGACCTACAATAGTTGTTTGTTTATTGTTAGATTCTAAATGGCAATCATGTAAGGTGCACACACAGAGCTAAGTCCATCATGCATCTTTTATTGTGTATCAAATACATCTACATAAATACATCTACATTTGTTCTCAAATAATTGTTGTAATGTTCGTTTTAAGCTAGATTAAGTGTCTGTAATTGGCATAAGCTGTAGATACTTGTTACTTGTTACTTGTTATAAATAAAATGTCCAAAGCCCTTTCACAGACTCGGAATATTTTCTACCCATCTGTTTTTACAAAATGTATAGGGGAATTTGTCACAATTTGTAAGAGCCTCAAAATAATTTTAAGTAATACAAGGGATGTTAAATAAATTATAATTATATAATATATATGTTAAATATAATTATAGTTATATAAACGCGACGAAATAATTTTGGGTAAATACAATCAAGCAACGCTGATTAATTTTATTATTTTCCCAAGTTTAGTATAAAATCCCCTGACTTTCTATTATTTTTTGTAAATTTCCTGACTTATCCCTGATTTTTAGTCGGATTTCTGAATTAACTGACTTTTCCAGGTTTTTCCAGGTTTTCCAGCTCGCCAAGAACCCTGATTATATAGTATTCATTTATTTTAGACAATGTTAATTTTTACGTATTATTAATAGTAAATACAACACAATACCATAAAAATTATGTTCTATATAATATACAGTGTGGCCCAAGAAGAGTGCAATATATAAGAAACTTTTTCATTTCTGTTTTCTCAAAAAAAATTTATTCTTGATAAAATTTAGTGCACCAAAAAAGACTGTATTTATCAGTGGTTTTTTGTAAAAGTCGAAAAGGTATACAGGGTACGCAAAAAAAGTATAAAAACTGTACAAAAAATAACATACTCTTAATTTTAAAAATATAGCAAAATGTTATGGAGAAAAGGTGTTTAGAATGAAAACCTATGCTTTGTAAGAAAATAATTTTTTATTATTAAAAATATACGGGCCCAAATAAGCAACATTCATTTAGTTTATTTTCTGAAGATGCATTTTACATTTTATTGGAAAAAACACAATAGGGGGGGATATTAAAAATTTACCGATTTTTTCTTTAAAATTTACTGAAAAAGATTCATATATATGTATGCTTCTTGGACCACAATGTATACAGGGTATTTTAAAAACTGACATGTTTGAACATGTAATGCTTTCGCAAAATAACGTTATTTAAACTTTTATGAAAGTCATATAGGTAGATACATACAGAAAAGTTTTTTGAGAAACCGAGTATTTAAATATGTAATTAGAAAAAGTTGATGATGACCCTGAAGACGAAACGTTGCAATCCAAACTGGGTACCACCATTGGATAGAGCAAAAAAAGTGACAATGTAAAAGTGTAATTCAATTTGAAATTCGGTTTTAAGTAAACCCAAGAAAAAAGTACAACAATTTTTCAATATTTCGTTTTTTTTCCGGATATCTCCGGAAATACTTGGAATCTCAAAATTTCTAAACCGCAGATTGTTCGGCACCTAAATGAGTAACTTTACCATAATTTGACCGACACTGAATCTCTCGAATTCGAGCCATCGGGTCATACTGCACATACATATATTTACTGTTCGAATCAAATTTTTAAATTTGCATTTCTAACAGCAGCTGTTAAAGCTAAATTCAAGATTATAAGTCATGTCTAAATTATTTTAATTATGTACTTTTATATGTAACATGTATCGCTAGATAATAAAAAGTTGCATTTAAAATAAACGGGTAACTTCAGAAAAGTACTTTTTTTTAATTTAAATGTTTTCCACATTTTTTACTATTATTTTTATTTTCTTTAATTTGTTTCTGATAATATGACCTTTTTTCAGTTCTTAAAATATTGACATATTGATTTCTAGATCTTTTGGAAGCAAAGTTTTTTTAATATAAATCTCTTGATCGTTGGGCTTCTAAAATCGGTTTATTAAACCATGGTGTTACTTTTTTTCTTAATGAAGCTATCTTACACTCAGTAACTTAATCAATACATTTCTTTACATTCTCCATAATGTTCATAAATATTAGATTTAAATTTAGAATATTTGTAATTAACGGACTTCATAACTTTTGTCAGACTTGTTTTCTTCTACACTTAAAATTTTTGCATCTATCCAGTCATGATCACTTACCTTGAAGGATTTTTTAACACCGATTTTTTCGGGATTCCTAATTGTTTTTTTTAATTAAAAAAAAACTTTCTTTTAAACACTATGTCAGACTCAGTTTTCGATATATCAACATAGCCACAAATTGAATTGTCCTAACGTCCTAAATCTGTAAATTTAAACAATTTACAGAAACCAGTTTTGTTCCGTTTCTTTCTCAGAACTAAATCATACTGTCCAAACTATGATCTCTTTATTTCATTTCCACGTACAGCGTGAAAGGTCACGAACAACTCAATTATTAAAAACATTTTGATCGTCCGCAGAATTCAAGGGCAATCGATATTGGTTTCTCAGCAGGGGAAATGTGCCGCATTCTATGAAGTTAGTTAAGTCGAGGAAAACGTTTAACTTCTCTTCAGAGTATTAACTAATAGAATTTGAAGAAGTATATCCTTTTTTTTTGACTATTCACTTTGTAAATATTTTCAATTTTTTAATCAACTTTAATCGAAAAGGATAAGGTTATCAATCCGATTCAACTTTTTTATGTATGTATACCGATTACCCCATGATGGATGTAATTTTCAAAAAACGGCAAATTTTCTTTACCTGGAACTTTCTTCGTTATGAATCTTTCGTTTTATTAGAAATAGTGATATGTGACACATTTTGGTTCCGCACATAGTCATTTAGTAGGGGAGACCTGGGCATAGCGGATGTGTTAAGGGAAAAAATCATTATATTCATCTGGAATGTAATTTCGTTGCAAAAAAATATCTGTGGTATAGACCTATGTTTTTTCTCGTGTATGAACGGGGTAATTTATTAATTTTGTTTTTTGTTTTTTCTATAATTTATATTTTTTAAACATTTGCATTTTATTCACTTTGCCCGACTACCCGGGCAAAGTGAATACTAATGTATTTTATATGCAGGTACACAAAATGAAGGCCATAACATTGGCCAAAATAATATATTTTTGAACTATGTATTTAAACAAGAAAATATAAACAATAAACCGAGATTAGTCGTTACAATAATTACATAAATATGATCCAATTCCATTACAGTTAGTGCACAGCTCGTGGGCCCAATTTTGGCATCCATTGCATTGGATCCAGTCGCCAGTCTCTTCAAAGGGCCCTCCACATGTTAGACAATTGCAATCATCAGTGTTCCCACTAACAGATTTTTCCGTATTGCAATTCATCACAATGATCTTTTTTTTCTTACTAGCCGGAGTCGCCTTTTTGAATAGGGATTTAGTGACTGCTTTTGTCTTATCTTTCATCCCTTTGGTATCGAATTTCTCAAGTTGCTGTTGTCTAATGGGAGTTGAAGTCAAAATCTCTGACTTTTGAGACTTTCTTTTTCTCGAGTTATTTGGATTCAAAGACATGGTTGGTACAGATCTAACATCGAAAGGGCTGATATTTTCTTTGGGTTTATCCGACTGCGACTGTATTGTGCTCGGCGTTCCAATTGGTTCTTGTTCTTTGCTAGTTAACGGAACAGATAGGCATGATGCTGGAAAGGCGACAGTAACATCTCGTTTGCTAACTGATGGAATAGAGATGCAGGATGATGGAAAGGCAACAGTGGTATCTTGTTTACTACTTGATGGAGCAGAGATGGTAGTCGAGGTCTTTGAAGAGTTTTTACCTTTAGTTACAAAATTGATTAGGGGAACGTCATCATCCGAATCATCATCCAGGTTTTCGTTATTGATATTTGCTGGAACATTTTCAGGCCTATCCGTTAATGTCGCAGAGGCAAAATCTTCATCATTAAAAACATTAGGATTATACGGGAAAATGCCAGGTTTACGAAACCCACTAACTGCATTCTGGGCTTTTGCTCCTTTCAAATATGCAAACAGAAAGTTTGCACATATCGTATTGATTAATTCTACGGCCCACGTGATTTTTTTGAAATGTGTTCAATTCTTGCTCGAAGAATTTCTTAATGGGACCATACACAGAAATATCGAGAGGTTGCATCTTGTTAGTTGTGTGAGGTGCAAACGACAAAAAAATCACATTATTCTTGGAGGCATATTCCAAAGCTGGATAGTATTTATGCGATTCATGGTTGTCGAGTAGAAGCAAACATTTTTTATCTTCCGTTGGTCTAACTGTTTCCACAAAAAACTTGAGCCAAAGAAGAAATGTTGGGCCATTTATCCAACCATTATCAGTGCAGGATCCTTGTGATGCTGGGGGCGCCCCATCCAACAGCCTATCTTGCATTCGTTTCCGGGCAAAAATAAAATATGGAGGTATAAAAGATCCTGCTGTATTGCAACAGCATATCACTGTCGTTAGCTGACCGCGCTCAGAGCTTGCTATAACACCCACTTGTTTTTCCCTCGTGTGGTAAATATTTTGGAGGCTTTGTTTGTATTTGACATTATTCCGGTTTCGTCCGTATTATAAAGAGATGTGGCTGAAATTTTATATTTATCCAATATCTCCCAGAGACCCTTGTAAAATCGTTCCACTTGGGGCCGATTAAAACCGCTGGCACGAGCAATTGAAATTGGTTCTGGAGCACGTAATGTAATATCGGGATAGCGAATTCTAAATTTCATTAGCCAATCTTCTCCAGCTTTTCCATTTTTAAAAGGGCGTTTTACTTTGTTGACTTCTGGGTAATCAAATGAAAGTTTTAGAAAGTCATTACGGGTTAATCCGTAAAAGAGTGTGTCCATATGCTTTAGGTAATTCGCCAATTCTCCTGTGCAGGAGTAAAAACCGGTGCAAATCTTCCCAATTTTCGCTTGCAGGATTGACTTTTCCAGTGTCTATAGAGTGTGACATATGGTATTTTGTAACGTTTTGAAACAGACGTAATGGACTGATTCTCTGCAATTTTGGTTAACGCTATAGCCATCGTCTCCTCTGTCCAGTCGGCTTGACATGTTTTTCTTATATAATGGTAAACCATCTGAAATAAACAAATTAGAATATAATCACAATTTACATTAAATTTTTTATAGAAAACTGACTTAAACTTACACACCCGGGCAAAGCGAATATCTACCGGGCAAAGAGGATAGCTATACACTTTGCCCGAATCGTCACTCGAATACATTCGTGAAAAATACAATAAAACTGAAGGTCGTGACACCGCATGTACTACACAACAGAAACCTAATCTAACATGGACTAAAACAACAAAGAGTTTATTCCATTAAATCATTTTAGAGCTAGTTTGTGTAACTTACCTTCGATTTATTTTAACGGAACACTAAAAAAATTTTGATATCAATTCACGAAACACGTTTACTTTCCCAACGCTTGATGACCACTGCTTACTGCTGTATTAGATATGTTTTTGAATATAAACCAGAATATTCCGCGCCATCTGTCATCATTTTTGAAAAATAGCTATTATTCGCTTTACCCGGGCAATCCGCTATGCCCGGGGCTCCCCTAACTCATATACAGGGTTAAAAAATAATGAAGTTATTAACATTTCAAATATTTAAAACTTAATTATCGTCAAATAAAGTCATTTAATCAAAAATCATTGATATGAAAGTTGCAGTATAACAGAGTTATAAAGTATATTAAAATAAAATAATAAAAATAAGTTCCAAGTCAAAATGAAAATTAGAAAAACTCTTGCCCAACGGTGAAATGCATCTCGTTAACAAAAATTGTTCAAAATTGTACGGTCAGTGCAAAGTCTTGCTCGGCGTACTCATGAAGGCTTTAAAAATAAAATCCCGGTGTCCACGAGTAACATCACAAGCGTTTTCGATGCGTTCTTGTAATTCTTGTACAGTCTCTGTTTCTCCATTTTGATAAACAAACTGTTTCAAATATCCCCAGAGTAAAAAATCACAGGGCGATAAATCCGGGGAGCGTGCAGGCCAAGAAATGGGTCCCAGAACTTGATTATTTTTTAGAAACAATTTTACAATAAAACTTCATAATTATTCATTCCATTATTATATTAATCTAGAGATAATCTTTTTAAAAAATCACATATCGGAAGGTACTGATGTGACCGCATTCAAAAATCTAATCTGATAAATGATTATGATTATTTGAAAAGTAGGGGAAAAAACGTGGCGAATAAAATATAAGATTACCACATGATAAAAGGAATTAATAATCTTTTGTACAAACAGCTGATTCTAAGATACCTGTCGGGCAATAATCTCATTATCGATAAAAGTGCCGTTAATCTTTTCGGTGTTTTTTTAAAATGCACTTTACTGGAAATGAAAAACAACATAAGCAGATATATTATCAATTTATAGGATATTGATCAAAGTCCGTTTTTTTTCGAAACAAAGAGACAAAAGTACAATTATTAAATGTAAACTGCATCAATGACATGTTCCTTGAACTATTCGGTACAACAGTCAAATTTTCTTGTGTTGAAATTAAATTTTTTTTCTGCTATGGACACAACTGCCATTAATATACCTGGTCGCAAATCGGGTGTTATTTCAGCACTGTCACACGTTCTAAATACTTTATTAGCTATTTCTGTCCTGTGTGCTACCGATTCACCAACATATTGTCCTTCAGCGACTGTCGATGACTTCCAAACGTCATGTTTCTTTAGTGTCATCAAGTCTCCCCCAGATTCTACTAAAAGTGTAGCAGACGATCTTCGAAATGAATGACTAATATATGATTTAGCATTTTTAGTTGAAGAAAACTAACTACTGTTTCAGGTACCTTATAAACCTGATTTTTACCCACAACCTGGTTGATATATTTTTCATTGCGATATGCATAAACCAGGCGGCGAACCTTCGCTGCTGCTGGACGAAGGGCTATGTACATTCGGTAAAATTTAATATATTCTTCAGTAACTACAAATCTCCTAGTCCTGTTTACATCATTCTTTGTTTGCTTAAGTTAGGGATGCCGATTTTTTCCTTTTGATAAGTTTTTGGAACATAATGAAACTAAATTTAGTAATTAGTATACAAACATTTTAAAATAGAATACATATTATTACATAATCAGTTGCACATCTTAGTCAGTGTTCTAAATAGAACAGTACTTTTTTAAGTTAAACAGAGCTTACCGTTATGTTTTATGTTTGAAAAAACCAAATAATATGCAGAGAACATGATAAAACAAAAAAGTATTTTAATCTCCATAAAGAAAGTAACACGAAAAACATTTAAGGCAAAAAAATATAATAACTAAATTTTACACTTTAGAAGACTACTACTAATGCAAATACAGAGCATAAGGAAAATTGACAAAACTTAGTCTTTAAATAATAAAATAAAAATACATTTGTTTTTTGTGTAATTAGAGAGAAAAAAATAACCCCTAGAGGGTTAATAATAAGACAGATAAAAAGCCGAAAAAGGCATTAAATATAAAAAAATATAGGGTTTTCCATATTATCTTATTTACAATCAGAAAAACAAGAGCTTATTAATGACCATAAATGAGATAAGGAGTTCAATTTAAAAATAAAGAAGCGATTTCGTTTTCTGTTTTCACCAAAGTCCAAAAGGTAATAAGTATGGAGAAATCCCTTAACGTTTATGTTTAAAGATTTATTCTATCTCATAATTGTTACTCTTGGTGGGTCGAAAACAAGAAGAACATGTTCCAATTTGAAAAATCTAAAGAGCTGTTTGTTTAAAAAAAAATAAATTTTTGAAGTATTTTACTAGTTAACTGATTACGACAATGGTCTAGTATATTTCCATTCTCTGATGACACAGAAGTGGATCCGATCGAAAAGTGTTCCAATGCAATTTGTGCCAATTTTGAATAATTTAATTTTTAATTATTCCTAAACTCACTTAGCAATAAAAACCATTCAGATAAGGAATACTGAAATACCAACTTTTATTTTATAATTTTGTAATGCAAATTCAGTAAAATAAAATCGATTCTCGTCAAAAAAAATCGATTTTTGATTAAATCGCTTATCAAAGAATCGATTCAAAAAATCGATTTTTTTAGACCTAAGAATCTTAAAAAAGATCGATTCAAGATCGACATCCCTAGCTTAAGTTTCACAATTAATAACGTTCCCGAATCTTCAATATCATCTAATGTTACCACGCTGATTTCACAAATTCGACAAGCTCCTGCAATTTCTAGTATATATTTATTAAAATAGAATCTAACAGAATACCTAAAAAATGAAGTTGGTTTTGAATCTAAACGCTGCTATCTTAACTGCATGTCATTTAGTTAGAGAGTAAGCGCTGTTGCCAAAGTAAATTTTGTTATATTCTTTGATGTGTCAGTAATTTTTTTTTTCATATAGATGGGTTGGTGCAAGTCAGAGTGGAAAAGAATTAGGTGGAGTGGTGCCGGGTTAGTACCAGGTTAGGCGCCAGAGCGCGGAGGCACCATCATTAAAGCAAAAATATTTAGGGTCAGTTTCACCTTAACTAGGCAACCAGTTCTACACATATTGTGTCGGAAGGCAAATTGAGCATTTATTTGGTTTTATTATCGCTAGTAATTTTAGTATTTTTTCACTTATAATTTGAAGAAAATGCTGTTTTGGTTAGGTTAGGGTAGCGCACCAACAAAATTCGGGGTCTGCATTAAAACACTTTTTTTAACAAAACTGTTAGGTAGATGTGTTCCCTTAGCGTTGGGTTAGCCCAAGTTCGTTGATAAAATCATATCTGAAATATGCCCGAACTCTAAAGTAGCGTGATTGACGATAGCAATTTAGAGTCCTGTGGCTCATACTGGGTTAGGTTAGCACCAGGTTTGTTAATAAAACTATCGTTAGGCCAGATTATGTATAGGCTGATACTTTTACCGAACATATATTTACCATAGTTACAATTGTCTCAACAATGGTATCCTTGACAGTTATCTGCTTGGTAAAGTTACCAGCCTATTCATAATTTGGCCCTAAACCGGACAGTTTAGCACAGCGATGCCAGACGTACCATAATTATGGAATTGTACCATCATTTTTACCTTAATTCATTAACAGTCGTCAGTGAACGTACCATAATAAATAATTGTACCATAATTTCGTCCGATTTAATATTTTGCTAAAAAACCATTTAGACATTGTAAAACGCGAAATCTTTAAAACACCGTTATCCGGTTGCACAAAACTAATCACGTAATAAATTTAACTGACGTTTAGAATCATTTTTGACATCGACATTCTTATGTGGTCTGTCTACACTCTGAGCCGTCTGATTAGTTATTGCTTAGTTAAATGCTTTACTGCAACCCGCCGCCTATAATTTACACTTAAAATATGTTAAATATTTTACATTTGGCGGAACTGTGAAAACGAAACTGACCATGCCGGCCCTGTAGCAATGCTCCACCGCTTATTTTTATTACAGTTGTATATTTTTCGAAGTTTTCAAATACATCATCATAACACAAATTCGAGTTAGTGTTTTACTTGTGCCGACGACAAAATTTGTACCATAAATTTCCCTAAAATTCGATAATTCTGGCATCGCTGCGCTATAATTTTATTTTTGATATCTGGCATCGCTGGTTTAGCATTAGAAATAGAAAAGTAGTGAAATTTCTGAAGTTTCTTGGTTATTTTTGGAAAGTTTTGTGATTTTTTTTAATAAAAAAAATGCTTCATCCACGCTTTTTTTTTTGCTTAAATATATTAAATTTAAGTTCAGCTTTCCAACAAAACCAAAAAAAGGTGAAAAATCGAGATATATTAAATCGTACCAGACCCTCAAATCAAATACATTGACAGATATTTGATTACTTTTAAGGTTCCCTTAGCAACGCAGGTCTTTGTCGTACAACAGCCTACCAATTTAAAACTTCAAATTTCACATCGACTTCATTCAACTATTTTCAATATTTAATTGTCGTTTTTTCCGTCACAGAAAAAAATAGTGTATTATACCCGGGAAAAATATTAGATTTTAGCTTATGAGCTATTATTATTCCAAAGGTCGGTCGTATTTTATATTTTGCAGTTTGTACCATGGTTTTTGCTCCCAGTGAAATTTGTTCATAATCATTAATTAATTAATTAAGAGTTTATTATAGGAAATTTGTTTTAGGATCAAAGATTAATACAATTGTATCGATTAGTACTAGAGTGGAAATCCTAAATTTTTAGAAGACAAAAAAAACTTATTTCCCCATATAAAAGCATATTTTTCTATTACTGAATATATGGGGTATCTATCTATACAAGGTGTTCTTTAATTGGGGGCCAAAAATGTGGGGTGTGTTTTTTGGCCTTATTTTAGAACTAAAAGTTCATATAAACATGTGTCAAAATTTTATTTTTTTTTCATGGAACTGGTGCATTTCTAGAAATAAATCATTCAAATTTGACACACACCATACTGTAAGCAATGTCTATGATATTGCTATAATAAATTTTACAAAAATCTACTGGGTGTTACTTATTTCTGAGTCGTGACCTCTTTTACCCCCCCGGAATTGTTACTGCGATGTCACTGGCTTTTTTTTATTTAGAAAATCAGATTCCTCATTTTGTTTACTCACTTTTTGGTTTCATACTTTAATCTGATATTTTGACGTTAGTTAGCAAAATGCTAAGGCTCTACATATTTAAAATTTGATGTTATTTTTTCTATTTTTATTTTGATTCCTAAAAATATAGGATGTAATTTTTTTGGTTCGTTTTAGAACTAAAAGTTTAGATATGTGATGTTAAAGTTTATTTTTTTAAATTTTGTGTGTATTTTGCATTGCATTTTCAGCATTCAAAATAAAAAGAGAAAAAATATCATCTATATATTTAATTATTATTATTATTTTATTGCGTATTTTTTCTATAAAACCAATATGTTTTTCTCAAATAACATTTGTGGACGTGGTGGTGAATGCGCCCAATATTTTTATAATTCGACTGGAAACCTGTGTCTCAATCACGAAAGCCTTGCAGACACATGTTTGTATGAACTTTTAGTTCTAAAATAAGGCTAAAAATAAGTCCTTCATGCTTAGAAAATCAGACGCATGTCAACCATATCGGTAATTAATGAAGATTATAACAATAACCCCTTTCCTTTTTCGGGATTATCTGTAACTATTAATACTATATTCTTGAGCATAGGCAACCACGTGTACTTGCGTGAGATGGAAAATGCATTAGAATAAAATATGAAGATTATCCATCTCCAGACAATCGCCTCACCAGTGTATAAATCGGAAGCACTCCTCACTGACTGTAGCGCCCCTTACGGTGATTTGCTGCAGCTGCATTCTGCAATTTACGTCGACAGTATTGAATAGCAGTGTTGTTGCGGTTAGTACTTTTTGTACTAGATCTAGGACTTGTTTTAATTTAGTGATTTAGTACGTACCAAAATCTAGTACTTATTTCTTCTGACTTTAAAGTCACTGTACATTCAAGTTTCGATACACGACATCTATTTTTATTTATATGATTCAACTATTTTTCAACATGATTTAAAAATAAAACTATAAAATGTTTTTGCAAGCTTTCTGCCAACTATTTTATAGTATATTTATTGTTTCCGTCCTTTGGACGTGTAATCAAGTAGGCTTTGACATCGGCGAACCTTTTGTTTTTTATGTATTTTCAAACATTGAAGACGCATGAAAGCCTTGTGAACGTATTAAATAAAAATTGATAAACAATGTGGATGAAATATTCCTCTATTTGTTGAATTGTCGAATCAAAATGAATAGTGAGTAGCGGGCTTTAAGCGCGGAACACAATGAAAGTTACGTCATACGTTTTCGTCCATTTACGTCAAACTTAATTTTTCTTTTATTTTTCTGAGTTTTGTTAGATACTTTTTCGAAATATAGGTTATACATTTTTAATGCCTACATTAAAATTATCACCCATTTTTGTACCACAAATGTGTACTTCCGTTAAGTTTCGTTTTTGTAGCTTAGCTTTTACGTAAAATGAATACGGAAGCTCATTGCGTGTTTCGTTTACCGAATCCTCAATTTCCCCTTTCTAATAAAATTATAAAAATGCTCTAATATGTCTATCTACGAAACAATTTTTGATTATTTATGTTTATTATAACGAGTTAATTGATAACATGATAATTTCTAAAAAAAATTGAATAATGGAGAGTGAATAATTTTTTAACTATCATTACAGTTTACTGTCTTGTACTTAAAAAAACGTTACTGCTATTTTAAAACAAATGAAAACACTCTCTTTGAACTTACTAATAGTAAAGAAATGTGTACTACATGCATCGTGATTAAAATAAGGAAGGACATCCTGAACATGCTATTTTTATTGATATTTCTGCCGATTCCCCAACCAGATACTATGTTAAAGGCATTTCTGATCAAACTATTTTACTCCAACTTAATTAGTGAAATGCGATCGTAGTAGGATAATAGGAAGTTATTTTTTATAAACTAATGCTCTGACAAATGACAGTGATTTAAAATGTATTACTCCACGAATGTTGTAAAATTTAAAAACACCGTTTGGACTCTGCCGCTGACAACTTCTTTTTAGAGTTTATTACAAAAAACTTACATCACAACGCAGATTATTCAATGTGTTTCTTATAGGCTAGTCGGTTATTTTCACGGAGTATAAACAAGTCTAGTTTAATGTTCACCATGAGCTTCCCAACTCGGTGAATTCGGTGGTATGATACTCGGTTCTGTATGCGGCGCATATGTGTTCGAAATCCCGTTCATGCGTATGACTTTTTTTTTAACTAAACTTATATTATAATTAATAATATGCGTATTAGGTTAGATCAGGATTGGTTAGGCTTGCTGTAAAGAAAACGATTTCAAATTTATATTAAACAAGAATTTTTTTTAACAAAACCTATATTGTTAGGTAAATCAACGTAAATCTGTCCCATTAGCGCTAGATTAGCTCAGAATCGTCGATAAAATCATCATTAAAGCTATAAAACCACACTTCAACTTATCGGAAATCAACGAAATACGCGCGCACTCTAGACTAATGTGATTGGCGAATATCGAAAGCGTTTTAGGGTCTTAATGTTTGCAAGATTTCAGTTTCTGGTACAGTTGTTTTATATAGACCGGGTGTTTGCGCGCTACTGAGACCTTTCTTTACAGCAAACCTAACCTAACCTAATCCGCATTATTATTAATTATAAGTATCGTTAACAGTCTTCCGGTTCGTCTTGTCGAATGCAGACCTCTGTGTTGTTAACATAAGTGGTGCCACGTGTTCGGTTTTGCTGCTTTATTCCGGGGGGAAACGGGAGACTCAACCACTCAGTGTGGAAACTAACGACCCCGCTAGAAAGGGAGCAGACGCTGTGAACGTGTGAGGCCTAGTTGTTCCCGCATTCTATCCCGTTCGTCTGCCGCAATTCTACATAGAATATTAGCGTAACGGCCGCTACGTGGCGGGAGTGGGAGGGGTAAGGGGATAGCTTGAAAGAAAGGGTCATCTCGTGATACAGTAGTACTCTCAAGGGGCACCTAGTGGAAGCCAAGATGCATTTCAGAAATTAAAAGAGGAAAAATTGAAATCCGGGAGTTTAGAGCTCGCCATCCGGAGATCCTACCGATAACGTCTCCAAACTGGAATTAGGTGCAGGGTCGACTTCGAGGGTCGCCGATTTAACGACTCTGAGCCCCGGACGGAGAGCAATCTGGCAATTGCCTTGCAGCAAAGCCAAAGTCCTGTTATGTAACAGGAAAAACTAATAACCTAAGTACCGTTAAAAAAGTAATTTAAAAAGTCATACCCCTAAAGGAGGATTCAAACAAACATGCGCAGTGACGTCGTTACTTAAAAACTCGTAGGGGGGAGGTATTTTTTTTATTCCGTTTTAGTTTTCGCCATGTAGTATGTTTTTGACATAGCAGAAATGGTAGAATGCATAGAAAGCATTCATCTGTCAAAAACTGTCAAGCATTTTAAGGTTCAAAGTTACGTTTTTAATTACGTAAAATAAAAAACATCCAGTTCATATCGACCATTTTTTAGAAATTTCAATCCGTAATAAATAACGACAATTAACTGTCACCTGATAATTCAAAACAGAGGTCCATACCTTGAAGCCGACGACAAATCTAGTTAATGGTAAATAAAGAAAAGACCCACCCTCAAGCATTCCCAATTCCGAAAAGCCTAATAAAGAACGGCAATCAAGGCTGTATTCCGAAACTTTCTGATGAAAGTTCTTAATAACAGCATAATAAGACTAAAATTATGCAACAAGTTTGGATGAAATCATAAAAATAGTAGATGTATTTGTTTAAAACTTCGTTTTGCAATATTTTTTTCTAATAAATGTTTGAATTGAGCTGTAACATTTGTTCCATTCTACATTGTATTTATAGTTTTAGCCTTTTATTTGTATTTTTTTAAAACGTGATCATTAAAATATTTGACATTAATGATTCTCTTTCATTTTAAAAGTAAACTATAGTTATTTGTCCAATAAGGCACTGTATTACTGACATAGTAAATCCAAGGCAGTACGTCCGTTTTAGTGCCGTATTAAATATAACACCTTTAGTGACAAGACAATCGGAGAAAAATTAGTTATAATAAATAAACCTTCTAGCTAAGATGCTGTTACGATGTACCACTTCTCTAGCGCAGGTGCTTTTATTATTTCTAACTTCGGCTCGCCACTTTCCCTAGCAAGGGTGCTGTTACTGTATATGCAACCGGCACAGGTGGCAACCCTAAGTTCATATCCAGTTAAATAATAAATTAAAATACAAATGCCATAAAAAAGAGTAAGCTTTTATTAAATATAAATAAAAAAAAACCTGCAGCTTTTTGTAAAATTTGTTTGAAAAAATATTACATACAATTTGACGATTTTAGAATAAAATTTAAATTTATTTAAAAATTGTTTACAAGCATATCAAGACAATAGTCATAGTGTTTTATAAATATTTATCGTTTTACTCAATCCTTTATAGTTTGAATTAATGGCAAAGCGTTTTTTTCTACATTTGAATAAGATATAACTTATTTTTCACATTTTCAAAAAGTATGATTCTACTTACTCAAAATGAAAACAATTAAAAAAGGGTCCCTTAGTTTGTGTAATTGTGGTAATGAATATCCTACCGACGAGCTAGTAAACTCATGCTGAATGTCCAAAAAAGCTTTTTATACTCCGCGTCTCAGCAACCAATCAAATCGCAGGATTTATTTCAATTTATAATTGTATCACAAACTGAAATTTACTATTGTATAACTGTTTTTTCTTATTAGTTTAGTTTCCGTTTTAGTTTATAATTGTCACAATTTAATTATGTTATAATCCAGAACGTAATTGTTGACTGTTGCTGCTGGATTAAAATACCAATATGTATTAAGGCTCTATCTTCACACCGATTAAAATATCATGGCCGTCGTTACGACACACTCATAAAAAACAAAACAAAAGGGAAAACCGTCAAAAGTTTTGTCAAAAGAAAAATTGTTTGCAAAATTCTACGTGCAAAACGTCGAAAAGAGTCTTAAAATGGCAGAAAATTCGGATACGTAAGTTTCTATTATAAAAATCTTTTTGTATAGCTTTATTGGGTATATTTTCAAAAATTGTAAACATCTTGTTATGTTACAATATTAATATATGTATATTACATTTTTTTCATTATTGCCTAATTGCTATAAATTGAATATCGATCAGTATTTCACCAATAGTGAAGTGATGTAAAGCACTTAATTGCATTTTTAGCTTTTTAAATATTTAATTATCTACCTATATGTGTTGTTCCCTGTGTAGTAATATATGACCTTATCTAATTGATATTGTTTTATTACTTTTAATTGAAATATGTATTTCCTGCTTTTTTATCGACAGTATCAGTATAATAATAATTAAAATTTTTTGTTTTTTTTGGTTAGGAATTCTGCCAAAACATCTGCTAACGAGGGATGGTTCAACTCCTGGCTGAGTGCTGCAAAGAACAAGGTAAGTTTTCTCGTCTTTACTGCTCTTGGTCAATAATCTGTAATTGAAGCTTTTGGCTGAATAATAGTCTAAGTTACAATTTTATAATTTTACAGGAGAAGTGAAAATATGCTATGATGTTGGTTCTTATGAATTCATAACCGCATGTGTAACATTGACCACTATTAAATCAAAACATTCACTAGTAAGTATTGACAAGTCTTTTGGCATAGTTTGGGTTTCCAATTATCTTGTTAAATTTTAAATTATTCCCAAGCTCTTAAGACTTTGTGGTTAGTTCGACTTGGAATAATGCATGGATTCTCAAGATCGTATTTCAGCCATAGATATTTTGTTATTTGTAACTTCAGAGAGTTTTTTGGAAGTTGAAATTAGGATATATTGTGCAAATACAAAAGACACTTAGTAGAATTAAAATAGATAATAAAATATAGCATGTTCCATTAAAAAAAAACATATCTTTGGTATGTAGCACTTTTTCAGCACACCCGGTAAGTCTAAAGGAAAGATTTGGAAGAATACTGACTGGCTAGTATTTACATTGCTGCGAGCACTCTTGGCAGGAATGATTTTCTTTGATTTCCTTGCCATATACTCAAGACCAGCACCTCTGAGACATTTTCACGATACATCCTTTCATGTTTTTATGTTTACCAGTCTAGTTTTTCTTTTTGATTTATTTAATCATGCAATATCACTTGCAAAAAGGCGTACTTGTTCTTGCTTTTGCAATTCACACATTATTGTGTGTTAAATGAACTAAAGGTTTTTATCTTACTGTAACATAGACTGTTATTGCAACTTAAAATAACTTGTTCCTGCTTGTGAAAAGTGATCTAGCAGGGGTTTCTACGACAATAATATTAAAATAACCTATTTTATTCTATTCTACAGACAGATTAATAACTCAATTTGAGAACATTTATAACATAGACCTTAATTCGACTGAATGCTTCAATTATTTACATTGATTAACTACATTCTTTTTTATTTTCTTATTGAGACAACATTTTCAAATATGTAAAACTAGAAACAATAAATAAATATAACTTAAATATACTTTATTATATAATTTGTTTTATATATCTTCTAAATCACCTAATGTAATAAGAAAAATATCAATATTACCAGTATTCATTTCAGTGTTGGAACTACAAATGTGGGCCCACGGCAGGTTTTCACAAAGGGTCCTCAACAGAAAATAATTAAATTGATGACTAAAAAGAAAAAAAGGTCATTTATAGTTTGGCATAAACCTTTATGTAAAACTAAGATGAAATATTAATGAATGAATGATACTAGATAGCTACACAAAAGTGTGGGCTTTGTTTTTTACTTACTCCCCCACAATATTTTTTTTTCGGTGCATCGCTGATTCTGCCACTGATTTACTGGCATTTTTACACATTCTTGGACACGTAATTGGTCTGATAAAATTCAATAGAGAGCAGATTTTGTGAACATGTGCTCTTACCAGTAATGTGAAAACATACCCTAGAAAGCAGGTCAGGTGAATCCAAAAACCCCTAATAAGTTTAGGCAGAAAATTCAGATCTAGCAATATTCGTGTTTTCTTCAATGTAGGCAGGTCCAGCATTTGATCATATATGGTCTGAGGAAATCCCTAACTTGTACAAAATAAATTGCAAACACTTTTTTTGTAATTCCTGCAAACAATTTTTATCTGTAATAGGGAGATCAAAAATTGCTAGTGTATTTGAGGATTGATCTTATGAGTCAACAATTCTCTATGCAGATGACTCCACCATAGCCATTTCTGATGGTAACTTCGAGAACTTGGAAAATAATGCTAATATAATTTTAGAAGAGTTTGTTTTATGGTGCAAGAAAAATCACATTGTCAACGGATCCGAGACCTGCTTTATGTTATTTTATGTAAGAAAGGAAATGCCTTAGAATCCACTTTTGTCATTAAATTGTAAACATGTAAATAAGATTGAAAATTTTAAATTTTTAGGAATACATGTAGAGCCATAAATAACATGGTGCAATCACATATACCATATCACAAGTAAGTCAAATATAGCCTACTTCACAATACGAAATCTAAAAAACACTTTAGAAACAAACCTACTTCTAAATATATATTACGCACTTGCATATTTTTCTTTGTTTTTTATATATTTTTTCTTATTGTTTCTTTATCTTTGCTTTTTTTCAAGCTTACATCTCTAGTAAGTTATGTATTGATTTAATTTCAATCTCTAGATAGAGATCTTACTCTAACTCTAACTCCTCATGTTCGTGTAATTACTTATTTAAATTTATACATTTAATCTGTATTGGTCTCACCAGCAGCTTCCTTTATGGAGGAAGCTGATTACTGCCAATTATTCCAATTACTATTTTATAAGCTGAATGTAATTTGGAATAATAAACATGTTCATTATTATTATTATTAATATTATTATATAGGCATCTAAGCATTGGTATTATTTACTGCGGCAACAGATTTAAATAGAGTTTTTATAGTACAAAAAAGAAAAAAATTGACACATTAAGTCCATTGGACTCATGCAAATCCTACTTTAAAAAGTATAAACTTCTTCTCCCCTCATGTATTTTAATTTTACACTCAGTTTATTTGTTAAATTTAACAGATTTTCTCAACACCTAGAACTACGTAACTGTGGTAGAATAAAAACTACAAACGTTTACATGCTGAATGTAATTTGGAATAATAAACATGTTCATTATTATTATTATTAATATTATTATATAGGCATCTAAGCATTGGTATTATTTACTGCGGCAACAGATTTAAATAGAGTTTTTATAGTACAAAAAAGAAAAAAATTGACACATTAAGTCCATTGGACTCATGCAAATCCTACTTTAAAAAGTATAAACTTCTTCTCCCCTCATGTATTTTAATTTTACACTCAGTTTATTTGTTAAATTTAACAGATTTTCTCAACACCTAGAACTACGTAACTGTGGTAGAATAAAAACTACAAACGTTTACATTCCTCATTATTTTTGCAGATTGTGGAAATAATATAAATTACTTATTCTTTTCATGGAAGTTAGCATTCAGTTATTTAATTTGTCTTTATTTAGTAATCACTGTTTTAAGACAATGCATTCTGCTGTTTTTATTAATTATTAGTTTTATTGGTAATGCACCAGATTCAATTGTTTTACCATAATTTTATGTGTGGATTGACAAAATTTGTATATGCATGCCATATATCTATATAAAAATATCCAATTTTTTTTGTCAACATTTGGAAATTCAAAATGGCAGTACCAACACGGACTTCAAATTTGGTGTTTTGTGTAGATTTGACTGAATGTGTGTCTAGGCGTATTTCAAGGTGTATCATGGATTTTTAGTCAACATTTAAAAATTACAAATGGCGGCGGCCAATATGGCAGGCAAATTTTAACATTTTTGCAAATTCAACTGAAAATCGATTCTGGGGAATTTAAAAGTGCAAATTATGAATTTTTAGAATATAAAATGGAGGCGCCAACATAACTTATGAATTTTGTCATTTGTACAGATTCTACTGAAAATTGGTATCTAGGAGTATATTTAAGACTGCAAGTTAGCATTTTTACGGATTTTACTTAAAATCGGTACCTGTGGGGTATTTAATATTGCATTTAAAAAATGTTTGGTTAACATTTGTGCAGTTTTGACTAAAAACTGGCATTAGGAGGTACATATTTTAGTCAACATTTAAAAATTGCAAATAGTGGAGCCAGCAAGGCAGAACAATTATGCAGATCTGACTGAAAGTCAGCATGTGATGGTATTTAAGAGTGCACATCAGACATTGTTAGTGAATATCTGGGGGTATTTGTATTTATTTTTAATTACATATATAAAATGTGAAGTTATATTTTTAAAAAATATATTTTTAGAGTACTGAGGTACTAGAATTTGTGAAAAAAGATTTGGAAGAGTTTGGTACTGCAGTGAAAAATGAAGCAAGCAGTGTTGTATCATCTGCAGGTTCTGTTGTGGAAAAAACGCTTAGCGTAAGTATATTTTAATTACCAAAATTCAAAAATCTAAAAATATTTTCTGGAGAACTAAAATATTTTTCTGTGTAGTCTTTATTTCAGTTAATAATTAGGTATGCAATTAATTTAATTAATAAATTATTATTTATTTATTTATTTATATTCTTATAAACACTTAAAATTAAGTTGTTACATATAAGAGTCACCTACTTTTAAAAAAAATACAAACTAATCACTACACTTTAGTACTAATTAATATCCTTATAATTATTGAACATGTTTTTTAATTTACTTTGAGAGATATTGAATAAATCAATATTCATTTCTTTTACTGCCCTGTTCTAATCCAACAGGCAGCCCTTTATGGGTGAGTCATCATTTCGCCCCCTCAAAAGGTACTTCCTTCTTCTTAAACTAATATTTTTTTAAATTTTGATGATTAAAGAAAAAACACACAATAGCACGCTACAATCCTATTACAGTCTAACATCTACAGCTTTTCATATATATGAAATCAAGAACCTTTTGACTTTATACTTAAAGTGTTTACCATTCTCAATATTTTTTAACTCTTGTGGTAAATTATTGTATAGTTTAATACCCTGGTGGGAAATAGATAAATAACCTACCTTTGTTTTAATTTGTGGCAAATAGATACAGTTTTGCTGTCGAGTTTGGTGAGTGTGCATATCTCGAACATATGCAAAGTTTAAGTTATTTTTTTGTTTATTATTTATATAATGAATATATAACAGGATTTTATACCTATAAATATTTTGTAAATTAAGAAATCTACATAAAGAATACAACAGATGAGTTGGATATCTCAATGGTAGTCTAAAACCATTTTTCAGAGCCCTTTTCTGAAGGGTCTTCAAAGCACTTAATACTGAATTACCAGCGGTGCCCTAAAGTGATATTAGGTAATTAAAGTGACTATAAACATGGGCATAGTAAAGCTGTTTTCGTATTCTCTGATTTAACAAGTAACCAACTCTATATAGTACTCCTATAAATGGTGAAATTTTTTCCTGACATGTTCTATATGTTGAGTCCATAATAATTGGCTATCAATGTAAAGTCCTAAATATTTAACAACATAGACATTTTGTAATGGTTGATTTGTAAATATGATGGTCACATTATTATTATTAAGATTTCTATGACTTAGGAACATATATGATGATTTTGCAATATTTTCTTTTAACTTAAGACTGTTTGACCAAGAACTAAGGATACTGAGATCTTTTAAGATAGCAGATCTTATCAATTTAATATTCTTCACAGAATACACTAATGTCGTGTCATCTGCATAAAGCTTTACAATACCCTGAAGGGGAAGTTTGCCGATGGAATTGATATAAACTAAAAATAACAATGGCCCTAGGATTGATCCCTGAGGGACACCACACTTTACAGTTTGCAAAGAGCTATTTATACTATTTATAGAAACATACTGTTGCCTGTGTGTTAGGTAACTTTTAAACCATTCTAAAGATATACCTCTTAGACCTAATTGTTCCAGAATCATAAGTAAAATGTTATGGTCGACTGTGTCAAATGCCTTCTGCAAGTCTAGTGAAACAAGGGCGCATACCAAACCACTGTCTATTTTACATTGAATATCAGAAATTAAATCAATTGCTGCTACCTCAGTGTCACTATTCTTGCAAAAACCATATTGATCTTTACATAAAAAGTAACGCTGGCTACTTTTAGCTTATCCGGCACAATACCGTTTTCAAAAGACAAATTTATTACTTTGGCAAGAATAACAGAGGATTCACTACTTAAAGTTTGAATGTCATGAACACTAATTCCATCCATCCCACTGGCTTTATTGTTGTCCAGCTTTTGTATGATTGATTCCACTTCAAAAGACGTCACAGGCAATAGGAAAAAAGGGCATTTGGTTGCTCTTCTACATTCTGCAAAGGAGTATTTGGAATGTTCCTGGATAAATCATTTCCAATATTTATGAAATAATCATTGACTGCATTTGCCACATCAAGATTGTTTGTTAAAATGTTGCTGTTTATCTTCAACACTGGTATTAGAGACTTCTCACTATGTGGATTGCTCCGATTGTACACTATTTCATTGATCACTCTCCAAGTTCTTCTCTCATTCCCAATATTTCTCTCAAATTGTGAGTGTTATAACTTTCTATTCTCCCACCTTATCTTTTACTACCTTCTTGTTATATTCTTTATATTTGTTTTTATAATAATTGTTATTAACATTTCTCTTTGTCTTTTTATAGAAGTAATCTCGTTTTTTAATTAAGTTTAAGACCATGTTTGTAATGTAATTCATACCTCCAATAGTTTGTTGTTCAGTTACTTTGATGTGAGTGTTGGCCCTGAAAACAGATATGAGAGCATCATACAGGGTTGTAGGATCGGTAAAAGCGTTCAGATTGAAACTTAAACTAATAAGATCTTGTTTTACCTGTTTATTATTTAAAACTTCATTTATACTAAATGTTTTTTTTGGGTTTTTTATAATTGCTCGATGGTTTTTTAAAGGATTATTAGGTACATCAAAATATATTTTACTTAATAATTCAGGAGAGCTAAGATTGTGATGTAAAATATCATAGATAAACATTACTCTGTAATCAGATCTGCGTCTTTCATGGGTTAACGTTTCAAAGTTTAAAAGCTGTGTATGATATAAAAGAAACCCCTTTTGTATTTTCTCTAGAAAATAAATATTGTTTTGCTGCCCATAACACATATTCAAGTTTTGACCTCACCAACACATAATATAAGACTATACACATTTCGAATTTCTAAAAAATCGCAATACGGGGTTCATCTATAAAGTACCACATTTTAACAGGTTATAACTCAAAAACGAGTAAAGATATTAAGATGCAGTTTTTATTGAATTTCTTAAAATTGCTTAAAGTTATTGCATACGTTGTTGCCAAGTGTCAATAATTTTTTGAAAATAGTGAAAAAAAAAGTTTTTCCAGTGTAAATTAAGGGCTTATTTCAAATGGAACACCCTGTATCTCTAACACTCATTTAGAAGCCTGATTCTTCCGCTTTCTAAAAACGTATAATTTTTTATAACCCTTTCAGAACAAAAAACAACAGATACAACCACAATTAATCTACATTAATTTTATTAGATACAGCAGAACAAACGAATTAATTAAATTAATAAACTAATACATTAACTGCTGAATATGACCTCCATTTTCTTCAATATATGTACCTAGGCGAAAAACAAAATTAGCAAAAGCATTTGGGAGCATTTCTGCAGTAATTGTATTAAAAATTTTAATTACATTATTTCTGAGTTAATTCAGGAGTAGGACTATAGCTCTTTTCCTTCATATATCCCCATATAAAAAAATTGGGTATTGTTAAATCAGGAGAATAGGGAGTTCATTCGATGGGGCCAGCTCGACCTATCCAGTTGTGTTTAATGAATTCGTTGCTATTACAGAAAAGTGAGGTGGGGCACCATCTTGTTGGAAATATACATCATGCATTATTCCTTCTTGTGCCAGTTGAGGGTACAAAACATATCTATATAATTTTTTCCAGTTACAGTTTTCTCTTATAAAAAGAAGGGTCCATAAATTTTTGTTTTGGATCACGCTTCTAAATGAGTGTTAGAGATACAGGGTGTTCTATTTGAAATAAGCCTTTAATCTGCATTGGGAAAAACTTTTTTTTCACTATTTTCGAAAAATTATTGAGACTTGGCAACAACGTAGGCAAAAATTTGAAGCAATTCTAAGTGAAAACCGCATCTTAATATTTACTCGATTTTGAGCTATAACCTGTTAAAATGTGATACTTTATAGATGGACACCCTGTAGAAGATTTATCTTCTACTACTTCTATTTATGATATTATTGCGTGTGCCGTATACAACACTACAATTTTTGTTTAATCTTTTTGATTGATATATTTCTTTGTGATATATTTGTTATGTGATTTTACAGTAGTTGTGTAGAAGTATTTTTTACTAAAATAAAATTCAGTATGTTTTTATTTTAATTTCAGCTGGAATCTCCAGATTCTACTGTTAACAGTGTGAAGAGAAGTTTCAGTACATTTTTGGGTAAGCTAATTTAAATTTAAATTTTGATTAGTGTCTAATATGCATGTTTTTAGGTCAAATGAACACAGTATTAAACCCTAGTCCAGATGACGAGGACACTGAAATACTCATAGTGGAAAATTCTGAAACACATTCACTGAACAAATTCCAGGTAATTATTACCCCCCTTACAGAAATATTATTTTTATTGCATAACAAAACAAGCCATTTTTAAAACTTTTTTGAAATGAACAGCAATACACAGTGGAAATTCAATGTTTTTAAACTGATTTATTTACTTTGAGAAGGTTGAGGTAGTGTTTCTTCTCAGTTTGTTTTCATGTTGATTCTGAACTAATGCAGTTATTATATAATTTGTTGATCTGAAGACTATAGGGTTGGAACTGGCTTGAAAAACCTGTAAATGTCATGGAATTCAAAAATTTGAAAAAACCAGGGAAAGTAATAATTTTCAATTTTGAGAATAAAATATTAACCTGGAAAAACTTTCTTCAAAATATCAAAATTTATTTGTGTGGTTTATATTTGATAAAAATTATTCTGCAATTATTGTAAGCAGGATGATCCAGATAACTTTTTAAATGGAAATATCTCGGTTATTGTTGAATTTAGAAAATAAATGTTACAAACAAAAGTTGTTTGAATCGATCTGCTTTTTTATATGCTTATATTTTAATATATACAGCAATGCAAGTACCAACTGTTTTTTTTAAATATAATATAGCAAATTTTTTAATGTTTTTGAGTTTTATATTAAATTCTGCATATTTTTTGTATAATATACATACACATACAATTTCAGATATAATTGTTTGTCTATTTAGATACCTGCTACTACCTGGAGATAAAGGTTTATTTTCAAAGTCAGGACTTTGATATTTGTAGTCTGATTTATTTTATTTTTTAAATATTTAACTAGAATTGTAAACTGTACCTTGCAGCAAGTCAATACAATAAATACAATAGTGTTATGGAATAAAATGAATAGTACATACCTTAAAAGTCGAAAGACAAAATAAAATAAACACCAAATGACAAATAATAAAAAAGACTGATTCCCAGCAATAAAAAAAGTGAATAATATAAACAATAAAAAATACATATAGCAAATGGTTTCGCCACTCATTTTCAGTCATGTTTTGCTGCTGAGAACAACATGGGTTTAATAATTCTTATTTCTGTGGAATTCGCCAGTACCTTATCAGGTCATCAGTTTATTGTTGATGAAATTAGGCAAAAATTGATGAACCTGGACACTTCAAAAAAGTCCATACCTGATGGCATTCCTCCATCATTAATAATAAACTGAATAGGACCACTTGCTATACCTCTTCCGCATATTGTTTCAGTAATCCTTCGACTTTGCTACCTGTCTGGAGTTTTGGAAATTCTTTTATTTGATGCCTGTTTTCAAGTCTGGTGACATGTCCAACATTGAGAGAACTATCTTGTTGCTCTCTACAATTTTTAAAATTTTTCGCCATCATCACGAATGAAATATTTGACACATACAAAAACTATATAATATCAGAACAGCATGATTTTTACAAGGGTTTATTACAAAAATGTTGCCGTCATCCAGAATCATCTAGCCACCTCAGTGGAGGCAGGGCAACAAGTCGACGTCATCTACACCGACTTGTGTAAACCATAAACTTTTGTTAAAAAAGCTGTCGGAAATTGGTATTTCGGGCAGCTACCTGTGATGGATCATGTCATACCTTACCAATAGACGCCAGACAGTTGCTTTGTGTGGAGCAGTCTCCAGTGAAATTCTTGTCGCATTCAGAGTTCCTCAAGGGTCGCACATAGGCCCAGTTTTATTTTTTTTATTCATCAACGATATTTTATCATGTGTTCATGCATCTGAATGTATTATGTAATGTAATTGTATGCCCACGACGTCAAGTTCTATTCAACAACTTGCTCTGATTCAAATCTGTTAGAATCTGACCTTGATAGGTTGGTCAACTGGTCTGGAATGAGCAGTTTGAAAATTAACCCTAATAAATACAAATTAGTTTGCCTCTAGTAGCCTCTTTAGTCTGGCATTGAAAGGCTCGTCAAATGGTGCCACACTAATTATCTGCATCTTAACATTTCTAAATGTAAAGTGCTTCATTTCCATAAATGTATTAATCCCATTCACTCCACCTACCTCATAGATGATGTACATCTTGAAGTTGTTATTTCTTTCACCGATCTTGGTGTTATTTTTGAGGAAAATTTAACTTTTAATCTGCATATTACGTGTACTTAAGGGTTTTAGATTGTTGGGCTTTATAAAATGATTTATAAAATGACATACAAAGCATGTAACTGATACCAAAGCAATTGGGTGTTTTTATAACTCATTGGTTAGGAGCGTTTTGGAATACTGTTCTGCAATATGGAGTCCTTCATATCAATGTCACATTGACAGAATCGAAAAAGTACAAAATAGATTTGCAAAATATCTCTTATATAAATTTAATTTTTCATATCAAGGTCGGACATGTAATACAAGAGCTCGTCTTTGTGGCCTGCAAGCCCTAGGGTTTCGAAGAAAGAAGGCACTTCTTATTTTTCTACACAAATTGCTCAATGGGGGGATTGACTGTGAAATATTGCTGGAGTCGGTTTCATTTTTGGTTCCTATTAGGAGAACAAGACAATCTCAATTATTTTTAGAAAGATACCACCATACAAATTATGGGCCTAGCGCATTTGTTGACTGGTTAGTATGCAACTACAATTGTCACTTCCCGGAGTATGACATTTTTAAGCTCAGCACTTTCCATCTAAAAAGGCAGTTTAGTAGATTGGTTTTGCGATGTTTTCTGTCTGTCCTTGTTCACGTAGATTCTGTGTAATTTTGTTATAATCATGTATTATGGTACTTTTGGACCTGAAATCGTTTTATCATTGTATATCCTTTTTTTTTATTGACTTGTTTTTCCCAGGGTTTTTTGACTTGATACTTTTTTGATGTTATTTGTGAATTCGTACAATTTGGAATGTTTTGCATTCTGTAGTGTATTTTCAGAAGGGCCACTTGTCGGATGCGTGCATTGGCTACGTCCTTACATTATTAAAAAAAAAAAAAAAACAATACCATATAAATAATACATACCTAGAAGTAGTTCCAACCTTCAATGACTTGGGAGTCATCTTTGATAACAATATATTGTTTGACCAACATGGCTATAACATAATTCTTAAGAGCTTAAGGCTGCCCAGTTTTGTAAAGCGGAATACAAGACACATTCATGACATTGGAGTAATTATTATTCTTTCTAACTGCCTGGCCCACTCCATCTTGGAATTCTGCTCCATTATTTGGTATCCATTTTATTAGTTTCATATCAACCACATTGAGAGGGTACAAAATAAGTTTCTCAAATATATTTTAAACAAATTAAGGTTTCCTTAACACAATATTTTATATGAAACCATACTGCTTTTCTGTGGTATGAAGAGTTTAGAGAATAGATGCAGAAAGGCACTTTTAGTATCTCTTTTTAAACTCGTTAGTGGTATTATCAACTGCCCCAATTTATTAAAACTGGTTGTATTTGGTGTAATTTAAGTTTTTTATTTTTACTGTTGTTTTTTTATCTGTTGACTATACTTGTCTATCTTAAGGTTTGTTCTAATGTTTTATATTTATATATGTATGTACATTTTTATTTATTTTGTTTTGCTGCTCAGGCATATCATTTGGAATATTACATTTCCTTAGTTTATTTTTACATAGTGATAATAAATAAATAAATAATGTTTACTCATTTAACTATTTTTTTAAATATTTTTGTTATAAATAATGTATTAACTTTTTAGAAAGCACTTTATGAGCTACAGAGTGATGCAGAGACATACCTTTGTGATCCCAAACCGCATTTGAGAAAACAGTATGAGTGCTGGCTTGAGATCTTAGAGGCAGATCAGCTTTCCGATGACCGAATAGCTAAGCATGTTAACAGTTCAGAAGTATTAAAAAAAAATTATGCCAAATTGGTGCCCGATATTCTGGATCATCAGCTCTTTTGGAAAAGGTGATAATAATGTTTATCTAAACTTAAACTTCACCTAAAATAGGTTATGTAAAAAAAAATTTTTTGTCATTGCCTTCTAAAAGCCCTCCTTAACAATATTTTCCACACTTTAGAAAACCTGAAATCAGTTACATGAAAACTTTGCTTTGTATCTCATTTTCTACACTTTAAAATACTCGAAATAAGTTACATAAAAAATCTGCTTTTATTGACTTCTAGAAGCTCTCCTTAACAACAAAAAATTTTTCTGCAGAAATGCATCAATTCAAGTCGTAAGATTCAGTTTGATTTGGATGGATTAATACCACTATGGCCTGGGCAATACTACCCTGTCACAACCATCAGTGATTTAAGGATCAAGGTGTGATTTTGGATTCCAGTCTGTCTTTTATCCCCCATATTACTGAAACTGTAACTAGAGCCCTTAAAACACTCGGTTTCATTAAAAGAACAGGGTTCTTAGCGACCTGGAAAACCTGAAAAAGTCAGGTAATTTAGACATCCAATTATAAATCAGGGAAAATTCAGTATATTTACAAAAAATAATATAAAGTCAGAGTATTTTATACTAAACCTGGAAAAATGATAAAATTTATGTTTCCACCAGCGTTGCTTGATTGTATTTACCTATGTATTTACCCAAAATTATTTCGTCGCGTTTATATAACTATTTATATTTAACATATATATATATGGATGTACAATGAATGAGCTCCCAAAATTGGCCAGAAAACATAGCAGTCCAAAGGTACCAGTCCTTTCATCCCACACAAAGCACAAGGACAAACAGATACCAACAGAATAACTACAACAGAAATTTTAATCGTCAAAGTAGTCACTATGATAGAAGACAATTTTGAGACCCTTTGGAAAAACATCCACATCAACATACAATGCCTGTCAAATAAAATAACGCAACTGGAGCTTTTACTACAAGAAGAAAAACCACAATTCTTATGCATATCAGAACATTGGATGAAAGAAGAACAAGCAAAAGTAACGACCATACCAGGTTACCAATTAGCAGCAAACTTTTCAAGAAAAGAACACATTCATGATGGTGTCTCGATTTACAGTAAAAGCAATAATTTTAAAACTATTAATGTAACTCAATTCTTGATTGAATTTATTCTTGAATGTGTAGGAATTTTTTGTAACCCAAAAAATTTAAAAACAGCTCCTTTTGTAATATACCACTCTTGCAATAATGCCATCCTAAATAGTTTCAACAGATTTATAACTGTTCTTAACTTTTTCTTCTTCTTTTAACAGCGTGCATTTGTTTACCTGCCTTAATTCTAATTTTTAAATAGTATCCTGAGTGAAATAAATGTCGAGTTCAGTGCGGTTGTGTTGATTCGTATGCATAGCCCGCAGATTGGTAATGTAAACACAGAAAAGTTGAGGATCTAACTCATAAATTCATAATTTCCTGTAGGCTTCTCCACGTTTTGCATGTAAACAAACCATCTGTCAAGTGTCATTTTGCAATTGTCATGTCGATATTGTCAAACTAACTGACAGATTCGCCTAAGGAACATAACACTATTGGAGTACTCCACCGCTTATATTATCTTAAGCCAGTTATCCACGACCTCGCTTACCTTAAGCCATTCTTCGTAGCAACGTGGCAACACTGTCGGGGTCCCGCATATCGACATATCTGTGCAACTTTACTTGATACACTTAAAATTTAACCAGATGGCGCATACATGTCTTGAATGTAATGAACAATTTAGAGATAGCAGCAAGTATGTTGAATCCGATGGATGCAGGCAGCGCTTTCACTATGACTGCTTCGATTTAACCAGTTCTGAAATTCGAGTCATCGAGTTGAAGAACAAAAGAAGTCTGAAATTCTTTTGCGAGACCTGTCAGGAGGGCCTACGTCTCATTCCCGTTCTGCAAAGGCGGATCACGGTTCTGGAAGAGAAGATCGTCGAGCTGGGGGAAAAGTTGGAATCTGGATTGACGGAAATTACGGCAATCGCTTGCAATCATAATCAGGGGACGTGCGTTGCGGCTAGCGGCTCCAGCAGGAACGACAATGAGTTAACGCAAGAAGTTCTCCAGAGACAAAAACGCATGAATAACATTATGATATTCAACTTCAGCCTCAACAATGACGAGCCGGCGGTGAACCAGATTTCTTCCCTACTTGGCGAAGCACTCGGTCGAGACATAGTTGTAACATACACATCTACAGTTGGAAAACCTAATCGCAATGGTCACAGGTCTATCAGAGCCACTCTTACTAACGCCAACGATGTGTCGGCCATCCTGAGAAACATAGGCAAGCTTGTCAATTCTAGAAAAGTCTACGTTGAATCAGACCTGTCCCCAGGACAATTGGAGCATCTTCATGGCATCAGGTATGAGCTGAGTAGGCGACGCTCGGATGGGGAGGAGAATTTGGTTATCAAGTACTCAAATGGTGTTCCTGCAATTGCAGCAAGAGTGCCAAAAAAACTAGGTCTCTCTAGCACCAACAATGACATCACTTGTTACCAGAACGTGTGTGGCCTGCGTACCAAAACGCACGCATTCTATAGCTCGGTCGCCGCGTGCTCCTACGACCTGGTGGCTATCTCTGAGTCATGGCTTCAGCCTGATATCTTCAGCAGCGAGCTGTTTCCTGAGTCCTACACAGTCTACCGCTCGGATAGAAGAACAGACCTTGTTGATGCATCGCGCAGTGGCGGTGTCTTGCTTGATGTCTCAGACCGATTTGCATCTGAGCGACTCGACCTTACCGCCCTTAGCAATCAGATTCCGTTAATAGACGTCTTAGGTTGTAGAATAGTTTTAAGTTATTTTGTATTTTATGTCTTTGTTATTTATATGCTGCCCTCAGCTGCCGATAACCAAGTAGACAGCTTTTTGGAAACACTTTCATTAGTGGATATGATTAGGGGCAAAAATATCTTACTGCTTGGTGATTTTAACATTCCATCATATACCTCCGACCTTTCTCCCAATGCCAAGCATAGATCCTTGTCTACTTTTAGCAATTTTCTTAATCTAAGGCAAATCAGCACTATACCTAACATCAGCGATCGCTGTTTAGATCTGGTATTCACTGACTTTGAAGTCAGTGTGTTGAGGAATGATGTGCCTATTGTTGATGAGGACCCTTATCATCCGTCCTTGCTGGTCAGCTTCCAAGGTGTTCCCACATGTTCCCAGTTTTCCCGTGAACGGGAACAAGCCTCCACAATTTAATTTCAGAAAGACTGATTTTCCTGTAATGTACGAGCTAATGCTTGGCACCGACTGGTCTCCAGTTCTTAATGGCTCCGACGTTGACAGCTCCTGTCAAAGCTTCTATGCCATTCTAAATGATATTTTTGCAGCATTAAAAGTACGTAGACGTAGGAGGTTTCCTCCCTGGTTTATGAAAGAAATTATCAATATGGTGTTCGAGAAGGAGAAGGTCTATCATAGGTTCAAGGTTCGAAAGTCCGTCAGCTATCGGACACTGTGTAAGTCAATTAGGTTGAAGTCTGACATAGCATATAGAGATTTCATTCACCGAGCTGAATCCAACATAACCTCTGATCCCTCCAACTTCTGGTCCTTTATACAAGGAAAAAAATGCGCTTCTCGCATTCCAGCTGCTATGACCGACTCCAATGACACTACTCACTCTGGTCCGGACAGTGTTGTTTCAGCCCTCGCTGCGTTTTTCCAGACTGTTTATAAAACATCTCCACAGCCTATTGAACACATGTCTATGATAGCACATTCTGACTCCGTAGACATCCCGTCAATTACTACCGATGATGTAATCGAAATGAGTAAAAGACTCGAGAACCGGATCACTTCTGGCCCTGACGGGATTGCCAGCTTCATTGTGAGGGACTGTTCTCTAGCGTTATGTAGTCTACTATGCCATATATTTAATCTCATACTAAGGTCTGGCGTCTTTCCTGATGCCTGGAAGGTTGCTCGGGTTTGCCCTGTCCTTAAAAAAGGTGATTCTACCTTAATCGAAAATTATCGGCCCATTTCTATTCTCTGCAACTTCTCCAAAATATTTGAGATGATCTTACATGAGTCCTTTTTTTCCAGTATCAGAACCAATATTTAACAATATTAACACGGATTCATGTCAAAGAGATCATGCATCTCTAATTTGTGCTCTTTCTCACATAATGTCTGCGTCGCTCTTAACTGCAGAGGTCAGGTCGATGTTATCTATACAGATTTCAGCAAGGCGTTCGACCAGATCGATCACTACAAGCTGCTACAAAAAGCACGCAATCTCTTCGGCTTTTCTAGAGGCCTCACTACACTCTTACAATCATACCTATGTAATCGAAGGCAGTTTGTTGAGATTGACGATTTTCGGTCTGAGTCATTTATACCGACATATGGTGTTCCGCAGGGTTCTAACCTTGGACCGCTCCTGTTTAATATATTCGTGGAGGATCTGATTCGCGTGTTAAATTGCTCCAAACTCGCCTATGCCGATGATCTAAAAATCTTTCATCGCATTGACACTTTCAATGATTGCCGTCTACTGCAGTCAAATATTGATATAGTTAGTGATTGGTGTTCATCTAATCGGCTCAGCCTAAATGTTGCCAAATGTCACATCGTGTCCTACCATAGAATCAAGTCACCACTTATCTTCAATTACTCTATAAACGACAATATTCTGTCCAGATCCACAACCTCGGAATCGTATTTGATGATAGACTCACATTCGTTCCTCACATTGAACAGATGGTATCTAGTGCTTCCAGAATGTTGGGGTTTGTTATCAGGACTTGTAAGCTAAACCCGAGCAACCTTTTACCAAACAGTTCACTGACTCTTAGGCTGCTCTATTACTCTCTTGTCAGATCCAAATTGGACTACGGTTCCATCGTGTGGTATCCTATATGTAATTGCCATAAAATTTCCGTTGAGGCCGTTCAGAGGAGATTCTTTAAATACCTTATGTTCAAGGAAGATGGTGCCTACCCTGATAGAGGGTTCGATCATGGCTTGTTGTTGTCCAGATTTGGGGAGTTGCCATTAGAGCTCCGCCGAGGCATTCAGTCGGTGAAATTCTTATATCGTCTACTTAATGGGAACATTGACTGCCCTTTTTTGTTGGGAGAAATTCCCTTTCATGTACCGCATGGCGGCCAGACGTCAACCTATGTTTGCTCTCGACCTGGCACATTCCAACATTCTCTACCAAAGCCCCGTTCACATTATGTGTAGCAACATTAAACGTATATCAGAATCCTGCGATATCCATTGAGATAATCTGCCCAATATCATTCAGCATTTGCTCTTGGCTTCTGGCTTTCCCCCTTAATCTTCACTATGTCTCCTTGTCTGGCTGTTGGTTTTGGTTACTGGGTTGAGTGCCTGCATTGTTATCTTGTTTTGTTTTATTTCATTTTATTTTGTTTTTGATTTGAATTTTATATTCATATTCATTTTTACTTAGTTTAAGTTCATAATTTTTTTATTTGTTTATATATTTTTTCTTTTTTTTTTTTGATATTTTTATTTTTATTTGTTTCATATTATATAATTTATTTGTTAATACAGTCATATTATACAGTTTCCTGTATTGGGCTTGGGCCTGTTGGAAATAAAGAACTTATTTATTTAATTCGACTCTTTGTCACATAGCATCACGATATCAATACATAATAGTATGTGGTGACTGAAATGTTAATAAATTTAGAAGATTCGCCTGAGAAAACGATACTTTTTGACTTCCTCAAAGGGTTTGAGTTAAAATCTATCCTTCCTCTAGAACCTACTAGAGAAATTCCTAATCAAACTCCATCAGCCCTAGACTATGTTCTTACAAATATCCCAGACTTCATGGCTACAAACTTTGTAACCAATATTGCTGATCATAAGGCACAACTTTTCTCTTTTCATGGGAAAAGCTCTAATGACAACATTCTGATGTCCAATAAACACTATTATAAACGATTTTTCAATGCTCAAAATATTTTTCAACTTAATTACCAACTCTCTATTACAGATCTTAGTCCTTTATATACTCAACGTGATGTAAACCAATCTAGTAGTAGTAGTAATATGGTTTATTTAGCAAAAATGATATTTTTACATTCTATTTAAATACAGAACTTATACATTTTATTAATATTCCAATAAGATTATTTTATAAATATATTAATCTTGGTTATTTAACAAATATTCTTTTAACACTTTTTTAAATCGATTTAAAGACCTTTGTGACCTAATAGATGGTTTTAATTTATTATAATTTATTAGACCATTATAAAATACCGACTTATAGCTTAACGACTTCGAAATTCTATTTAGGTAAAAACTTTGACAATTTCTAGTGTCATATGCGTGATTTAGACAATTTAGTATAACAGAATTGCATAAATGTTCCAGAAGCAAGTTATTTTGAATTTTATATATAAATATACAAACAAGAAAAATTTTTGACATTTAACCATTGTATTTTTTTAACATGATTGATATCTTTGTATATTTGTTCATACCTAAAATTATATGCATTGCTTTGTTTTGTAATATTTGTAATCTGTTTTTTAAACCTTTATTGGCATTATATAAAATTGTTGAACAGTACAGGTAATGGGGTAAAATTATTGTAATGTATTATATATCATCTTTTGGAAAAATAGTTCAAATCTTTACTAATTCTTTTTAAATAGTTTGTTTTTGGCCAAATTTTAGAAATTACTTTTTCAAAATAAATGTCAAACTTTAAATTTGAATCAATTAAAATTCCTAAGTATTTAAAAGAAGTAACTATTTCTAAATTTTCATTATCAATTGTATTTTTTTTAATATTTAAATTATTATTTCCAAGTATTATATACTTGGTTTTTGATACATTTAATTTTAATTTATTTACTTTAAGACAGTTACATAAAAGTTTCAATTCAAAATTTAACTTATTTGTAATGTTATTAGTATCCATTCCGTTTAAATATATTAAAGTATCAGCAAATAACTGAATCTTACAAAATTTTAAAATATTAGGAATATCATTTATATCCAAAATAAATAATAAAGGACCCAAAATACTTCCTTGTGGAACATCAATGTTATTTGAGATCTTTTGAGAAAATTTGTTATTAATTTTAGTTTTTTGTGTTCTATTTTCCAAATAATTTTTTAGGCATTTAAAAACCGAACCCCTAAAACCATATTGATATAGTTTACATAATATTCTTTTTCTGTCAATTGTTTCACATGTACTTTTGAAATCCAAGAACACTGCTGTAACAGTTTCATTTTTATCTAAACTCCTTTTCCAGCTCTCAATTACGTACTGTACTGCAATTTCATTTGAATGTCCGTTTCGGAAACCAGCTTGAAGGTGTATTAAAATTTTGTTTTCTTCAGTGAATTGTAAAATTTGGTCATAAACTATCCGTTCTAAAAGTTTTTCCTTATCCAATAACACATTTATAGGTCTTAATTCATTCGATTTCTTAGAATTTTTAATTTTTGGAACTGGAGTTTCCGAACATTTCAATTCATCTGGTATTTCCCCATTTTTTAAACATACATTTATAAAATTTACTACTGCTTCCAAGTACTTCAAATGTCTCATTCATGACAATTTTTGAGAGAATTTCCGAATGATTATTATTAGATTTTAATTGACAAACAAGTTATTTCAGTTTACTTATAGTAACGTAATGAAAAGTTTGCAAAATATGTTTAGGTTCTGGTAATTTTGGACATATTTCTTCATTTCCAGAATCTGTTGTAGACTAAACTTTCGCTAACAATACTTCACAAATTATGCAACAAAAATTTAGACGGCACATATATAGAAAAAGGTACGCATTTTTTGTTAAGAAAGGACAGAGAATTTCTTTTTTTCAATTAAACACTTGATACACGTTGGCGCAATGTTAGGACGCTCTTAACCTATAAAAGTTAGCGCACGTAGCGCCCTCTAAGACCTGCGTTAAAACTGGGAGCATATTTTAAACTCTTGTCGCAAGAAACCCCCAAATTACAACACTCCTAATGATACAAAATCAATTCTTATATTGCTGGATAAATCAGATAAAGCACAAACATGCCCAACACAACAAAGGAGGAGGAACCTCCAAGTATAACAAATACTAATTAATAAAACATTACTTAGTCTATGTAAAATGTTAAAATATACTATACTAGTTTAAAATTTAAAAGTTAAACGGGCGGTTGCAGGAAACTCAATTAAAGTTTAGAATATTTAACGGAATGTCAAATTTGACAGTGAATTCCTAGATTTCTGTAAGCAACTTCTAAAATCCGAAAACTCGGAGAAACATTCTAAACAGCAATTAAGTTTTGTGCAATCGGGGGTAAAACTAGGAGTGAGAAATTAGTTCCATACTTATTCAACAATCAATTCAAATAGATACAAGAAAATCAAATAGAGTATACTAACTTAAAGTTACTATATTACGCAATCCTCCAACCGATCCAAGAAGTATTCCTCTAGAGAGTAATATGCCTTTTTTGACTCTTTTTTGTGTCTCTTATTTTTTAATTTAAATAATTAATATTTTATATGAGTTTATTTCTATTAATGATCGTGGAAGGTGGTTATAACATCTAATGCCCTGCTACTCATGACCCACTGTTAGCCTGCCATATGGTTGACTAAGGAGAACACTGCCATGTGTTAGATAGCAGTGCACCTCATTTTGTCAGGTGAAAGAGTCTATATTTTTTTTGACATACTGCAGAAGAATGCATATGTATTGCCATTACAACATAACAGCCTTGAAAACTAGCAAAGTTTTGCAAGTTATATAAGCTTTAAAAATATATTTTGACGCCCTGTATCTCTGTTAATATCAACTTAACTAGTACTAAGGTCAGTTAGTAGATAATCTTATTTTAGCTTCAGGATGTACTGAACTTTTTAAGACACCCTGCAGAATTACATTCTACATTCTGAAACAGTGTTTCAGAATGTTATCCATTCCGACATAATTTTTAATTGTGAAATATGTGGTTTTTAAAAGTAGTGTGAGAGAAAGTTCTTTTTATTCTCGCATAAATGTTGCAATTCCTGATTCCTAAAAATATTTTTAATTATTTAATCTATTTTTAATAAAGGGAAGCAGAATTTTCTCTAAATTTAATTAATTAAAATTTAAATCTGGAAATTAAAAATAGTCATGTATTTTTGAAGCTATTTTTAAGTTTTGAATGCTCATCTATTCATTGAAATTTTACAGGTATTTGTTTAAAAAGGCGCTCCTAGAGGATGAAATAGCTAGGCAGGAAATACAGGAAAGGAGAGATCAGAAAGAAAAGGAACAAATATTAAAAGAAGAAGTGCAAAAAAGTGAAAATCTGAAGTGGGAACATGGTAAGAATGGTTATGTGCTTTACAAGTTTGTACTGATGTAGAACGTAGCCTGCATCTCTTTTAAAATTGCCGGGGTGCTTTCAGGTGATTTCAATAGATTCTCTAATTTGATTTGAGATTCTATCTCAAAAACAATCCGTCATCAATTAATTAATTTTTGGAGCATTGTCAGTATGAGATGCAAATTCCTAACGACACAGAAAAACTGACTGAAGCTTTAATATCAAACAGATATTGCATTGATGATATTAGGCATTCGATTAGATGTTATAATAATGCCAGAACTAAATCAGTATTTGATACTCAACCATCAAGTAGTGCAGTTTTACTTTTTACCCAGAGTACCTCAGATAAAATTGCAAGAATTCTGCAGAGATCCAACATTCACAGAATCTTTAATATAAAAAAAGATTGGGCAATGCTTAAGGTCGACAAAAGATGTAATTCCTTTGCAATTAGAAGGAGTTCATGAAATTCCTTGTTCCTGCGATAAAGTAAAATATATAGGTAAATAAATAGGTTAAACTGGACGGTCCCAGCTAGCACTAAATTAGCTACAACTGTTTCCAGTGGTTTTCATTAGTACTCTTTAAGAGTTTTTACGTATTTATTACTTATAATCCTACTATATATCTACAAACACTTTGGGTTACACGTTTTTAAGTATTATATATGTATTTGTTACTGCGAATAATAATTTTCAATGTAAAGTAATTATATAATAACTACTGCCAAGCAACTACTTAAGGAATTGACTCCAAGGTCGTCATTTCTTTTCTGTTACATAATAGTAATTATTCAAAGTTACTGTTTCCAATCTGTTTACTAAATTACAACTTTTAAGTATCAGTATTTTCTTGAACTTTGCAGAGACTACTCCATTAAGTTCAAATGTACTCCTATAATGTATTACTATAAAGTAAAACAAGTCATTGCAGAATAGAAAAAGTTATTGTCTACTGCTACTTGAAACTGGCTATGACCAGTCGTGATTGTTCTGTTGCAACTTCGCCTATGTGGGTTTCTTATGAAGTTTGTTGTTTTAGTGTCTCATTTTATTAGTTTTTGTGATTATTAAAATGAATATTAATTCAAACAAGAAGTTCTCAGCTATTGGCCATATGGAGAAATGTATTTAGGCCTGGTTCACCTGTTTTTTGCCTGTGATTATAAAGTGTTTGTGATGAATGTGTAAATTGCTATGACCGTAAATGTCTTAAGTTTAAATTTACTTCAAGAAAAGTTATTAAATATTGCACAATATTATATTTCGGTTTTATTTTGCTGTAAAAGACAATATTGTTTCATGTCTTTGTGTATGTTTTACTTCATTCAGCACCTCAATTTGAGGTAGAAGCTCTCTAAGATTAGCATAAAAGAAACTTTGTTTTGTAGGCCTTCTTCAGTACATATTACATTACTAAATTCACTTGGCACACAACTCTCATTAATCGCTTGCACAAACATTGTTATTTGTTAAAAATCTAAATGAAAAAGTAAGTTTGTACTAGATAGTTCGAATAGATTATTAAAGTAAAACATTAACATAATCCTACATTTACAACTGACCCTGACAGAGGTTGTCAATATAAAAGTAGATTAATTTAGTCATATTTTGCGAAAAACTAACGATAATATGAGTGCCCCCATTTAAACCTTTAGAAATTTAGCATCAATTTGGCAGATGTGCTTATTAATTAGTTGTGTATGTGCTGTGTTATCGTCAACGAGTAACAAGTTAAAATGGTTCACAATGGCTTCACATACCATAAGAAAAAAAGTAGTTTTCGTCATTCAGCCACATTTTATAGAAAATTAAAAATATCACAACTTGGTTATGTCATACCTGAACAAAACAACCTAAAGCGGTATTTTAAGGAAACAAAAAATAAAAACGAACCAAAGGGTTATGGTCAAGATAGATGGCAGAATTATAGTAGTGACTCGAGTACCGCAACTCTCCGCATGCTTCGACACAACGCATTAAATTTTAAAGAATTGGCGGAATGTTCGCAAATCGTAACCACTTGGTAATAATATACAGTATAGGTTTAATGGGAACTTTGTAGATAACTTTATTCGTACCACCTTAGTGTTCAAGACTTCAGAGTAATTGGGTATTAGTGACAGTTGCATCTCAGTAAAGAAATGCAGCCAACCTAAAAGTAAAAGTCCAATAGAACGCCATTGTTTATTTTCATCTCCCCTATAAATATTTAGCTATGATGTTTGTTTTTGTGAGTATAAAGATTAAAAATGCATACAAATTAAACATTACGTTAAAAAAAGAATTACGCACGTATTCTACTCAAATACCAATAACGTATTCTATACGCTCTACACCATATTCCCAATTTGAGTGTTTGTAGTAGCCATAACTGTTTTGTTTGTATTAAAACGAACCATACATATTTTTAAAATGGATTAAATAAAGACAGAAATAAAGAAGTGACGAATAGGGTGAATTATTACTGTTTTGTTACTTAAATGGAACTACATAATTCTGTACTATCTACGTAATTGTCAAAGTCACAGTT
Source organism: Kuschelorhynchus macadamiae (assembly GCA_030620095.1). Lineage (NCBI taxonomy): Eukaryota > Metazoa > Arthropoda > Insecta > Coleoptera > Curculionidae > Kuschelorhynchus > Kuschelorhynchus macadamiae. The sequence goes on along the minus strand of JAUTXW010000406.1, from coordinate 1,570,600 downwards.
ACATGTTATTCTGTCTCAACCTAAACAGAACGTGGCGACTCCAAGTTCCGGTTACTTTAATGAAAATACTTGTAATAACAATGACGTATTTATGACTTAATGTGCTTCTTGGGATATCTCATCCAAATATATAAAAAAAAGTCTTTCAGCTTTAAAATTATAGTACTTTCTAAAAAAAAATGTAATCCAATTTGTTTGATAGTTTTGTAAAGCCTTGTCCAAACATCTGTTATTTCTATAACCATAAATTGAAAGTTAAATTAAGCATTATGAGTCAATCCGTGATGGGTGGCTATCTTGAAATCTTTGTCATGGTATATTATTCCCTTAACATGTTTCTTACATGTGTTCAGGCTCGGAAGATAATATTTTAAGTTTCATCCTTTTCTTTCATTATTGATATGGTATTTAATCGATTGACGCACTGGTAAAGATCCAACAGTACAATTGTACAAAGTTTTTCTATGAATATACTTCAAAGGCAGTTCGGAATAAACTAGGGCACTTAGCAATCACCTGATACTGACGTTTTAGAAACTGCGCGTTTTGTCTTGAATGGGGTTTTAGGTTTTAAAGTCGTAAACTGTGAATATACTCTATAAGTATGACTACAAGTATGATAATATAAAACTAAAAATTTTGGATTGAGTCCATCTTTCTGGAAAAAAAAATAAACATTAAATTTTGTTTTTAAACCTTAAAATTAGTACTAATTATTTAATAGATTTTGCTGCCGATGTCGAATTAACCGAAGAACAAACTAGTGCTCTATTAGAAGAATACGAGAAGGAACAAAAGAAGAAATCGCTTACTCCCGGAAAGTCGCATAAGAGTCCTCATGACGAAGGCGATAGTGAAAGAGTCAAGTCTACCAGTCAGCAAAATACAGGTACGTCCTCAGGCGTAAGTATGATTTGAAATTGTTAAGTTGTTTTGTACACATATTGACAAAAATTTGCATTGTATTGATAAGATTTTTTGTAATAACTGAAAGTAAATACAAACTGCTAACTCCACTGTTCCAATAGTACTTCATCTTCTGAATTCCTTGTTTTTTTTTAAATATATTTTGTGTGTTATTATTTAGTATTTTAAAATACATTTTCTTCAAGCCACCTACCGGCAATAAAATATGCTACAGTGCTGCAATTTGCTTTATGCTAAACTAGATGTGGCAGTAAGGGTTTTGGCGAAATGTCAAAAAAAGTTCATTGACTATTTTTAATGGGATCAACTAAATTAATTGTAAAAAAAATAGATAAAGTGGATTTTAAATGGGTGCCATTTTTCTATCTTTAATAGGTTGTGAACACTCAACCTTTTGATCTGGACCGTACAGACGTGTAAACGTTAATAATTGTATTATTTTTTGACATATCAAAATAAATTAAAAAAAAATAAATGGTAGGTATGTCTGCCAAGTTTTATCCTGCATCGTGTTGGTAATATATAAAATACACTGATTTAAAACATCAAACTTTTCTTTTTTTTTTTTCGATGGAACACAATATATGTATTCATTTATCTCTAGGGGTATTGTGAGGCAGAAGTAGTAAGTCAATTTCAACACCTAATTAAATAATGTATTTGTTTTTTATGTTATTAGATGATAAAATAAAATGTATATATAAGATTTTTTTACCCCCTGAAGTAAAAATATTCCTTTAAAAAAAACTGTATAATTAAATAATGTTTACATTATAGAAAAAAATGTTAAACACAAAAGTTTTAGGGTTTAATTTATATTTTTTTAATAACAGATTTTATTTATTTATTATCAAAGTTATTATGTTTATTTTTTTAAAAACATTTTACAAAAGAAAAGTACAAAATTAAAAGAACTATATGTAAAGCTATCAACAATACTTACATTTAAATACATCACATTTAATTAATTAACCTTAATAACTAACACTTAAAGCCAACAAACAAGTGAAAAACAGCATTTGAGTTATTCAAGTAATTCAAAGTACGAATGGCTCTTACAAGAGGAAAATCACTACTGTAATTATTATGAAATTTAAATTTATGGGAGACCTCGTTTTTATAAATATATTTTATAAAGAAGAGCGCAAATTTAAAATAGCTATAAGTAGAACTATCAACACTACACCTACATTTAAATACATCGACAATATATAAAAACTGTATGAAACAACATTAATTACACTGGCCGACAAGATTTTTCTAACACAGACCTGCTCATTATTTTCACAATGGAAATACCCTCCCAATAATAAAAAAAAATATCCGGAAAGCCCTAATACGTACCATTTTTTAATAGCCTAATTAGAACCTTTTATATTGGCAGGTAAACAATTTTATTGTGGGGCGGCTAAAATGGGTCCATTTTACGACGGAAAAATTACCTAGACTGTTGTTTACAACATTAGACATAAAATAAATGTTAAACATCACTCTTCTGTTGAGTTTCGAATTGAGTGGTTCTCTGTGTATCGATAAGCAAGTGTATGTGAAGACGAGAATGCCGAGTCAAACGCACCGAAGTTGCAAAATTTCTCCTGGAAAATTTTGTTATATTTGTGGAGAATTTCTGGTGAAATCACAAGCCAGGTCATTTTCCGAAAATGTAAAAAAAACGTACTTTAAATATTTTGGTGTGTTAATTGGAGATCAAGATAAGCGGTGGGCTCCCCATGTGTGCTGTGTTAGTTGCGGTGTATCATTGGTGCAGTGGATGAAGAGAAAGAGAAAAAGTATGCCTTTTTTTGCAGTTCCAAAGGTATGGCGAGAACCCACCAATCATTCTGACGATTGTTATTTTTGCCTGACAAAGACTGAAGGTTATTCCAAAAAGGGAAAGCACAATATAGAATATCCAAATTTGCAATCTGCCATACGACCTGTTCCTCATAATGCAAATTTGCCAGTGCCGATTGCGCCTTTAAATTGGCAAGCTATTGATTTGTCAGATAATGGAGATAACGCATCATCAGGTAGCTCAGAAGAACAGTGCACCGATCCCACTTTTACCACAGATCCCAGTTCCGGCGAGCCACATTTGATTGTTTAAAGTGAATTAAATGATTTAGTACGTGATTTGGGGTTATCCAAGCAACAGTCAGAACTTCTGGGTTCCCGTCTTAAGGAATGGAATCTATTGGCCAAAGAAACAAAAATTACGAATTTCAGAAAAAGAAATGCTATGTTTTCTGAATTCTACAGTATGGAAAATTCGTTGTGTGCGTGTACTGATATAGACAGTTTAATGCAGGAAATTGATATTGAACATTCTTCCCGTGAGTGGCGCTTATTCATAGACTAATCTAAATATAGCTTAAAAGCTTTGTTATTGCATAATGGAAATTTAAAACCCTCTATACCAGTTGCCCATTCAGTTGCAATGAAAGAAAATTATGAAAATATGCGCACGATTTTAGATAAAATAAACCACAATAGGTATAAATGGCAGATATGTGGGGACTTAAAAGTTATAGCGATTTCAGTGGTACTTCAGGGGGGATTTACAAAATATTGTTGTTTTCTTTGTTTATGGGACAGTCGTGCGATAAATCAGCATTATGTAACAAAAATTTGGCCAGAAAGAAGCGAATTTCAACCGGGATCTCAAAATGTTAAATTTATACCTCTTGTTGATCCCAAAAATGTCCTCTTGCCTCCTCTTCATTGATGAAAAACTTTGTGAAGGCTTTGAATAAAGATGGTGATGGATTTAAATACCTAAGACAAGTCTTTCCCCAGTTGCCAAATTAAAAGAAGGCACTTTTATTGGGCCACAAATCAGAAAATTGCTGGACGATGTCAATTTTACTCAAAAGCTTACCAGGCAGGAACTCAGAGCATGGAATTCATTTGTTACTGTAGTAAGAAGAGTTTTAGGCAACAATATGGATGAAAATTATTAGTTAATGAACTCTTAGATGCCTATAAAGCGCTTGGTGCCAGAATGTCATTAAAAATTCACTTCCTCCATTCCCATCTGTCATTTTTTCCTAAAAATTTGGGAGCTGTTAGTGACAGGGTGAACGGTTTCACCAAGATATCAGAACAATGGAAATTCGGTACCAAGGACGATGGGATCCAGCCATGATGGGTGACTACTGTTGGTTTTTGAAGAGAGAAGATAGGACACCTCATAAACAGAAAAAATAAAGTTTAATTAGTGTTTTAAGTTAATATTTTTCTCGTTTGCTTTTCTTTTAGATGTTTGGTATGTTTAATAGGCGAAAACTGTAAATATAGTCAATAAACAGGGTTAAGAATTTTCCGAAATCATTTTTTCTATAGATATTAAGTATTGTAACATTCGATATGGTTCTACAACTCTATCAAGAAAATGCTACAACTTTCTATTTGTCATTTTCGTATTTGGATAGGTCTATTCTATTAGATTATGCTATTCTGATTTATGTTACAAGAAATAATTTTTTCAAAAAAAGCTGATGAAAAAACATTTCTTAATATTCAGTTTGAGGTTGTTTATCTGAGACCATTCCCACAGGGTGTCTACACACTGTCACAATGCCACGGTTTCCCAACTTAACTGGTCAAAAAATAAGACTCTTAAAAAGTTTAGCCATTGTGCATTGATTGCAGATTCCTTTATAACTCTTTACATATTTTGGGTCCCCTGATTTAAAAATGGAAATGACAACTATTTTCCCAAATATCGGGAAATGTCTTAAACACAAATTAAAAATATCAGGTATTTTAATTGACGAAAACGCTCGACCACACACGTCAGAAAAATATAAAGAAAATTTTTTGTATTTACTTGCCTTTTCGTAAAGCAAAGTAATATAAAATATATGATACTCTTTTAAATTAATATTTTTAATTTTACAGGAGTCGTAACGCAAGAACCTGGCGCCACCAAACCAGAAAACAAAGCAAACAACGATAAAAAAAGCGGAAACGAAGACAAGAAAAAAGAAGCAGCTAAAAAACTGTCCAAAGTAGACTCGACAGCTAGCCTGGAGACACCGAGCAGCAGCAACTGCAGCACGGACGACGACTGGGAGAAAATCAGCGACGTCGAAAAGTGAATCCCCCTAATTGTATAAAAATATGCTATAAAACTATGCTATGAATGACTATATTAAGAACAATATCTTAAGGTAAAATTAGAAGAAACTCACTCAGCGAACAAGTGCTTTTTGTTTAAGTCTCTCTACCGTATAAAGGTGAATTTGCTAATGCATTTAGGAATGAATCTCGAAACTACCAAAATGTTTAATTTTATATGAAGCATCCTTATAGTATGGGCCATAATGTTTTCAGCATATGAGAAAGTTAAGAAATCGTGGTTCTTGGGTTAGACGTTTTGTCTGCGAGTGTACAAAGGAATCTTCACTGCACAAGGTCAAAACACTGAAGATGTCTTGTGGAGTAACAGGCGAAACGTCGTAAAGTAATTTTAATTTGACATGGTCTAAAACCAAGAACCGTGACTTCTTAATTGACTGTAGTCGTGAAAAGTTTGGTACTATATAGAATACTTCATTATTATTGACTTTGTTTTTGATAAAGGTTGGTGTATGAAGAAAAAAGAGTTTTAACAGTGGTAAGATTTAGGTTAGATGCACGGGCTGTTGGAAAAAGAAAAAAAATCGACATGTGGGGGTTAGATGACAAAATATCCGAAAGTAGCATATGGAGAACGATCTTAAAGTTAATTTGAAGACATTTTACAAGATTTGAAACGAAAATTCCAAAAAATAAGAAAGGTCTCAATTTCCGTCCTAGCCCATTAATCAAGCAGTTTAAAGGCGGGCATAGACATGCATGTAATCAGCATGAAAACATACCACATTTATAGATGTAAAAAAGCATGCTAGAAACACGCATATAAATGCATTCATTTTATAGGGCATAGTTTTAAAAGTACGCTAGCTTCTGGCACGTGCATTCTCGCATTAATATAGATTTTGCTGTTAAAATGCTGCTCAAAAAAAAGATGACTTTTCCAATTTTTAGTCTTCTTTAAATTGGTTTAACTTTTTAAAAATTCAACTTTTCGCAGGTGAATTTCGAATTTTAAAACCTGTTTCTTATACACTATTCAGCAAAACGATTTTTCGAAGAGGTTCATATTTTTATATCATATATGCAATGACCAATAAAGTCCTGTATAATTTTCAAAAATTTCAGTGTTTACCATAAAAACAGATTTTACGCATTTAAATATTTTCAGATTCAAATTCAAAATCGTCTTTAAAGAACAAATTCTCGTTGAGAAAGCAGTATTTTAATTTTAACAAAAGTTAGAAAATATTAATAATAAATTTAAAATATAAACAATGTAACTTAAACTAGTTAATCTACTAACATCAAGCAAAATAAAGTGTATAAGTCCAGAAAAGATTAAATATTAAGTATACAACAAAAGAGTAATAAAAACCAATATTAAAATATAACTAATTAAATTTATCGTCAAAAAATTCGTCAATGCTACTCACTCTGAATTTCTCTCATACTTAAAGTAGATCATTAAAGATCTTCTTGATTCTGTAGAAAATTGAGTAGCAGTTATAATTGGTAAATTAATATTATGTGATTATTGGGTTTGGTTTTCCATATTATATATGTATCTTTTTTATTTTTTGTGCATAAGAGATGTGGATTCTAATATATAAATCAATGTCAAGGTTAACATTTTTTGGAATAAAAACCATAGTTTACAGGACTCTCTAAAGTTAACTTTACCCATATATCTTAGTGCTCTCGTTTGTAAACGAAAGATGATATTAAACGAACACGCCAAAGCATTTTCCCCAAGAGCATATACCATAAAGCAGATGACATAATATTAAGGTGAAATAGGCCCTTCGAACAATACTTGAGATATCCGAATTCACACTTAAAATACTCGTTTTGGAAATATTTAATGACAGGAAGCTTACAAAACACCAATCTTTAACTTTCGTCATATCAGAAATTATAGTACCCAAAAGGTTGGAGCTGTTCATATTATGCCATAGAATTGTTGCATCGATTTGCACTATGTCATTAATATATAGAAGGAATAACAGCAGACCCAAAACTGAGGCTTAAGGGACACCAAAATTGAAATTCCGCTGCTCCAAAAGTTCGTTGTTAAATATTACACTCTGACAACTCCCAGAGCAATATGATTCAAACCAATCCAGCACCTCACCTCTAAACCCATAGATTTTAAGCTCTCTCAGCTGTATTTCGTGATTTACACAGTCGAAGGCTTTTAATAAATCACAAAACACCACTGCAGCAGCTTCTCCATCGTTTAGTTTTAAATGTTCTTTTTCAAGGAATGAATCTATTGCATCATCAGTAAGTTATGCGAAGTCAAAAAAGACTGCTTCTTAATCAGTTTCTCTACAATTTTTATTTCTGTTGGCAATAAGGCAGTGGGTCGAAAGTTTGATGGGTTTTCCACATCCCCACTATTAAAAATAGAAATAATAGTAGCATATTTAAGGCATGCTGGAAAGGTTCCTGCATAAAATGAATGGATTATGGCATTCGCCAAGATATCAAGAACATTATCGGGCAGCTTTAAAAATATATTCAAGGATATATCATTCCATCCAGAACCCTTTTTTTTTTACGGACATTTGAATATATGTCTGTAATATCTTGTATGGTCACAGGACAATGATAGAATGAATCAGATTCATTAACACTAGGGGAAGTTGTTACTGCGGACAAATTTCCAGCTAGTGAACAATAATAATTATTAAAATGATTAGACCTTATGCTACTATTAATAGGAGCTTTGTTGTTTTTTCCACGAAGATCATTCAGAATTCTCCAGATTTCCTTTTGTTTATTATTTGATTCTGAAATTTTGTTTCCATAATGCAGGTCTTTTGTGGTCCTAATTAAAGCTAGCATTATGTACATAAAATTTTCGAATATAATGAAGCGATGCAGAAATCCTTAGACGTTTTGTATATATGGTTCGTTTCCAAGGTAATATCAATATCTCCAGACGTTTTGGTTAGTTTTTTAATTACGTGATTTTTGACAGGACTTCTAAACTGAATATTTCGATAGCACAATTCTCAGTATGCCATAACTTGAAAACGGCTTAACGCATTTTAACAAATTTTTTAGGTTTCGAAGGATTTTCCATGAATGAAGCTTTTTTTTTTTCAGATTAAAATTTTCAAACTATAATATAAAGTTATGTGTTAATTTCCATCTAGTAAAAATAATTGACATATTTCAAACATAATGGATAATAGATTGTAAAAACTTTATGTTTTTGCAATCTATTCTATTGAACTTTAAATTGTTAATTTTTTGAGCAATCCAAATGCATACTGCTCAGGTCACAGCAATTATCATTTGATCTTTTTTTATAAAAGTGCTTTTAGAAATCATTTTTTTCTGGTTGGCGTATTATAATTTTAACCCAGAAGAAAAACGCTTTCAATATAAATATCTTCTTGAAATAAGCTGTCAAAATCTTTAAAAAAAGTTTATCAAAAGCGGTTTTCAAGATTTTTCGTATTGAAAATTTTATGTTAGGACTATATCTCTCGTCAAGAGTTCATAATTAAAAAACTAACAAAAACGCCTGGAGATATTAATATTAAGTTGGTAAAGAATCACATTGAAATACTTTTGTCAAATTGGTAAACGCTGCAACTTTCTGAATCATCATATATAATATAGAAATATGTAACTTTTTAAAATAAATTTTTTGCCTTATAGTGTAGGAAAAAAACAGATTTTTTTTAAAAGGTAAATTAATTTGAAGAAAGACCTAAAAATTAAAATGGTTTTTGTTGAGCGAATATTTGTCGTTTAGCTGTAAAAGAATTTTATTAAACTAATTTATTGCTATTTAAATAACAATTGTCGTTTTGCAGATGGAATTCTATTGCAATGACCTGTATTGTTTTCAATAATTTAATTTTGATATAGTTTTTAGAAGAAAAATTATTGATAGTTTTTATAAAATGATTAAATTTAACAAATTTACTAGTATGAAAATAAATGTTATTAATAAACAAATTTCTTAAATTATTAAAAACAATCATCCTAATTGATTTGTTTAATATTTTAGTGAATGATGTAAAAAAAACTATTAATATTTCTTCTAAAACCCTATATAAGTATCAAATTATTGAAAATTTCTCAAGGGTCAAACAGTAGAGTTCCATGTGCAAAGCGATAATTTTCATTTAATTAATAAGACATAATTATAATAAAACATTTTAAAATATTTTACAGTTAAACAATGAATATTCGTTTATTACAAATATTTTAATAAAATCTAATGTACTGTTTCATAGGTGGCCTAGGGAGGAAATTGTAGTATTTATTTGTTGAAATTTGCGTTAAAAATGTTGCAAATTATCTTTAAATTCAAGTATTTACTATATTGCAATATCACTTCACTTTTTAACAAGTCATGTTCGATTACGGTTCTTTTTCCAACATCATGTATATCTGACCCAAGGTTTAATGTCAAATCTACTTTTCTTCATGCATTAATTTTTATCAAGAATGAACTTCTTTGGGAAATCGATATTAAAATGTATTTCACACTAACGTCTGAAACAATGTCCTATCTGTTGCGAACATTATGGCCCATATTGTATATAAACTGACCGGCACGAAAAAGAGGTCACTTTAAATTTGAGGCAAATTGAAAGTTCTATAACTTTTTTCGTTATGAACCGATTTAAGTATTCTTTTCAACAAAATGAGGGTAAATTAGTCTTTTTTGTACTCGTTTATCAGGGTGTAATGAAAGATCATTTTGCATCATTTTATACCTATTTTATATGCTAAGCGTTTTCTTTTTTTTATTTATCTCAATAGCTCTTTTTCTTTGGTAGATAAACGCTTTTGAGTAAACCACTACAAATTAAGAAACAAACTTTTAATAAGAACACAAAAATTCTATTTCTTAAGAAAGAATTTGAATTCAAACTAATAACGGGTATTGCCTCTTCGAATTTGACTTACATCATTAATTCGTCTTGGCATACCTTGTATTAACTGGATTATTTTTTCTTAGGGGATAGTTGCCCATTGTTCTAAAAGCCCCATCGTAGTGCGTCCCGGGTTGTAGGAGCAGGCACCAGGTTTCGAATCTTTCAGCCGAGCATGTCACATATGCTCAATAGGATTTAAATCCGGGCTGTGCAGGGCCATTTGCGGGATATTAATGTCAGTTAGGTATACTCTTACTATCCGTGCAGCCCACACCATTACTCAACCTCCTTGAAAACTAACCCTAGGGCTAAAGGTGCATTCAGCATAACGTTATCCTGTTCTCCGCCCCACTCTTTCCCTACCGCCTAAAGATCTTCAACAAAATCTTGATTCGTCGGTAAACAATACTCGTCTTCAGTCATTTCCCATCCAATTTCCATGATCTCGGGCGAATTTCATCCCGGTTACCAGTTGTTCTCTGTCCCATAGCACATTTCTACATCCAATTGGTTCCTAATTTTGTTCTCCTTCGGGGACTTGTTCCGGGACGTCAGGTATATGTATGAACTTGTCTCTCTAAAGCAGGCATAAACAGGCTACTCTGTGGTTTGCATTAGCATTAGTTAGTAAAACTATATCTTTTTCTCAGGGGACGTTTTATATTACTTAAGTGTTTCTCATGGGAACTAGTTTTAGCCGGCTCGCGTTTTTTATTAAAAGAAATAAGTTTACTTGGTTTTGAGAATTTATTGGCATCTTTTTGCCGCATATGCATTTTTACATATAAGTCTTGTTCGGCTTTGAAAATTTCGGGGTCATCCCTATTTTTGTTAATTTTACCAATTAGCTTTTCTTTTGCTTCCGTTAATTTTTCGTTGATTTTACCATACAAAAGTTTTACCTTTTGTTTGTGATCGCTGATATAATCACTTAATAATAATAAAACGGGTCGTCAGCAGTTGTTATGTGCTCATTAATTACGTCAGTCGGTTTCAGTTTAGTAGACGAATATATTGAGTTATTGCAGGCCACAATGGCATATATAATTTTTTGGGAAACAGGTGTACTTTTAAAATCTTGGTTATTAAGATTGGACGTATGTGTTCAGCAAGTGTTAAGTGAAGTCTTTCGATATGCCCATTTGATTGAGAATGATGAAGGGAACAAAAATGAATTTTTATTTTGTGAAGTTGTAGGAGTTCACTAACAACCGAATTTCAACAATAATTTGTTTCGGTATTTTAATTAATATGTAACAAATGTTCGCTGGTACAACGGTTTGGTCTTTCCACTTAGCAATAGAGATCTCTTCACAAACTGAGAAATCCGACTGACCCATCGCTATTTTTTTATCTTCGATTAATTTTCCTTTTGGAAAATGTTTCCTTGTTTGGCCAATAGTTTCGCATCCATATAATGATCTGTCGGCTAATTTTTTCACAAGTGGAATTGTGAAAAAATTATCGAAATAGGCACAAAAACTTTTATTTTCTAAAGTTGCAAGCAATTTTAAAACAACTCGTCCTCCTAGAGTGTCTGACCCAGTCTGCTCTTTCCCTTGTTATATCTCAAATGCGTATAAGTTGGAGTTAATGGGCGAATTTTGTAGAGTTTGTCATAGTTAGGCGTCCCACGAGCTGGCATATTCTGGTTATTATTTAGACGTAAACAAAAACTTCTATTATTCTCTCTTTGTAGAAATTTTGATTATGTGACCAATAAAGCCTCAGTGAAGGTAAATGGTCGAGTCCCATTATGATAACTATTCCTAAAAAAGCTTTCACTTCTTTCACGGTAAGTTGTAAATTTATTTTCATTTGTTCGACATAGAGGTTTGTTGTTGAACAAAGTATTCCATAAAATTTTGAGTAAATGGCTTTTAAGACTCAACCTAAAAAGAAAATGGTCTTGTTACTTATTTCTATAAAGTGGACAAAGTTATATTACTATATATACTATATCTTGGGACCAGTTTCCTCGGAAAAAATATGTATCTTGTAGGAGGCACAGGCATTTTTCACCACACGGAAAACTCCTCAACTTCTTCGTCTTCTACACCTTGGTGGTCATCACTATCAAAAGATAATAACGTATTTTGCAAAGGAGTTGGAGAATCTGGCCTATAGGTTTTGTCGGCAATTGAATCGTCTGAATCAAAATCTGAGAAATCAGCAGGAGGATCCGGTTTAGCCTCTTTTCTTGTTGTTCTTGGCGTAAAATTTTCAATTGCTGGGGACAAACTAACTTCAGAGCACCAACTGGAAGAAAGTGTGTTTGATCCTCTTGAATATTGCATGCTTGAGGACGCTTGGCAATCAAATTGGTCATCTGCATCTGAATTGCCAGCAAAATCAGAATTTTACGCTTGCTCCTAAGTTATTTCCAACTCCCCCAGCAACTCCTGTTCAGTCAGTGGCCTTTTCCAGTACCATTTGTCTTTTGGTGCATCCATTATTTTAAAAACAACCCTAATTTCGAAATTACCCTAAGATCTGGTAACAGCATAATAAATACGGGACACCTGTATAGTATAAACTAAATAACGAGACACCGTGTATAATATAAACTAAATGAGACCTCATCACCATGATTTATAACAATACGTTCCCAAAAAGGCCCCACGAAAGCAATAATGACGATGCATGTTATCGTTTATTTATTCCCACTAAAGAATTACAAATTCATAAAATCATACCTTGGTCAATAAACTGATAAAAATTTTCCTAGCGCAACAAAAAGAAGAAAAATTTTTAACAGGTACATTATTTAGAAGCATATATAAAACTTCTATCAAAAGATGAATGTAAAAAAGAAGCTTAGAAATTTTGTAAAAAATCAAATAAAATTTGTATAAAAATCATAAAAAAATTTTATGGTTGCAAAGAAATTATGTTTTTACTCCTAAAATTATGTATTGGGCACTCGAAACTAAACTTATGTTACTTAGTAAACATTTATAGATAATACTTACCAATTAAATAAACAAAAAGCAATATTTCTATTAAATATAAACAAAAATATATCCAAAAACATAAAAAGACCTAATTTTTGTTCGCGTTAAAAGTCTTTGGTATATACGTTGTACCACTTTGTCGCTAACGTCCGTACCCTTGGAAGTATCACAAGCTACTAAAGGCTGTCTGCAACGCTAATTGAAGGAGGATGAATGTGACATGGCGCGTAATTTAATTTACATTTTAAAATAATGACTTATTGTGGTGGTTATACGTATATACCAAAGAACTTTAAAGGGTTAAAGCGACAATACCGACATTTTGTGTACGAAAATTACTGACAACAAAGAGTAAGTAGGGTTTTTAAGTGAAAATTTCACCAAATAAACTTCTATACCTGTACCTATCTAGTCTACACAAAGAGGCGTAGAAGCGTTTGTCTACCAAAGGAAAAGAGCTATAGAGATAAATAAAAAAACAAAATGCTTAGAATAAATATGGCTTGACGGCAAGTGACACTTCATCATTTCTGCTCTACATGATAACTCCACAAGGTGATTCAAATTTAGATCTAAAAAATATGCTGCGAAATGATTTTTCATTACGCCTTTACAAATGACTATAAAAAAGACTAATTAATAGAGTTATATAACTTTCAATTTGTGTATGCTTGGTTTATAACTTTCTTGGGTTACCTCGTATGTTTCAAATAAATTTAAAAAGTTTTATTAAGAAAGGTAGAAGGGGGACAGGTAAAAATATTGCACAGGAGGACACCATATATAACTTTCTTAATTGTTATACCAAAACTATAAAAATAGTTTTTTAGTGGGATATCTTTAATAGTGTTTTTACAAAAATGTAATTTATTTTATTCGTTTGAGGTTTGACAGTTAAAACTGAAAGTGTCAATCATTTTTAAATAGCAACAAATCTAAATTCATGATTCATATTGAAATTAGTGCCAGCTTAAAGGGTCTTATTTAAGAAAATACAAACACTAAATGTATAAAATGAGCTATTTTTAAAAATGTATTTTAAAGTTTTTTTGAAAGAACAAAAATATACGGGGCGATTATTTAAAAAAAAAACATTTTCTTGTAGTCTTGGGTATATTTACAAAAATACTGGGAATTGACATTTTTTAAAAAGTTTTTCAGTATGATAAATAATAAGAAAGTTACAGGAGTTGGTACTGTATGTATATGGTGTCACCTGGTTACTGGTGGATAGTGTTGAAAAACTTAGAATTTTCATTTAATTTTTGTCCTTCGATGTTGAGGTTTAACTGCATTTTGAATATATGTTTATTTATTATTTTTTTATCTTGGAAGTTCCAGTCCAACCTGATTTCTTCAGCATTGGGGGCAAGTTCAACCTGAAATGTACCAATTTAGATTAGAAAATAGATTATTTTTTATTAGAATCATTTTGAATAGTAGAGTCGTCGTTTTTTTTGTGGACATACATAACGCAATAAAAATACCACAACATGCTGGAATGTTTTTAAAATTAAACAAGATATTGAAATGCTATTGTTTTCAAGATTTTTTTAGCAAATTATCTCTAGAATTATTGAGTTGATTAAGTTAGCAAGCAATTTGTTTTTTTAACCAAATGCTCTCTTCACATCAAATCTGTTTATTTATTTATTTATTTAGACAGGAGTAGGCGGCAATAATCGATGACTACTCTGGAATTATTGCTATTTTATTATAAACATTCATTAACAGGTAAATTCACATACAGTGTACAAGTGTGCTGTTTAGCTTGCCAAGTTTTTTATCCAATCTGTTTTTGTAGGAGTTGATGCTGAGTGCCTGGATAGTATCTTCATCAAGAGAGTTCCACAAGTAGAACATTCTATTGGTTATGAAGTTCTTACGGGCAGTTTAGAACACCTCTCCTTCGCAAGTTTCAAACAGTGTCCTCAGATTATTATTGGTGTTGCGTGTGAATAGGTTGAGAGGGACTGAGTAACAATTATGAAGAATCTTGTAGGTTTCAATAAGATCACCTTTTCTCCTTCTTTCATGAAGTGAAGAGAGATTGAAAAATGTAAGTCTCTCTTCGTATGGCAGATTTCTTATTCCAGTGGAATTCTCCTTTGAACTCTTTCCAAGGCCTCACTATGTTCGATAAAGTATGGGCTCTCTGTTTAGTTTGCCTAGTTTTTTATCCAATCTGTTTTTGAAGAAGTTGATCCTGTGTGCCCGGATAGTATCTTCAACAAGAGAGTTCCACAAGTAGACCATTCTATTGGTTATGAAGTTCTTACGGGCAGTTGAGAACACTTCTTCGCAAGTTTTAAAGAGTGTCCTTAGAGATTACTATTGGTGTTGTGTGTGAATAGGCTGAGGGGGACTGAGTAACGTTTATGAATAATCTTGTAGGTTTCAATAAGATCACCTCTCCGCCTTCTTTTTGAAGGGAAGAGAGATTGAAAAATGTAAGTCTCTCTTTGTATGGAAAATTTCTTGTTCCCGGTGGAATTCTCCTTTCACCTCTTTCCAAGGCCTCGATATCTTTGATAAAGTATGGGCTCCATATGCTATAACTATATTCTGGAATGGGCCTAACATGTGATTAAGACTTTGCAAAGCATTTGTGATCAAAAATATCATACTGTTTGCCTTCTTTACTATTTTTGTAATGTGGGTTTTCCATTTTAGATCAGGTGTTATATAGATGCCTAGGTCCTTCTGTTCCATAGAGTAGATTTGGGTTGTTAGTGCCAATGTGTATAACCATGCACTTATCTTCATTTGGTGGTAGTTGCCATTTCTTTGTCCACATTTCTAGTCCCTGAAGATCTGTTGTTAGTGAATCATAGGCTACAAAGGGGTTGACAAATAGTTTGGAGTCAGTCTGCAAACAATGAAATGTGGGAATTGAACTCTTTTGATAAATCGGTAATATCGACTACATAGAACAGAGCCTCGAGGATCCCCACTAATAACTTCAAACGAATCTGAAAGGATTTGTCCAATCTTAACTTTATAGGTTCTCTCATGCAAAAAGTCTTTGCTCCATGACAATAGAGCACCTAACTCCAAATTGTTCCAACTTCAGCAGTAAGCGCTTGCTTAAACGGTACCTTGTCAGATGCTTTCGCATAATCTAAATATAAGATATCTATTGGTTCATTGTTGTCAGGGGCACTTATCCATTTGTTGTGAATCTGGAATTATTCTATTTTCAAGAAAGAAGGTTGTCAAATCTTTTAGTCAGGGCCGATAGTTTACTGCTTCATACTTGCTACCTTTTATTGAAAATTGGTTGTATATGTGCTTCCTTCCAATCATTAGGGCGTTTTCCATTTTGAGGACTCTCCTCCATGATACGGTCAAGGTAGGGACTTAAAGTGTCTTGGGTTTTTTGAAGAAAGATTGGCGGTATATCATCTGGACCACGACTGGAATCATTCTTCATAGATTTGATTGACATCTTTTACTTTTTGTCTGGTAAAATTAATTGAATTGATTTCTGAAAAAGATTTTGTGGTTGCAGGTAAAGCAGGCATGAAAATTCTTCAGTTGTGAATGTTTTATTGAACTGTTAAGGGAGCATTGCAGCACACCTTTTTTTGGTCTGTAACTAGTTCTCGAGTTTCTTTATTCTTTTGAACCATGATTCCAAAATTAGAAGTGAGCCATCGTTTTACATAGAAGTTTTTGTCTGATTGTTCCAGTATGCTCAATTCATATTTTTTCCTAACTTTCTGAAGAAAAAACGTTAAAATTGAGTATAGGAGTGGAATCAGTCTACCGGAACTTTTCGTGAAAAAGGCAGTGCTCTTCCCTTCGTCTTTTTTTTCATAAACATTTGGTGGCATTAAAAAAAAATAGTGGTATTTACATTTTTGCAACAAATGCATAAGTATAATGGCCTGAATCGATTCGATCGGAACACAAAAAAAGCATTTTCTTTGTTTTCAAATTTCCGATAAAATTACGTTCTTTCAGACGTTAATCTCCAATACATAAACTACAAAACAGCAATAAACTGAATGATATAAAGAATTATCTTCATAGTTTTATTTGTGTTTAATGAGTTTAGATAGAAACTTAAACGAGGAAAGATACTTCTGGTGGTCACTAATAAGCATATCAAATTTTAAGTGTCTGTACCTCTTAGGATCGACAGAAACTATAGTTCAATTTTGAAATTGAATTGTCTGTAGTTTTTGTGTAAACTGTCAAAATGGTATGTTTTATTTTTTTAAATGTAGGTTATTTTATCCGGTTAAATGACAGTATTTAAAAAAAATAACTTTGACAAAACTTGATTCTTTGTTTTAAATGTTTATTTTTATAATTAAATGTAGATAAATAAGCAGTTATCTGGAAAAAATTAGTAAATAATTATGTATTATTTTTAAATGAAACACATGTTATTTCATTTTTAAATGATATTTTTTCAGTAATTATTATCTATTATTGTTTAAATATGAAATAAAATTTATCTTATTTAAAAATAAAATATTAATTATAATATTTATTTATAAATAGGCATTTGTAACTATTTGGAATTGCTTTTAGATCATTGCTTTTCTCTACATTTCATTTTAAAAACATATATTTATAATACACAAATTTTTCCATTTTTAATTCTTTTAAATGAAAACGTTTTTTTATTTAAAAAAAATTTTTAGTAGTGCAATTTTGATGAAAATAAAAAAAACACATTTAAAAACGTTTAAAAACTACAATCAAACTAGGAAGTTTTTAGCCTTTGTACAAAGACTTACATTTTGGAATTCTTATTAATGACCAATAGAAGTATCTTACCATAAGTTTTTATCAAAGTTAACTTAAGTTTTTATCAAAGTTAAGTAAAATTATGAAGAAAATTCGAAAACTGTTTCTCATGCGATTTCTGTGGTTTTGTTGATTATGCTTTAGACATAGACCTGTGAAACTAAAGCTGTTTTGAAAACGACAGACTTGTTATGTTTTTATTAAAAAAAAAATGTCATAAACGCGAGGCGAAGAGCAGGTCCTTTTTCACGAAAAAAATCTGTTAAAAAAATGCAACATTTTTTTAACAGATGTAGAAAAGAAAATTCCGTTAATAAACCATAAGGTATAAAAGGCCTGTTAATTTTATCAATAAAGTAAAAAGGAATAAAAATTTGGCATACAAAAATTAATAAATAAAAAAATAAGTAATTGTTTTTTCGAAAGTATGTTTCTATCACACCCTAATATGAATTAAAAAAAATGTTTTTCTTTTCGCGGATTTCCACAGAAAAAATACAACAATTATGCAATTCTTTGTATAAATAAATTTCTTGTTAAAAGGTTTTGTAAATAGCACTTCAATATATTTTATTTTGAAAATATTCCAGCGTTTTTTATGGTCAGCAGTTTTCTAACTATTCATATTACGTGAAATGTATATTATATGTTGATTTTTTAATATGTGGGTTTCTTCTTTAAAATATTGAAAAAAAAACTGTATGTCATATACATACTTTATACATAAGTCTGTCCTCTGTTATTGTAAAGAAATATTTTAACTTTTTGGTAATTTAGTCTATAATGTGTAAGAGAAATAAAATACCAGTTCTTTCAAAGTATTCCGTTAATATTTTTATATTATTATTATTATTATTGTCATCTCTAGTGTTAGATCTTAAAAAAGTTTTATTAAGTAGTGTTAGTTTTATTTGTTTTGTTTGCTTTTTTTTTCTAATAAATGTTTTTCGTTATACATGAATTGATTTTTTTTATTACCAATTTGATATGATATAGAATAATGAAAAAAATTAGGACATTTTAATAAAGAATCTTTGGAAATGCAAACAAGATCAGCAAAAAGAGTTCTTTGCTATGATTTTAGTGATTAATCGATGGTGAGTGGCTCATTAGTTAGAGACATCCATTACATTTTGGCGTCCACCCACATCTGTAATTACCGGTTATAGGAAAAAACTTTAAATCCAAATTTTGGCCTGATTCGTCAGATTTTACAATACTTTAAATTAATTTAATGTAACATTACGAAAACAACATATTGTTTCAGTTTTGTGACAGCCAGTAACTCAGCGTGGTCCGGTAAGGCTTCATTAAATTTTACATAATGTTAGCTGGAAATTTATATTTGAAGATATTACTGTTGAAAGTAAGGCACAATTGTTTATAGATGTTTTAAACAATGGCATTGCAAGTGCATTTCCCAAAAGAAATATTCGAAAATCTCAGAACTGTGGTGTCAATATTAACTTTTTCAATAATGATCTAAAAAATATGAGAAACACTTTAAATTTGCTGCAGTCACTGTTTATGCGCACAGGGTGTATTCGACTTCGGGATGATATTAAGAAATATAGAAAGAAGTATCATGTAAAGGTACGCGAGGCTAAACTAAATGCCCATGATGACTATATCAGAAGCAAGGGTAATCCAGCACAGGTTTCTTGGGAAATAGTTAATCGATTTAGACAGGACAAAATTTAAAAAAATAATATTAGTATATTGACCTCTGACAACTTTAATGTACTTTTTACTAATATAGCCTTTACTTTAGTGGATAAACTCTCTCATATTTTAAATGCGAGTAACTCTTTTCTTCAAAAATTACCGTTGTTGATAGATAGATAGCTTTTTATTTGTAAAATTGCACAAACGTACTTTTACAGGTCAAACACGAAATGATAAAGATACAAATAGAAAAATGTATACATTTAAAAAAAATTATAAAATTAAAGTTAACCCGTAAGGGGTCAAATTATAAAATACACTTAAAATATATCAATTACACTAACGTACGTATTTCAATTACACTAAAACTAACAGAGACAACAATACATAGATTGCACAGAAAATTGCACCAGGATGTTAAAATGGGAACAATTCCAAGGATTAGAGCTATCACAGAATTAAATCACTGAAGTTATTCTCCATGTATTCACTCACCGAATAAAATGATTTGATGATTAAGTAAAGTTTAATTTTATTTTTAAATCTCTCAACCCCCAGTTGTTTATGGTATCAGGAAGCACATTAAACAACTTTACACAGAGATACCCTGTACAATCTCTCGCTGCAGTCAGTCTACGAAAAGGTGTAGCTAAGTCCCTGCTATTGCGAATCGGATACTCATGTACACTTCCCCGCGCCACACAGTGGGCCAGAGGGACCCTGTGATCTTGAAAAACTCGAAATATGTTTAAATGACAAAAAAAAATTTCATAAGTATTTGAATAATGAAAAATTGATTTTTTTGAGTTTATTTGACATTCATAAAACTTATTATTATACAGGGTAATCTCAAAAATATCTATATTACAAAACAGATCAGTCGTTTGAATTGACTGAAGTTAACAATGTATTGATAAATAATTTTGATAAGAATAACCAAAATTCAGAAACGATTTTTAAATTATATTTTATATAATTTTATATAATTTATATATTTATAAACCTAGTAACAGTGTGTGTGAGAATTTGATTAACAGTTGACAAACTTTTTTATTTTTCATAGACTTTTATTCCTAGTAAAACAAATAAATATTAACTATGGTTTAATTATTGATTCTTTGCTGTTACGTCATAATATGGCAACCGATGAATTCCATAAGATGACGCTTGGTGACATTCATGACGTAACGGCAAAGAAGTATCAGTAATTAAACTTTATCATTATACCTATAACAGTAACACTCTATAAACTTATATAGTTCAATTTTTTTAACGTTCCCCTTTTGACATATGACAAAATATGACATTATTGACATATTTATATTAAAATTTTACATAATAATTGTCAATTAAAGGCTGTCAAAGGTCAAACCGGGGGAACGGTATAAAAATTGAACTATATTTATTTAAGAACAAACAAATAAAACGATATTATTAACAATAGAATAAAACTCATTTGTTAGCAAATAATATCGACAGTTATTCAGAATCACTGCTACTGTCACTACTGTCACGGTCGTTTAAAGATGATGGATTTGGATTAAATGATTTTAACAAATTTAATGCTTCTGGAACGAGTTTTTTCTTTACCGGCAATTTAAGTTTTCGTAAACTTGTAATGAAAGGATCGGAAGAAATCAACAAATTGTGGAAGACATCAATATTAGTTTCCACTCTGCTCATTTTTCTTGAACGATGTTCCCTGTATTGTCGATATTCTTTATTTCGAGCTTCTTGAGCCTCCTCCGATAATTGACCAATGGGCACAGGACATGATTGGATGATTTCTGCTCCATGGAGAAGAATTTTATGTATAGTGACAGGCATTTTATACCATGGATACAGATGTACAAATTGTTTGGCGGTTTCTAAGGAATACGATTTAAAACTGTTTATATCAATGTTAAGTCCGCTGGCAATTACTTGTAGGATTATAAAAAAACGATATAATAAATTTTGATCTAAACGTGTTATTTCGGCAGAAATTTTGAAATTTTGAAAAAATTTTCGAGCGGTGTTACCGTCATTACTTGTCCCCACCCCTTGTTTTGTTTGATCTATAATTATACCTAAACGATTTCTAAAGTCTTTCTGAATTCTCTCTTTTTCTTCTTTAATTTTTATTTTATCTTCTCCACGAGCCTGCCATTTTTGTAAACTTAACCTGTAACTTATTTTGAGGAGACATTCAAGACAGCGAATCCACGCGTGTAACGTAGACATACCAAAATTTAAATATTGTTCCTTAATCGGTCTCTTTAAAATATCATCTATGGAATTCATTTGTGACGGTGAGGCCCCACAAATATAGCACGTTTGAGAAGATGTATCTGTCAAAGCACTGACCATTTTACCATCAATCATTGACATGAAAACTATGATTTATGTTAACAGACACATGCTCACTCAGTACAACCCGAGTTTCGACCAATTTTTGTATTTCTGTATCCATGTTATACTTTTCAGTCTTAGATACTTGAATTGATTCTTTTAAAAACTGCATTTTTATAGGCCTGCAGTAAACAGTGGAAGAAGGCCGCGGATTTTGCCATACAAGAACTTTCTCATTTTTTAAATTTTTATAATATAATTCTAACGGAACCAAACAGGACAAAAGTAAATTAGTATCAGAAAACTCACCCTGAAAACCTTGCTTATACTCTTTTTGCCCTGAGCTACCATCACAACCCCACTTACTCAGCAAAGTAAATGTATTAGTATTTTGAGGAAAATTATCGGAGGAGAGGTCAAGTGCCAAGAACAATCTGGATACCGTATGATCCAGTAAAGATTGTAATGTGACAGAGACAGAGTGTTCAGTAGCAGTGATTTCTGTTGGATAGCAAGATTGTTTGGCCTTTCAATATTGTATGATGGATACAAGTTTACATTACTTTCTTTTGCATTGTTTCTTAAGAGTTGATACTGACGCTTGGAAAGATTTGTATCTATTATCAAAGATAGTGCTTTTTCTGGAGACATCTGGAGCGGTGAACTTGTTGTATTGTTTTTATTTAATACTTTTAAATGTATAGCCAATAGACTTGCAGCTGCTGGCTTGCCGGAACCCCTCAGACCCATTTCTGCAGCAAATACGAGCTCATCGGTTTCACATTCTCGCAGTTTCTCGGTTCTCTTGTACTTTCCACCATAACTTAAACTATTAAATGGTACCTTTGGTCGACCCAAAGTAGAATTTTTTGGCTTGGTGCACGTTATTGTAATATTTGTTTCCAGCCATGCCGCATGACTTGTCAAAAACCTATTAGCGTTTCTATTGGCCGCTTGCCATTTTTTTCGGAATTGAACGAAATAATTATGTGCCAAAGATTTTACCCGTTTTTGGTTCTGATCTCGACAATTTGCACATAAAATATTAGATAAGATATCTTCTATGGCACGTTCTTGATGACGGGATTCATATAGTGATTTTATCTTAATTGAATGTCTAATTTCTAAAAAAAAAGCGCCATATTTTACAAATTTGTTAAAAAGAATATCTAACTCAGAAATAGAGAAATAAAAGTACAACGAAAGTGTAAAATCACTTAGCGATGTATTTGAACTTGGCCGCCATCTTGGTATTCAAAATGGCGGTCATTTCTAGTAATTGGGTAAGTACTTAATCTATTTTTCATAAAATGTTTTTTGTTTCACTGCAATCAGTCATTTATTAGGAGAGTTACATATATGAATATTGTGTGCTTGTGTGTTTTCAGAAAATATAAAAATTAAAATGATATACTTAGTTATCTAAAAAAATATTTTTTTGAAAAAGGAGCAGCTAGGAGCAGGATTTTATTATACAGCAAACATTATGAGATATTAGTAGAACTTTTAATAGTAATGGTAGTCCTAACAAATGCTAACATTTTAAGATATTGCTTAATAAAGTCAGAAAATAGTTTATTGTGATATTTTTTTATAAGCTGAATCCTGATTATGATCTGGTTGTCTTTAAGAATTAGTTTATCAGCGTCAAAAATGGATAAAAACTCACCTTCGATGGTTTCTTGCATTTTAATTTTTGTAAAGAGATAATTATCTTATAATAACTGCTCGATTTTTAGCCGACAAAACTATTAAAATATCATATAACAGTACAAGAATATTACTGACAACAAACTTTGAAAATTATTTCTGTCATTACTATGACAACCACTCGACTTGTTACACTTGTTTCCGAATCTTCATGGCCTACTTAACCAATTTGTGATAATAAATAAAGGCAAAATACGAAAATGATTTTTGGACTTTTTAAATAGTTTAGGGTATTTGTGGCCCCCAGTGCGCCATGAAACTACCGATGTTAGACTTAATGAAGATGAGACATTGAAGCATAAATACACATGGGAATGTAAGAATACCCAACCCAGCAAAACACCAATGATAGCAGTCTCTGTATCCAACATTCATCATCATTCTAGAATTATAAATCGATTCGACTAATCCATTCTTTTACCCAAAAAATCGAATGGATAAACAATACGTCTACTTAACCATAATATCATAAAACCTTTAACACAGTAATAGTTTATTAAATTTTTTATACTGCAAAATAAAAAAATAGTTCCTATTTATTGCCTTCGATGTAAACGCACCACAAATAATTACGTTATGTCGTGGTTTACCTTATGCGTACGAGATGGCAGTGTCCCCGCCATGCGCCGATCCGGGGAATCACTCGTTCTAGTGAAAATTGGAAACATTTAATTATTCCTTTTTGCGGTTCGCATGTTCTGAATATTCGTATTTATTTATTTCTTGGGCGGTTTTAGAGAGTTTGTGACAAACATACAATATACCTTGTGAGCCCGAGATATTTTTAATTGTATCTGATCAGTATAATATGCCTCCAAAAACAAGTAGTGTTTGGAAACATTTTTTGTGATGATGGTGACAATAATAAATCTGCTCGTTGCAGACATTGTAATACCACAGTAAAGTATTCAGACAATACAAATCTTATGAATCATCTAAAGCGAAAACATGGAATAAAAATAGCTACACCTTCGGAGACAAGATCAGTTCTGTAAGTTAATGCACATTTATTATAAATTTACAAATCAAACTGATTATTTGTTATTTATTTTTGTTTAGTTCTGACCGAGGCTCTGACTGTGGTTCAGGGAGTTTAAACAAACAGTCATAGACATAGATGCAATGCCATCGACATCTAAAGTGCAAACAATTAAAACTTTTTTTCCTAACCCGGAATTCCAAGAAAACAATCAGTGGAAGAGGAGGTAACTTCAGTTCAAGGTTCGTCATTATCTTCTTTAGACCTAGATATAGGTGCGCCAAAAAAAAAAAATTAAAATTTTTATCAATTAATGAAGCTTTTTGTAGAATTAAGTCTTTTGAACAGGGAGGGCAAAAGCACAATAATATAACCGATGGATTATTGTACATGATCGCAAAAGATGCATTACCTTTTTCTACTGTTGAAAAAGAGGGCTTGGCTTTTTTAAAAACAACACTGCCCCTATACAAAATACCCCCTAGACAAACTATAACTAGATTAACGAATAAAAAATATGAAGACTTAAGCAACATTACTAAAAATATGTTTAAAAATGTACCTGGTTTTGTATTGACTACCGACATTTGGACTGAAACCCAAACCACTATAAGTTATTTAGGTCTAACAGCACATTTTTTAAATTTGTCTGAATATGAACTTAAGTCGATAGTTATTGGTGTTTTTCAACTGTTTGAAAGTCACACTGCCTCTTATATTCAAGAAAATATTTTGAAAATTTGTAGAGATTGGAATATCGAACTAAACAAAGTAAATGTTTTGGTAACTGACAACGGTAGTAATATCGTTAAAGCTATAACTGACATTTTTGGCAAAGAGAAACACTTATCTTGCTTTGCCCATACTTTAAATCTGATTCCAACTAAAGCTATAGATCTCTCAGGTGGCATAATCGAGCAAGGCATTAAAAAAATAAAAAGCATTGTTACATTTACAAAGCAGTCAGTATCAGCTTCAGATGAACTTAGGCGGATACAGGTTACTCAAGGAAGATTAGAAAATTCCACCCTAAAACTTATTCAAGAGGTATCAACGCGATGGAATTCGACATTTCATATGATAGATCGTTTTATTTTGCTTAGCGAAACAGTCAATAGCATGTTATTAAAATTTCCAAATTCGCCGCTAATGCTTTCAGCGTATGAGCTAGAAATTGCCAAACAAATGACAAAATTATTAAAACCGTTAGAGGCCGTAACTGTTGAGTTATGTGGAAGTAATTATATTATATGCAGTAATATTATCCCGATAATAAACTGTATGACCAAAGCTATAAATAATTATAACCCAACCATGGAACCTGTAATCGAATTAAAAAAAATTATTGTAGAACAAACAGAAAAAAGATTGAGAAACGTAGAACTTTTAAAGTTGTGTGCAGTCTCAACTATTTTAAACCCCAGATATAAAAACATTCATTTTAACAACCCACTGGCTTTTAGTTCAAGTTTGAAATTTATTTCTTCAACAGTGAAAGCAGTTACTATTGAGGAAGAAAAATCAGATCACACTAACTTAGAAACCATCAGTACTGAAAATAAAACCTCAGCAGATACTGAAAGTTTATGGTCATACCATGACTCGTTGGTATCAACTCAAAGTTCTAAATCCTCAATTGTAACTGATGATGTAACTGTGGAACTTAAACATTATTTTCAGAATCCTGTTGTAAAAAGAACAGAAAATCCACTTCATTTTTGGAAAAAGGTGCAATGTGTATATCCTAATTTATCAAAGTTAGCATTTAAATATTTATCATGTGTTGCTACATCGGTACCATCCGAAAGGTTATTTTCCCAGGCAGGCCATTATTTAACACAGGATAGAAATAGATTAAAGCCTAACCGACTTTCTAGCCAACTATTCTTGGGATCACTTAGCATTGAAGAGTGGCTAGCTCAAGGGTCAAGAATGAATTAATGATTGGTTGAGTTTGGTTTATTATTATTATCTGTTTTGTTAGTTAGCACTATTTTTATTTATAACTATTTATGTTAATTACGTACATTTATTATAATAAAACATTTTAAGAGTAATAAACCTATTTTATTTATTGCCACACCACAATTGATCAAGCCTAGACGACATAGGTTCAATATTTTTCGAATCGATTTGATTTTTTCCACGAATCGATTCAAATTACCCGATTATTGCATGGAATCGATTTGTTTTTAGCTAATCGAATCGATTCAACTGAATCGATTCATTATGGAATTTTGGCCATCCCTAGTTCAGAACAGCATAGGTCATAACAGATTCAAAGTACGCATGATATGCTACCAGTAGAACCTCCAAAGATACATTTTTAACCAGACTCCGCATAAGGAATGTTATCCTACACAACTTCTTGCTCAGCTGGACTACGTGTCCCTCCCATGAAAGTCTGGAGTCCTGGCATACCCCCAGGAAATTCACCTGCACCTGGCGTGAGTCATCTGCATCCACCCGTCTAAGGCTAAAATTTATTGTTTGTGTTTTGCCATTGTTGAGGGTCAGCCTGTTTGCGAGGAACCAATTCTGCAGACCTAGCTGTGCGTCACTTATAACCTCCTGAATTTGCTGGCTCGGATGATAGCTAAATTAACTCACAGGTGCGTTCGTGTGTGAATTGTTCAAGTCATTTATGTAGATAATGAATAGCACGGGTCCCAGTACAGATCCCTGGGGAACCCCGTACCTAACAGTCTGTCGTGAAAAGATACCTCGCTTGTACGTTGCATACTGACACTTCTTAGATAGGTAAGATTGAATAAGGTAATGGCTGTTCCCACTAAAGTTGTAGTGTGCAAAGTTAGCTATAAGTATATTATGCCATACACAGTCGAACGCTTTTGTTAAATCATAAAATGAAGCATGTGTCCAGTAATTGCTCTAAGCCCTCAAGTACATGACTTGACAGTCTATTAATAACATATGTAGTTGATTTTTTATCTCTAAAGCCGAATTAACAGCTTAAAAATAGATTGTTTCCCTCAAAATATTCAGTTATTTGGGATTTTAATACGAATTCAAAGATTTTTGAAAAGACAGGAAGAATTGAGATAGGTCTATAGTTATTTGTATCATTGATAGAGCCCTGATTTTTAAAAATTTGAACAAATCTACCAGTTTTTAAAGCTGTAGGAAATAAGTCATTTATTAAGCTCTGATTTATTAGTTTTGTCAGCCGGTAGATCAGGAGGTTTTTTAGTATTTTAACTATTTTAGTATTAATATTATGACTACTACTATGGCTACTATTTTTTAAATTGCAGATCGCCTGCCTTACCTCACTCATTAAAGGTTATTTCCCTAAAATTGTTCGGCATCTGGACTGTGCAAGAGATAATCACTGAAGTGGTTAGCTGAATAAGGTAAGTTCCTGATTATGTTGCCTGCCATACTGATAAAAGAATGGTTTAGTAATTGCGCATTTAAGATATCTGAAGTTATTTGGCCTTCGTTGCACGTATTTTTTTTAAATATTTTCCACATAGACACTTGCGGGTAAAAATATCTAGGGTCGTCCAAATTTACAAAAAGGGCAATCAGGATGATGTGACCAACTACCGTCCTTTTTCCATTGTTCCTACGCTAAGCAAAATTTTTGAAAAAGCAGTTAAAGCGAGAATTACTGCTCATTTCGAACAAAATAACTTTTTAAACAAACAACAGTTCGGATTTAGAAATGGAATGTCTACAGCGATGGCCATAAATAGGCTTATTTCTATCACCACCACAGCCTTTAACACCGGAAATCATGTAGCAGCCTTGTTTTGTGACCTAACCAGGGCATTTAACTGTGTCTCTCCTGATTTGCTGACATCTAAACTTAAATATTAAAACTTTTCCCTCCAAAGTCTTAAATTAATTCACTCCTATCTGACAAATCGGTATCAAATTGTAGATTATAATAATAAAGCTTCAGAACTTTTACCAAATACCAGCACCGACTTTATCTTGTTTGCAGATGACACCACAGCAATGAAAATTGGAAAGGATGTCTCTCAACTAGTTCAGGATATTGGGAACTCACGGTTGAAAATCTCAGACTGGTTTACAGCAAATCGACTAACCCTAAATCTAGCTAAGACTGAAAGTATGTTGTTCACTCTCAGTACTTTTACTGATGTGACCAAAGACCTATTTCCAATTCGATTTTTGGGTGTTTATTTAGATCATAAAGCTATTTTGGCATTCTCAAGTTTCTAGTAAACTATCATCCAATATATATGTTTTAAGAAACTTGGTTGAAACTGTCGCAAAAAACGTGTTATAAAAGTACGGGACACGAGAGAAAACCAGGCGGAGTCAATTGGTTTAGGAAGGTCGGCCAATAAATTTCTTTAAACCAGTGGTGTCCCGTCGTTCTTTAAATAATATGGCACTCCTTTTTGACTATACGCACTTCAGATAATTAAAAAATGTAACTATGCTTAATGAACCTTTATCTATATTTGTCTATTTTCTTTCGTGTACCGCACTTCTATATCTCTTTTGTGTTGCAAAAACGGCGAACTTTCGAATTTTAAAATGATTTAATTTTGATTTTTCTTTATCGATTTACCTATAAATAAATTTTTTCTTGAGTTCTGTCATTAACGGTTCCCGGGCTAGTGCCTACGTCCACTATTATTGAACCACCCAGTATAGTGATATATGATTTACAAGTCCAGATTTTACAAGGGCAGCCAGCATCAGATCCAGTCAACGAGATTTATCAAAATTTTAATTTATGCAGTTCGACTTCGGGCTACTCGGGTATGCCAAAAGTGGCCGTCTGTCTCCGTTTGTCATATTACTTTATACAGGGGCCGTCATTGTGAAGTACTATACAGGGCATTTACTAATTGCGTGCTGCTGTTAAAGGGAGTGTTTTTATGTCCTAAAAGTCTTAACTTTTGAAATACAGGATGGTAAAGTTTAAAAAGAAAACATTTTTTTTCATCCCAATTCTGATGCTCTTGTAGATAACTGCATGAAATTTGATTCACGTCTTCTATGCATTAAGGAGCATACGGATTTACCCAGGTTAATTACATATTCACGCCACTGGTAGAAATTTCAAAAATTGATTGTTAATAAAAAAATGCCCTTTTATGCATAAAAGACGTGTATCAAATTTCACACAGTTATTTATCTATAACAGAATCAGAATTAGGATTTTAAAAAAAAATGTTTTTTTAAAACCCTATATCTCCAAAGTTAACACTTTTAGGTTCATATTAAAGTTTTTTCTTAAAAAGGTCCAAAATATATGAAAAAAAGGTCTCCCCTTTAACATTAGCACGCAATTAGGAAACGCCCTGTATAGTACTTCACAATGATGCCCCATGTACAAAGTAATATGACAGACGGAGACAAACGGTCACTTTTGTTATACCCGAATAACCCAAAGTCGACCTGCATAAGTTAAAATTTTGATAAATCTCCCCTACTATAACTACATTGATGTGTTAATTTTGGAAAAATATGAGTTCTGTAGTTTTTCAAATATTAATTACAATATTAGATATTTTTTGACACCCGGTATTGAACAGAAAATTAATCATTTTGAAGCAGTTTATTGACAGCTACTTTATGAACAATTTTACAAAATATATGAAAAAAAACTAAGCCATTTTTGAGGTTGACGGATGTGATTCTAATGGTTCGATTCCTTCTAAATCGTTGTCTTCCTCTGAAAATTATGAGGTTTCGTCGTCACTACTTGAAGATCCTAATGTGATAACTAAATCATCAATAACCGTTTCAATTTTGTCATCTACTTCCCAGTATTTATCTTCAATAGAACGAACATGTTTAACATACGATTTCCAATTTTTAGCCGATATTGAGTAAATCGCTTCTAATGTTATTTTATTTAAATCTTTAATTGAAAGTTCACCGGTGTTGCGCTCTCGAATATATTTTTTTACTCCTGCCCATGCAAGTTCAATAGGGTTGAGGTAGCACATGTATGGAGGCAGCCTTAAAGGTGTATGACCGAGGTTACGTAAAAGACCGTCAATTTTATACTTTTTTTCTCTAGGCTTGTTGGTTGATATTACTTTATATAATTGATATTTTCTCCATGTTGGGTCACATACAAGATTGTTTGATTTAAGCCACGATATCATATGAGCTTTTGTAGAGTATTTAGTTGGTACTTTATCTTCTACGTGAGAATGATAAGACGCATTATCCATTACCACGACTGATTTGGGAAGAATGTTAGGTAGAAGCTTCTCGAGCAACCACTTTTCAAAATTATCTCTATTGATCTGTCCATGATAGTCTCCAGTTGTTAGTCCCGAGCGAAAAACTAAAGCAGCACCTGGAACAAATCCGGCTTCTGAACCAGCATGAACTATAATAAAGCGACTACTAGAGCGGATTCCCTGAACAACACCTGCAACACTTTTATTTTGCCAGCATTTGTTCACTGTCATATCATTATCTACCCAGGTTTCGTCTAGATACACAATATTGCGCCCTTCTTGCCTATATTGCCTTACAATTGATAGATATTTCACCCGCCAGTGGAAAATATTTGGTCTCTCAATGAGCAATTTTCGTTTATTTTGGCACTTGCGCCAAACAAAACCATTTGATCGTAAAAGCCGATTTAAGGTTTTACACCCGTACGGAAAATCTATTTTGTTCTTTACAGCGCGAAGTAGGGGTTTGCAGGTCGGAACCTTCTTCAAGTTTATATAAAATCCTCTATTGTTCGTCGAATTACTTGAAAATCACCATGGTCAATTTTATCTTTGTGCGATAATCGGGGTCTTTTTGTACCAGGAGATTTTAAAGGTGAAGTAGAACATGAGCGATCATTATGTTCTCTTTGAATTTTTCTTACACTACTTTCCGAAACACCAGTGTAAAATGCAGCGCGTTCTGTTCAATTTTGAATTGGAATAGTCAAACTATTATTTTCAGCTTCTCTAGTACAGGCCTCTATAACGCCCGCAATAACTTCACGTGCACCGCTTCGAATTGTTTTTCCTCTTTTGCTCGCCATCGTTACTTCGAAATAATAATTCAAATTCAACGAAACGCATTTATATAGAAATAAAAACAAATGCTCGAAATGTATAGGCGCCACTGGAAATAGCTTGAACCTTCTAGCGGCAAGTGCTTGGAGACTCTAGGCACATCCCAATTACAAGTGGACCAGTGCGAAATTTACTAAATCCTCGATTAGATTTCCGTACCGCTTAGCTGGCGCACTTTATAGGTGAAGCGGCAAACTATAAAATAACATAAAATTTATTTGCGTACACAAATTTTACTTTTCCGCTTGCTTAAGACTATGAACCTTTATTTTAAGGACCGCCCGGTTTTCTTTCGTGTCCCACACTTTAATAATGAAGTTTCATGCTTTGATTCAGTTACATATATCATACGCTTTGATTGCTTGGGGACACGAAGCAGCAACACAGAAGTTTTGCATTGCGGCGTAAAGCTATTCGCGTAATTGCAGGGTTATCTTACCAAGCAGACTGTAGGGATACATTTAGACAATTTAATATTATGACTTTGCCCTCATTATATATTTTTTTGAATGTCTCAAATACGTCAAGAATAATTCAGCCTCTTACACTATGCTGAACCATGTGCATTCTTATAGAACCCGAAATGTAGGAAATTTTTTAATTGAATATTATCGAATAAATAAATCGAGATTTGCCTTGAACTACTTTGCTTGCACCAATGTTGTTCAATAAACTTCCTAAAGAATTAAAGAGTCTTAAAAAAAAAGAAATTTTATGATGTAATAAAAAAAATCCTCATATCGATGGCATTTTATTCAGTCGATGAATTTCTTGCACATAAATTTAAAAGTGATACTTAGATTAATGTTGGTTTGCATTGTGTAATATAGTATGTGTCTTATCGCCTTCGACATTGCCCTTTTGAATGACCTTATATTTTTTTTTTATTTATATATTTTTATATTTTTAATCCATGTATTTTTTTAGTTTAGTGATATTTTTATGTATGTAAACATATCTATGTATTAACACCAATAAATAAACACAAATGTAACACCCTATATACGAGCCCTATCTCAGCGAAGTTGGCCCAACTTGGTTTTTAAACAAATTTGCCATATTAACGAAAAACGTATTGAAAACTATAATTTATAACTATAAGCAACTTGAGCCTGAAATACTAAATTTTTTGTAGCGGAGAAAAAATATCTTACAAATTCAAAAAACAAAATCAACGAATTCAAATAATAACAAATTACTGCGTTGATACGTCTTGACATAGACAACTGATGTTCCAAATTTCTTGGAGACGGGTTCGTAATTCTGGAACGGTTCTTGCGGGATATGTTTTCTTCATGATATGCCACAAAGTTTCAATCGGTGACAGATATGAGCTACTGGACGTCCGGTTTAAAAGTGAAATATTGTTTTCTAACATCTAATCTTTTAGTTTTTTAGCCGTACGACAAGCGGCACCATCTTGTTGGAAGATTTGTTCAATTTTTCTTACTTCTTCTACTGTTACTTCGAAGTACTGTAATGTACAGGGTGGCCATTTTATGGTGATAGAGTACCTTACCTAGAAAACGGTAATAGTTACGACAAAAAGTTAAATACAAAAGTTGTTTGGAATCAATTAAATTTTTATTTTATTTCACTTTTGTTTATACAGGGTGTTTCGTTTTGACGTGACACTTGTCAACTTTCTACATCCTATATATTATTACATGTTTCGATTCTACTGTTAATTTGCGAAAGTTTTTATAATAACATCTATATTTGAATTCTTTATCGTTTTTGAGTAAATTGAGTTTTTAGAATTTTTAAAAAAAAAACATATTTTTAAAAAAAAAAATTTTTACCTATAAAACTTTAATGGAACTGACTAATATCCTAAACATACATTACTAAGGGTTCAATTCAACGAGTTTCCATGCTGGTCTTACCAATTAGTATACAGGGTGTTAAAAATGGAGAGCAAAACAAACAGAACTTTAAATATAAAAATCTCCTGTTTTTCAAATGGAACACCCTGTATATTTTTATTTCATCTGATTCAGCGTTCAATTACCTATCATTACTCATATATATGTCCTATACCTAAAATGAACAGTTTCGATTTTATTAGCCTTTTTCTGATTTATCCCGGAATTTTGCCAGTAAATGAGATCAGAAACTAAAAAAATCAAGATAGGCTTAGGAAATAACCTAATGCAATTGTTGACTTAAGTTGACATTTGCTCTGTTTGTCGTTTTTTTCAAATTTTTGCTGTGAAATTTGTTAAAAAATGGCTTTATATAGTTTAGATGAACGTTTGAAATTATTTAACTGTTTCATAAAAAATAATAAAAGTTCAGGGTTAGCCCTTAGAGAATATTCGAGGGAATATCCTAATAATCGAGTTCCCTCCAGGACTATATTTTTTCGAATTGAGCGTGACTTGGAAAATGGTGTCCTTAAAAACTCTAAGAAAAATCGTCCCAATTTTGACCTCACTGAGGAAAAACAACTGGAGATTTTACTTTATTTCGAGGAAGATGATGAAAGATCCCAAAGAGATGCTGACAGAGACATTGCAGGTGTCAGTAGAGGAAGTATTCAAAAAACACTGCAGGTGAATGGTTATCATCCTTATAAATTTCTTCCAACTCAATTATTATCACAATTAGACTTTAATGAAAGATTGACTTTTTGTTGTGATATTATGGACCGGCAGTTCGAAAATGTGTTTTTTTCAAAAGTGCTTTGGACTGATGAGGCCTCATTTAATACGGCGGGTATTTTTAATCGGAAAAACACTCATTACTGGTCTCAAACTAATAAACATCTAATAAAAGACCGTATTATCGGACCAATATTTTTTAACAGGTCGTTAAACGGCGAAAGATACTTGGAGCTGCTTAGGAATGAAATCATGCCACTTATCAACGACTTGCCAGCAAATATTTGAGAAAATATCATTTTTCAGCAGGATAGCGCCCCTTACCACACGGTTGCACCGGTAGTAAATTTCCTTAATCAACATTTTCCATTGTGGTTAAAAAGACATGTTTTAATATCCTGTCCACCACGAAGCCCTGATTTAAGCCCTTTAGACTTTTTTTTGTGGGGTGTACTAAAAAATAAAGTTTATAAAAATAGATCTAATAATAGAAATGAAATAAAAATAAAAATCAGGGAAGAGATCAATAATCTAATGCATCTAATTCGGTAAGGAACGCTATTCGAAAAATGGAGGCTATTTACACTTCATGTATCGCAATGGACGGTGGCCATATTGAAAATTTTTTATAATCTGTTTTAATCATGTTTAATACTCAGTTAGTTATTAGTTATACCGTGCGGCACAGGATATTTTTTTTTGTCTCTCCCTTATTTTCGTAAACATTAAATAATAAGAACATAAATTACATAATATTTCACTTTTATTTGTATTTTCTATTTATTTATAGTCGCTATCTGTGTTAAGGAAATGAGAATAAGGCTTAGTTTACGACATTTTTATTTTAGTCCACTTCATCTGTTTACTTATATTAAAAAAAATAGTCAAATCAGAAAACGGCTAAGAAAATCGAAACTGTTCATTTTAGGTATAGGACATATATATGAGTGATGATAGGTAATTGAACGCTGAATCAGATGCAATAAGAATATACAGGGTGTTCCATTTGAAAAACAGGAGATTTTTACATTTAAAGTTCTGTTTGTTTTGCTCTCCATTCTTAACACCCTGTATATTAATTGGTAAGACCAGCATGGAAACTCGTTGAATTGAACCCTTAGTAATGTATGTTTAGGATATTAGTCAGTTCCATTAAAGTTTTATAGGTAAAAAACTTTTTTTAAAAAATATGTTTTTTTAAAAAATATTCTAAAAATTCAATTTACTCAAAAATGATAAAGAATTCAAATATAGATGTTATTATAAAAACTTTCGCAAATTAACAGTAGAATCGAAATATTTAATAATATATAGGGTATCCCATTTAAATTAAGAAAGTTGACATGTGTCACGTCAAAACGAAACACCCTGTATAAGCAAAAGTGAAATAAAATAAAAATTTAATTGAATCCAAACAACTTTTGTATTTAACTTTTTGTCGTAACTATTACCGTTTTCTAGGTAAGATACTGTATCACCATAAAATGGCCACCCTGTACTTATTTGTTGAAAATTACGTGGGCATTCTTAACAATTGCGAGGAATTTCGGTGTTTTCAGAGGCATTCCAGGCCATTAAAAGGCATTTAAGGGCAATTACTTCCTTTGGTGCATACAATAATTTAGGTAGCGGTTCGACCCAAAAAATATTACTTCACTCGTAAAAGGGAAGTATTGTAACCGTGAAAAAATTTTTTCAGATCTTTACGTTTCAGGGTCTCTAGATGACGAAAAACATGTTTCTCAATTCCGTCGGTCTGTCTGTCTGTGTGTCCGTCCGTCTGTCTGTCTGTTCGCGGCATAGCTAAAAAAGTACTTACCCAATTGACTTGAAATTTTGGTCAAAAATTAAAGGTTATATGGGGATGACCTGGTAACATTTTGGTAAAAATCCAATATGGCTAAACAAAATGGCGGCTTAGTGAAATGTTAAAAAAATTATTATTAAAAAACTCCTCATCCAATTTATCCCAAGTTTTGCAAAAACATCAATTATTATGTTGGAATCAACTGATAACATTTTGGTACGAATCCGAGATGGCGGAACAAAATGGCGGCTTAATAAAATATTTAAAAATTCAGCCTGAAAAAACTGCTTAATGGTTTGATTTCAAATTGTGTACCATAACTAATTGTGGTATAAGGATCAACTAGTAAGATAGTGGTACTAATTCAAGATGGCCGAACAAAATGGCGGTCAAATAAAATATTTGTAATCGTGAAAAAGTTACCCTCTCATTTTTACACATCTTTACGTTTTAGCGTGCTAGATGCCAAAATATATGTTTTATGAACTCCGTCGGTCCGTCTGTCGGTCTTTCTGTCTGGCTGTATGTCTGTCAGTTTGCGGCATAGCTTAAAGACTATTTACCCGATTGACTTCAAATTTTGGTCAAAAATTGAGGGTCATATGGGAATGGCCTGGTAGGATTTTGATAAAAATCAAATATGGCGAAACAAAATATGGCGGCTTAGTGAAATATTAAAATAATTATTATTTCAAAACTACTCATCCAATTTATCTCAAATTTTGCAAAAACATCAAGTGTCAAATTAGAATTAACTGGTTACATTTTGGTACGAATCCAAGATGGCGGAACAAAATGGCGGCTTAATAAAATATATAAAAATTCAGCCTGAAAAAACTTCTTAATGGTTTGATTTCAAATTGTGTGCCATAACTAATTGTGGTACAGGGATCAGCTAGTACAATCGTGGTACTAATTCAAGATGGCCGAACAAAATGGCGGCCAAATAAAATGTTCTTAAGGGTGAAAAAAGTCACCCTCTCACTTTAACACATCTTTACGTTTTAAGGTCGCCAAATGCCAAAAAATATTGTTTTATCAAACTCCGTCTGTCGGTTTTTCTGTCTGTCTGTCAGTTCGCGGCATAGCTTAAATAATACTTATCCGATTGACTTCAAATTTTGATCAAAAATTAAGGGTTATATGGGGATGGCCTGGTAAGATTTTGGTAAAAATCCAATATGGCGAAACAAAATGGCCGTCTAGTGAAATGTTAAAAGTTTTTTATCAAAATTTATTAAAAAACTACTTATCCAATATATCTGAAGTTTTGAAAAAACATCAAGCATTATGTTGGAATAAACTGATAACATTTTGGTATGAATCCAAGATGGCGGAACAAAATGGCGGCTTAATAAAATATTTAAAAATTTAGCCTGATTAACTACTTAATGAATTGATTTCAAATTGTGTGCGATAGCTAACTGTGGTATAGAGGTCAACTAAAAAAACTGTGGTACTAATTCAAGATAGCGGAAAAAAATGGCGGCCAAATAAAATGTTTGTAATCATCAATAAAATCACCCACTCTTTTAGGTTTTATATATACCTTCACGTTTTAGCGTCCCTAGATGCCAAAAAATATGTTTCATCAATTCCGTCTGCCCGTGTGTCGATCTGTCTGTCTGTCTGTCAGTTCGAGGCATTGAACTAACCCGATTGACTTCAAATTTTGATAAAAAGTTAAGAGTCATGTGGGGATGGTCTGGTAATATTTTGGTAAAAATCGAGTATGGCACAAACAAAATGGCGGCCTAGTGCAAATTTTGCATAAACATTAATTATTATGTTGGAATGAACTGCTAAAATTTTGGTACGAATCCAAGATGGCGGCACGAAATAAAAAACTAGAAACTACTTAATGATTGCAAAGACTTATTTAGGGAACTAGTGCGATACGTAAATACTTTATTTTTACAGAAATAAATGTTATTATGTTTCTTCTTTTTTGGGTGAATTTATAATTTTTAATTTTAACTTTATTTTGTTGCATCGTTTATAAACCCTATTTACTAAGACAGCCCTACAAAAGTTTATTAAAATACGATCGGCCCCAATCCATAGAATATTGGCAGCTCAAGGGAAATCCCAACAAAATTAAATTATCGTGTATATGTTAAGTTTGAATATAAATATTTCACAAATTTGAACGTTTGCTGAGCCTTAATGGACGCAACTCTCTGACTTTTAGAGATAGTTTTGAGGTGCTTTGGAAAATCCACAGTATATCTGTTAAAAAAAACATTTCTCTCAATTGGGGTTTTCTCTAATATCACCTGCCGTAAACATTTTACTGGCAATTCAAAGAAAATTGTCCTCAGTCGTATCAATAGACGATTTTTTTTTAGATTAGAAAGAATTGTGATATCAAATTATATGTATCTTATTGATGATGCGATAAGATATCGGATATAAATATAGGTATATAAATTATTTTGTATCTGCTAGACGACTAGAAAGTTTCTTCAAAATGTATTTCAAATTCTTGCTACTCGTTTGGTTTAATAGTTTTCTTCAATGTGAAGGTCAGTGTTTATATAGTATTAGTAAAAAACTAGTTAAAAAAATATCAGATTAAAAATAAAACTCTTTTTACTTTACAAATTGAATTTTGAAGAGTGGATTATTGTAGATATTTAAAATGTTGATATTTAACTTGTTGACCAAAAAAGGGGTCTAAACCTATTATAAATTTACAATTTTTTAAAAGGATTTGGTCTTCGAATAGTAAATGGAACTAATGCAACCGAAGGAGAGTTTCCTTATATGGTAAGTAGTAAAATGAAATTTTTATTTAATTCATTTTCTAGTAATGTTTTTTCTTCTACTTGTCGGGATCGGGCGTATTTGATTTTTTTACTCTATAGGTTGCAGTCATATAGATTGATCGTGTACAACCGACTAAAAATAAAGCAAATTATATCACCATGGATTTAAATTGCTTATTATAATCAACAGTTATACCAGAGTCTATATATATTCTAAATAGTCCACGCACTTGGCTAGTCCGCAATAAATTTCCCTTTTGCCGACGCGCCTCCCGCACCTACGAACTGCCGCTTCTAGCGGTCAGTCTGAAGGTAGGTCACTTGGCAGTGGTTAGGTAAAGTGAGGGACATGAAAGAAAACCGGGCGAAGTCAATCGGTTTAGGAAGGTCGGCCAAGAAATCTCTCTAAACCAGTGGTGTCCCGTCCTTCTTTAAATAATATGGCATTCCTTTTTGACTATACGCACTTCAGATAATTAAAAAAATGTAACTATGCTTAATGAAACTTTATCTATATTTGTCTGTTTTCTTTCGTGTACCGCACTTTTATATCTCTTTTGTGTTGCAAAAACGGCGAACTTTCGAATTTTAAAATGATTTAATTTTGATTTTTCTTGATCGATTTACCTATAAATATATTTTTTCTTGAGTTCTGTCGTAAACGGTTCCCGAGCTACTGCCTACGTCCATTATTATTGGACGACCCAGTATAGTGATACACGATTTACAAGTCCAAATTTTACAATGGCAGCCAGCATCAGATCCAGTGAACGAGATTTATCAAAATTTTAATTTAAGCAGTTCGACTTTGGGCTACTCGGGTATGCCAAAAGTGGCCGTCTGTCTCCGTTTGTCATATTCATGTTGGCTGATATTACTTCATATAATTGATATTTTCTCCATGTTGGATCACATACAAGATTGTTCGATTTAATATGAGCTTTTGTAGAGTATTTAGTTGGCACTTTATCTTCTATGTGAGAATGATAAGACGCATTATCCATTACCACGACTGATTTGGGAGAAATGTTAAGTAGAAGCTTCTCGAGCAACCACTTTTCAAAATTATCTCTATTCATCTGTCCATGATAGTCTCCAGTTGTTAGTCCCGACCGAAAAACTAAAGCAGCACCTGAAACAAAACCGGCTTCTGAACCAGCATGAACTATAATAAAGCGACTACTAGAGCGGATTCCCCGAATAACACCTGTAACACTTTCACTTTGCCAGCATTTGTTCACTGTCGTATCATTGTCTACCCAGGTTTCGTCTAGATACACAATATTGCGTCCTTCTTGCCTATATTGCCTTACAGTTGACAGATATTTCACCCGCCAGTGAAAAGTATTTGGTCTCTCAATGAGCAACAATTTTCGTTCTATTTTGTTCTTTACAGCACGAAGTAGGGGTTTGCAGGTCGGAACCTTCTTTAAGTTTATATAGAAATCCTTTATTGTTCGTCGAATTACTTGAAAATCACCATCGTTAATTTTATCTTTGTATGATAATCGGGGTCTTTTTTTACCAGGAGATTTTAAAGGTGAAGTAGAACATGAGTGATCATTATGTTCTCTTTGAATTTTTCTTACACTACTTTTCGAAACACCAGTGTAAAATGCAGCGCGTTCTGTTCGATTTTGAATTGGAATAGTCAAACTATTATTTTCAGCTTCTCTAGTACAGGCCTCTATTACGCTCGCAATAACTTCACGTGCACCGCTTCGAATTGTTTTTCCTCTTTTGCTCGCCATCGTTACTTCGAAATAATAATTTAAATTCAACGCAACGCATATATATAGAAATGAAAACAAATGCTCGAAATGTACAGGCGCCACCGGAAATAGCTAGAACCTTCTAGCGGCAAGTGCATGGAGACTCTAGGCACATCCCAATTATAAGTGGACCAGTGCGAAATTTACTAAATCCTCGATTAATTTTTCGTGCCGCTTAGCTGGCGCACTTTATAGGTGAAGCGGCAAACTATTACAACAAATAAAATAACATAAAATTTATTTGCGTACACAAATTTTTCTTTTCCGCTTGCTTAAGACTATGAACCTTTATTTTAAGGACCGCCCGGTTTTCTTTTTTGTCCCGCACTTAACGCGGTGTCTTAATATTTTAAACCTACGTGCTTACGGAGCGTTGTACGCGGTGAGCAAAAATATAGAATTTGGATCAAGAGTGCGTTTAAATGTATTTTTGGAGATAGTTTTGGAAATGGCTTCTCAAGCTAGTCATTCTTCTTACTGCAATGTTGATGGATGTGACGTTAACATAAATAAGGGAAATGTGTCATCTTTTCAAATTCCTCAAGATCCAGCAAGGTATGTTTAAAGAACTTTTAAAAAGTTGTTTTTATTATTGAAATTTGGCCAAGAAATTAATTCTGGTAAAATTGGCATAATAACGATTTTTCTCAGATTTTGTGTGTTAATAATATACTATTACTAGTCTAGCTCTAAAAATTTACATTCACCCTTCAAAACTATA
Source organism: Kuschelorhynchus macadamiae (assembly GCA_030620095.1). Classification (NCBI taxonomy): domain Eukaryota; kingdom Metazoa; phylum Arthropoda; class Insecta; order Coleoptera; family Curculionidae; genus Kuschelorhynchus; species Kuschelorhynchus macadamiae. The sequence goes on along the minus strand of JAUTXW010000406.1, from coordinate 1,529,578 downwards.
AACGACTCCTGTCTAGCCTAGCATCAACCGATTGTGTTCAACTTGAGTTTTTTTAAATATCAATATGTTTGTTTACCTATCGTCAAAATTAGGGGTAGTTTATTTGAAAAATAAAAAAAAATCTATTTTCCTTCACCTCTTAACGGGGAAAGGTTTCTTCTCTTAAGTGTCCGATGCAACTTGAAGAGGAAAACGATTGGCTACATCGTTGGGACGGTGACTTGTGTGGGGTTGTAAATTGTCTATTCCTTATTTTATATATATATATATATATATATATATATATATATATATATATATATATATATATTTACCTTTCTTCTGATATTTAAAGCAACTATTGAAATCATATTTCACCACTTATTTTCACGAAAATCTGTTTTTGTAAGATGGAATAGTAACAGGTTTCCTTACTGTCCTACATCAATCAGTATTTACTCACAAATAAGTTTTAAGAAGGCTTTATAAAACATTTTAATTTATATTTTAAAGTACTTATGACTATTTGATGTTAATATTGAGACCATAATGTTTTAAGATAGCTCTTAGAAGCAAACGGTTTAATAAAGGGATTTAATGGCAACAATAGGGCTTTCATATAAAACTTATTTAATATAAATGGCTCTTGTAGTGTTTTTGACTCATATTAAGACACCTATAAAGTTACTGACTCAAAACTGCAATAAAGTTATCATGAATCCATTCAAGGCATTTAAAAAATGTTTATTCGGTAGTTATATAGGGTTAAAAATAATCTGTATTGTAAGCTGCGTGCGTACTGACACTTTTATTTCCTAGTATTTATGACGTAAGGGCCTTTCAGTTCTTATTGGATTATAATTTCTGGAGAATGTAAGATGATACCTAGAGTTGGAGAAGGTCTTGCAAAAAGAGGACTTGCTTTTGGTTTGGCTTATTAAATGCAGACCAGTTTAGTCTTGTGGATAATTTCAGTTTTTTTAAAAACATTGATTTTTATTGGAAATAATCTAGTTTCTACGTATGTGCGAGCAGTCATCCCCTTCCCAAGTAGCACATATAATCATATATGGGTTAAAATGCTGTGATATTGGCTAATATCCCTGGCTAATTAGCTAAAATGACTAGCCAAAATAACAGATCTATTAAAGTATAAAGACGGAAATATGGCTAAAGTGGGGAAAAATAATTTGGCCATATTGGGGTAAAAATGGCCAATTGGCAATTATACGACCCTCTCTTTTGATTTTATGGATGGGTTTATTAGCTACTTTTTGATTTTAAAATCGAGCTTTTTTAGTTGAATTCTGACTTGTTTTTTAGCCGAAATTTGAGTAACATTTTTTTCCGAAATTTACCTAAATAATTTCTCATTTTATACCTTTTCTTCATTTATATAGTAAATCATCAATTGTTTCAAATTATGTAGAAATAGTATTAACAGAGTAAGAATTTATGAGCCAAGAGGAAATGCAAAGATAACAAATCATGGTTTGACGGTTGGTAGGGACAAAAAACACTTGCGAAGGAACTTTTACTGTTAAAAGAACGTAAACATGTAAAACACGCGCCCCTTCTTGAAACAAAAAATTTTGATTTCCACAAATATTTTTTATTATTTTTTATTTTTTAGTTTGAAAATGTATTTTACTAAGAAAAGAAATTAAAGGGTTCATAATAAAAAAAAAACGTGGATGAAAATAAGTATTTATAGGTAGAAAGAATATGTTTGTTTAAAGTGGTCAAGTAATGGCTGCTAGGAAATTAGTTTAATTTTAATTTCAATCATGGGGGATCATAAAAAACTTTGGGCTATTTTTTAAGCAAATATTCGTTGAAATGGGCCACTTTGTAAGTAAATATTTATCAAATATCAATAATTTTCAAATGTAGCAGCATTTGCTAAAAATTTGCCAATAAAAACTAATTAAACTTTTTATTAGACGCTTTGTATAGTAAATAATTTATATTTCGTTTTTCTAAATAAATGTTCGGTTTGGTTTAAGTATAGTTTTATGGGTTGTAAAGATAAATTTGACAGAGTGGCATTTTTTGGCAATATTATAGCAAAAATAAGCGAAATAAAACTACCCAATTTTAGTTTAATTTTGAAACGAAAATATGATAATAAAGCCATATTTTTTCCTCTCAATTTTTGTTGTCTTAAAATGTCATAATCTGGCATTCTTATATAGCTATTACTAGTATAATTAAACTTAAATACTTGCTAAAATATGTTTGGTTAGAATTTGGGAAAAATGCCTACTTATTGATTATATTCTGACCTCGATTTCTATTGATTAAAAATGCCATATTCTGGCATTTTAAACAGCTATGCTTACTATAATTTAACTTTAATACTTACTAGAATATATCTTGTTATGTTATGGCAACAAAATTGACAGATATTTCTACTTTTAGGCCATCCAATATTACAAAAAAGTTGAAGGTTTAATTACCCCATAAAAGATATGTTTTAGCCAAGTAATAATGCTATAGCCTATCTACATTAAAAACTGCTATTTTTGGAGCGAAAAAAATCTAATTTAAAGTCAGCTTTCATGGCTACAAAATAAACCAATAATCATTTGCCAAATCTCTGGTTTTTATGTGTCTTTTATGGCTAACTATTAGACAAAAAAGCTCATCAGCTAATTTGGGTTATTTGGGTTGGAATTTTAACATTTGATAACGGCGCCAAACGAGACCCAGTTCCCGTTACACCACCTATTAGATTTACGACTATTAGTTTTACGAATTAGCCATTTAAATGTTACGCTATTAGAATATTGCTTTTTTTAGGAAACATGTAATCCCATTCTCTATCTCTAAGAACTTGGTAGAACGTTTTTGGAGTACAATCGATTTTGTATTGATTGTCGTTCGGATAATTTTTGTAATTATGAATTAAAATTTGTGGTTGTTACATTTGTTAATACCTATCAAATTTAGTCCGTAAGTTAACCTTTTATTAAGTTGAACATTTACTACTCTAAATATTGATATGAATACCTAAAGTAACTAATACAGTTATTGATCGTTCCCGTAGATGTATTCATTGCGATAAAATAACGTTTAGCCTCGTATACCTTGCATCTAGCTGTTAGCTGCAGGTGTTCGCTGTAATTTACGACCGCTCGCAAAAAAAGTCGGCTTTTGGGAGCACAACAAATTAGTGAGAGAACTGTTTCTTTCTTAAACTGTGGTTATACGACATCAAACACTTGCGATCGAGCACGACCAAGCGTTACCGACAGGTTTGAAATTGATATTTCAAATTGAAAAATGTTTTTAGTCCACTCTAGACGGTTGTAATAACAACCCAACCCTGGACTCCCGATCGTATTTGGCTTTGTAATGGCATATTTCTAATTTTAACATTGAAAATATCGCGAGTATCAATATGAATAATCTAACAAATCAATCAGCACGTCGTTTGTAAGTAACTGCTATTTTTCATTTTTTTTATGCGGGGTGGCCAGCCATATTTTGACTCATGTTGGACTTAAATAGCTTTGAAACGAGTTCGAAAATTATCGAGATGCGGTTTTCGCTGAACATTTTCAATTTGCCGAAAGTTTTGTGTCATTTTTTTACAACCGGAAGTAGTGAAGGCAAACTTCCAAGTATAGGGCAACTTTGTTATTTTAAATGGAACACCCTATATGATTCTTCAAAATCATAAAGATTAATCCTTCCCCTTTTCAAAAATGTAATACAAGCTGTAGTTACGTTGCAGAATGGTTGATTTTGTTGATGTCTATATGAATTTGACAGTTAACGTTTTTTTTTTCCTTTTTGTGAAAAGTCGCTTATGGAAACAAAGTTCATATTGTTCCAACCTCGATCGCTTTTGACATATTCTTTTGAAGTAGAAGCGAAAAAGCAAAGTGTGGGGTGTTTGCAGAAACTCAATCAACAAAGATAGCTCAAAAAAGATTTAAAAATATGTTTAATAAAACTCCACCGACAAAGAATGCAATTAAAACCTGGTATAGAACATTTTGGAATACGGGATCTTTAACACGTAAGAAAAGAACAGTAAATAGTGAAAATTTACTAAAGAAGACATTACAAGCTATGGAGGTAACCCAATTATATCAAAGCTTATCGACAAGAAAAATCGCAGGTTCAACAAAAATTCCTCAGTTCACAGTGCTAACCATTATGTCAAATATATTCGCACTAAAGCTATGAAAGATACACATTTTGCAAGAAATTAAAGAAACTGATTTTCCGAAAAGGGAAGAACTATGCCAGACTTTACAAAATTTAATAAGAACGAACAGATATTTTCTCGAAAGGCTAATAATGCCCGATGAGGCTACTTTTCATAATAATGGAAAAGTTAATAAACATAATTGTAGATCATGGGTAGAAGAGAATCCCAGGTAATTTCATGAACAGGAATTCCTCGAAAGTTACAGTTTGGTGTGGTGTGTCCAGGGAAAAAATGTACCAGGTTTTTATCCGCAATTATGTCAGGAAAATATTCTGAATTCGGTGTACTTTCAACAAGTTGGAGCTACACCGCACTACGCGTTAATTACCAGAGATTCAGTAAATAACGTCTTTGAAAATAGGTGCGGATTGGAAGAGGAGGCCCTATTCCATGGACTGCTCGTTCACCGGACCTAACTGTTTCCGTTTTTTTTGGGGATACGTAAATGAACGATGGTGCAATCCTAGGGTTTCCATCTCCCCGGATTTGCCCGGACATGTTTGGGTTTCTAAGGGGTCCGGGGACGTCCGGGCGGATTTCCAAAAAATGTCCGGGTTAATGTTGAAAATCATAGTTTTAATAATAGGTATAACATTACATCAGCAAAGTTCATAAATTTATATAATCTCAACTAACTCGACCTTCGACAATTCGTGATGGCGCGCAACCAACATTACAGATTGGCCAAATCCGCTATATCAACGAAGTTCTACAAAGCGCGTTTTCGTTTCGTTTCGCCCATCTCTATGCGAGTGTTTTTGGTTTGTATTTTACTCGGGGATTCCCCTTTAAAACCGAACGGCTCGAACGGTTTTGTTTTGTCCAATCAGTGCATTCTGTGCATTTGGTTTTTTGTGGTTTGTGTTTTGTGCTTTTACATAGTACATCAATATATTATTTTGAGAGTTAATTATGCCAAAACGAAAGTGCGTTGTTTCGGATGAAATGCTTAATACATTTCCTTCTTTTAAAAAGGGAAAGTCGAGTTTTGAAGTAATGTGTAAGATATGCAGTGTAAATCTTAGCATTGCACACAAAGGCAAAAAAGACATCGAGGACCATATAGCTACTGAAAAACATAAAAAGAACTTGAAAAGTCAGGCAGGTCAGTAAAAAAAAAACTAGTTAACGGTGTTAGAAAATCTAAATTATATTTATTATAATTTTAGGCACATCCAAACTAGACGTTTTTGTTAAGGCAACAAGTAAAGATAATGAAAAACTTGTTAAGGCAGCTGAAGCAACACTAGCATATCATACAGTCAAACATCACCAGTCATTTAATTCAATGGATTGTACAACTAAGATCCACAAGAAGATGTATCAGGACTCATCAATTTTAAAATCAGTGACTTGCGGCCATACGAAAGTTGAAGCCATAGTAAATGGAGTACTCGGACCGTCAACAGTAAAAGCTATCACAAATCAGATTAGTGGTATTTCGTTTATTGGAATTTCTACAGATGCCAGTAACCATAATGCAATTAAGATGTTTCCTATATTAATTCAATATTTTGCTTTTAAAAAAGGGGGAATACAGATTAAACTAGTTGATATATGTAGCTCAGACAACGAAACATCGGAGACTGTTACAGACCTTTTATATTCCGTACTGGAAAAACTTAAACTTACTACAAAGTGCATTTCATTTTCTGGTGATAATTGTAACACCAACTTTGGTGGAATTAACAGGGCTGGTCAAAATAATATTTTTAGCAGATTAAAATCTAAAATAAATAATAATCTAATCGGCATTGGATGTCCGGCTCATATCATAAATAATGCGGTTCAGACCAGTTGTGACATCTTGCCAATTGACATAGAAAGTATAGTTTTAAAGCTGTTTAATTATTTTCACATTTTTACAGTTAGAGTGGCCTCTTTAAATCAATTTTGTGATTTTATTGACACAAATTACATGCAATTGTTATACCATTCCAAAACTAGGTGGCTTTCATTATTTCCGGCTATTGAAAGAGTGCTCAAGATGTTTGACGCTTTGAAGTCGTATTTTTTGTCTGAAAAAACTCCACCCTTTATTATTAAATCATTTTTCGAAAATTTATTTTCTGAAGCTTATTTATATTTTGTTCATTTTTTGATGTCAGTGTTTCACCAAAATATTGAACGTATTGAACGCGCTGATAATTCCGTTGTCGAGGTACTAGTCATTCTAGAAAATGTTATTGAGAACCTAACTAACAGATTAAAAACTAGGTTTATCCCACTAAAAGTCCGTGACATTTTAAAAAAAGCTTCAGAAGAAGGTTTTGAAACAGAGTGCGATATATTTAGAAAAAATATATTTTGTATGTATGAAAAAGCTATCGATTATGTCAAAATTTGGATAAAACCTCTAGAACAGTTTAAATGTTTTAAGTGGATGAACTTAAATAATTTGGAGGCAAAAGACTGGGAGGTGGACATTTTACCATCCATAAACTATCTTATATTAGAAAAAGGCGTCAATATTGACGATGCAAAGTTTTTTGACCAATACTTTTCCTTAAAACAATTTATAACTAACAGTTTTTCTGAAGAGCAGCATGATTTGTCAGCTCATAAAAAGTGGGTTATTTACTTTCAAAGTTGTGTATCAATTGAAGTATTTTCGGAACTATTAAATCTATGCGAATTTTTTTTCTCCATCACGGCACACAATGCAAATGTTGAGCGTATATTTTCATTAATTGCTGCCCAGTGGACAAAGGAACGCAATAGGCTAACCCTTGATTCAATAAAAGGGATTATATTGACAATTTTTAATTATGATATGACCTGCAGTGAATTTTATGATTTTATTTTGTCACCTGAAAATATGTCTGTCCTAAATCAAATTCAGAAATCTGAAAAGTATCAAATAAAATAAGGAAATTTGGCATCTTTTTTTATGAAATCATTTTTTTTTGTTCCTATGTTTTGCACTGTTCTATCTTTTGTTCCTATTTTTGTTCCGTCTTTTTTTTAATAATAAATGTTTATTTAAGTTTTACTTTTGCTCAAAATAAATAAGTAAGTACGTTAATTTATAGTTTTATTGTTTTAGTTAAAAATTTATACTACTATATCAGTTTTATAAAAGAGTCCGGGTTTTAGGTCTTAAATGTCCTGGGTTTTAAAAAACTGATATGGAAACCCTATAGCAATCCGCTATCACAAACTTTAGAGCAGTTAAATACAAATATTCGCAACGTAATAGAAGATATTCCCGAAGAATATTTAGTCCATAGTTTTAACAAGCTTACTACTAACTTAAATAAATAGATGATAGATGTATTGCAGTCGGAAGAAGACACTTCCAACATTTGAAGTATTAATAATTTAGTAATAATAACAAGTTGTCAGTTTAATATTAATGTTTAATGGTTGGTGATTGTTACACCATTTTCCATAACGTTTACCGCCGCACTGTGGGCCAGATTCATCTTAAAATATTGAAAAATTACTAATTGAAGTTATTTAGGAGAAAAAAGAATAATACGGTGTTTATTTAGAAAACTCAATCTGAAAACGTTGTTTTTGTGTTTATTTATATAGGGTGAGGTAAAAAATATGGGCTCTTTTTGTTGTAAATGAATTTCTCTTTTTTTTGTTTTAGTTTATTTAGCTATTTACTATATAATGCCTTGTTCAATTAAAATATTATACATATCAAAAACCTTAATTGACACAAAATTTAATTATTCGATTAATGTAATAGCAAATATGTCAAAATGTCAATATTCAATTAGATAAAAATTGATGCAAGTTCACTATACTTGGTAGAGGATTAAATAAAAAATAACTAAGTAAAATCTGACTATTTTGATTTACAAATAAGTTAAAGTAACAACAGTGAAATTGCAAACTACTTGTTTTAATTTTTAAAAAACTTAAATGATTTGTAACAATGCTTATTTGATATGAAATACTGCTGGAAGCTAAATATACAAGTTATATCGAACAGAATTTAAATATGTAAAAAAATGTGACATCTTGTCACGTATGACAAATAGAGCCTGAGCTGTAAAAAAATTACACAACAATTACAAAAAATACAACATACGTTTTTTACTAATGAAGAAACTAAATAATAATACAAATTAACTAAAAACTATAAAACTTAATTTAAAAAAATGGGATTCTAGATTCTATTCTGATTCACTTTCGGAGGAGCTGCTACTATCAAGGGATTCATTAACTGTATTCGGCAAGAATAAATTTAAAGCTTCTGGACAAAACTGTTTCTTTTTCAAAATTGGTTTATTTCTAAGACTCGTGATTTTTGGATCCGAAGACACAATAGATTGTTGAAAATATCTATATTCGTAAGCACTCTATTACATTTTCGTGAGTTATGCTCCCTAAACCTTCTATACTCTTTATTCCTCGCCTCTTGGGCTTCTTCTGACAATTTGCCTATTGGTACTGGTGACGACACGATGATGGCGGATCCATGAAGAAGAACTTTATGAATTGTAGCTGGCATTCTGTACCAAGGATATAGAGATACAAACAGATGTACAGTTTCTAATGTGTATATATTAAATTCAATTTTCTTGATTAAAAATCCGCTGGCAATTACTTGAAGGATGATATAAAATCGATAAATTAAAATTGACATTTAGTCCTGTAATTTATGCTGATATTGCAAAATTTTGAAAAAATTTTCTTGCGCAGTTACCATCGTCAGAAGTTCCCGCTCCTTGTTTGGGTTGGTCTACAATAATTCCCAATCGTGATCTGAATTCCGCTTGAATTTTGTTCTTTTGCCCTTTAACTATAATTTTATCCTCACCACGTGTCTGCCATTTTTCTAGTGGTAAACGGTAACTAATCTTTAAAAAACATTCGAATGATCTTATCCAAATATGTAGGGATGTTATGCCAAACTTGAGATTCTCGGTTTTTATGGGCTTATGTAACAATTCTTCTATATTGTTCATTTCAACAGGTGATGCTCCGCATAAATAACATTTTTGTGATGAACAATCTGTGATCGAATTAATCATTTTGTTATCAATTATATGAAGCTGATGAATTATCTTGAGTGGTTTCTGTTGATTAGTGAAATACGTTGGAGTTAAAGCTGCAATTTCAGCTTCCATTTGTGCATATTCTGTTTTAGAAACTTCTATATTTTCTTTTAAAACCTGCATTTTACAAGGACTGCAATATCGGTAGATCACAACTCTATTATTTACCATATTTTTAGTGAATAATTCCAAAGGGACAAAGCAGGTTAACAATAAATTTGAATCTGAAAAGTTACCATGAAAAGCTTGTTTATATTCCTTTTGGCCCGAACTACCATCCATACCCCATTTCCATACTAAAACCAGTTCTTGCGAATTAATTTTGAGATTTTCTATTTCTAAAGTTGAAAGCAATCTATATGTTGTATGGTCTAGTAACGATTGCAATTCTACACATACTGAATTTTCTGTCGCAGTTATCTTTTCTGGGTAAAACAAATTTTTTGCTTCTCGAATTTTATTGTAGGAGGGGTATAAATCCGCATTGTTTTCTTTAGCTCTGTTTCGAAGTTGTTGATATTGATTTTTGGAAAGTCTAGCATCTACAATTAAAGCTAGGGCTCTTTCGTTAGTCAACTGATTTTCAATTTTACAACTCTTTTGTTTTACGGGAACATCAGATAAATGTGATAATTGTTTTGCTTTAGCTGATTTGCCTTCTGCTCTCATATTCATTTGTGTCGCAAAAAGTAACTTGTCGGTATCATATTCACGTAATGTGGCAGTTCTTTTGTATTTAGCCGTGTAACTGTAACATAGTAAAATTACTCTTAGGCCTCCCAACTTTGTTTTTTTTTGCTCAATACAGGGTAAAGTCACAAAATTGTTCAATCAATTTTTATTTTTTTCTAAAAATGCTTTTTTAGTTCGCTTCACTGCTAACCACTTTTTTCGGAACTGCGTCGAAAAATTTTTTGACAAATATTCTATTTTGGATTTGTTTTCTGTCATACAATTTTGACATATTGCCGACAAAATAGTGTTTTTGACTGTTGTTCGATCCATTCCAGCGTCGAAAATTGCTTGGGCTTAGATCTGATGAACTTTGGTATCTAAAAAAGTGGTTTTGCTTATTGGCAGGTAGGTTTTTATATTATTAGAGTTTTGAAGAAGCGAAATCAAGATGTAAAAATTACCAGTGGTGAATCCAGAATTTGTTTGAGGGGGGGGCAAAAAAAAATTTTAGATTAGGCGCTAAATATCCCTATTATGTCTATGTTTCAGACGAGTTCGAAACCTTCGCCCCCCCCCCTCTAAATCCGGTACTGAAAATTACCCAAATAAAAACAATACTAGAAGTTTCGTAAATAATTATATACCAATTCGAAAAAAAAAATTATGCACGCGCTATTGAACATAAACATGAAAGTTTGGCATTGCACGGCGCGTATCGGCAAAAATATTTTATTGCAAAATGAAATAAAAGATCCAGGGAAATTAAATGTATGTACCCCAAACTGGAGCTCTGCTAACCTCATAAGATAATGCTGTCAAAAAGTTGATGAATTGCTTTATATAAAGAAAATTCGAATCCCATCAGTTCAAATTGAATTATAATATTTAAATTTAAATCTAACTAAATAACATACTTCTGTTTAAAAAGTTTAAACTTACCTCTAAATAATTCAGCCATGCTTAATGTTAAATACAAAACTTGAACTTAATTTTTCGTAGTTAGACTTTGACAAACGTTCTATAAATTTTTATAGGTGTACAGAAAAACTTTTGTGTTTGATGTTTGCTACTATGCGTCAATGCGTAACCATGAAAACTCACAAAACAAATGCTGTTGAATTTAGACACTTTAGGGCCTACTTAATAAAAATCAAATAATAAAAATGTTAAGTTTGGAAAAAAGAATTGCCGACTTTTTTAATATTTTGAGATGACTCTGGCCCACAGTGCGCCGCGCCGTATACACAAATAAGGTTTAAGAGTTAGACCAGATCTAGTTGCCATGACAACTGAAACTGTTAGTTCGGCAGTTGTGTTTTGCGTAAGTCATTATCATTTTGTAATGTGACATTTACCACAAATTAATGGTCCAATTATTGCTTATGTCTTTTTAAACCTACAACTGTCAAATTAGAACTGGCCTAAATTTAAACCTCTTTAGTGAATACGGGTGTCAATGTCTTGTTTTCATTCTTTGTGTTTCTTTTTTTATTTTTCACTTTTATTCTACATCAAAAAAATATGTCAAAAGTGATCGTCGTTGGAACAATATGAATTTGTTTCCATAGGCGACTTTAAAAAAAAAAAAGAAACAAACATTAACCCTGAAATTCTTATAGACACGCAGTATCTTTTTCGGAGCTTAATAAATCCACCATTCTGCAACGTAACCTATAGCTTGTATTACATTTTTGAAAAGGGGAAGGACTCGGCTTTTTGATTTTGAAGAGATATACAGGGTATTCCATTTAAAATAATAAAGTTGCCTATACCTGAAAGACAGTCATTTTGTTTTCGGTACTTCCGGTTGTAAAAATGAAATGACATATGCCTCTCGATATTTTTTTTTGTTTCAAAGCTACTTAAGTCCAAAATGGGTCAAACATATTTGTATTTTGGCTTTGAAGTTTGAAGTTGGCAATGTCAAAATTGACAAATAAACGGCTCGATCACGAATGGAGACGATCATTTGTCACGGCTACCGTTGTAGTCTACATTTCATTATCATCAGTACTCATATCAATTAGACATTTGGACATGTTAATTTATCATTCTCTTTCATTTTATTTCTTAATGACAGATAGCAGAGAGAATACACATATTCAGAAATGTCTCAGAATTACATATATTTTTGTTTTTAACGGTTTTAGGTTTCGCTGAGGATATGGGGTCCAGACTACACAGAAATCCATTGGTGTGGTGGATCTATTATTTCGGAGTATTTTATCTTAACTGCGGGACATTGCCTGGATGAACAGTAAGTTTGTAGAAGTATTTACCTATCTATATCCAGGTGCTGGGTCGCCGAGCTACTGGGCAATGCCTAAAAAAAAGATTTTTTTCAAAATTTAAATAAACGCATTTTTTTTTATTTAATTAAATGAATATTAGGTATTTAAATATTTTCGTCTCGCCTATTTATGGCCTATTACTTTATGGTCGCGTCACCAGCTGCGTTTGTCACGTCCCGAATCTGAAGCTTTTCTCGGGTGTTCACTGTGTTGCTCACTAGTGGAAAGCAAATTTATTAAAATTTTCCAAGTTGTAACGGCGTCAAAAGTCTAGCCATGAAACCGGCAAATCAGAAACAAATAAATATGCACCATTTGAAATACCCAAGCTAATATATTTTTTTAAGACACAACAGTGACAAGATTTTCGTTACCGAAAATTACTCAAACCTATATTGTAAAACATACATGGACCAAATATAACTTGTTTTATTAAGCTATTTACTAATCCTACTGCCTTACAATGTTTTTATTCCTTTATTATTATTATTATTTCTTATAATATACAGTAGTCTTACTGCTATGGAACTGCAAACTGCATTTTACTGCTATGGAAGCAGTAAAAACTAAACTAAAAAAAAACCCAGTTAACACTAAATCACATTCTATTGTATTTTACTTCCCTCGTAAGAGAGAAGTATCGTGAAAAAATCATCCTCCGAGATTTTTTCAGATCTTCACGTTTCAGGGTCCCTAGAAGCCGAAAAACATGTTTTCATAATTCCATCGGTCTGTCTATATAACTGATAACATTTTGGTAAAAATCTAATATGCCGAAACAAAATGGCGGCGTAATGAAATGTTAAAAAAGATTATTTTTAAAAAACTGCTTGTCCAATTTATCTCAAATTTCGCACAAACATAAAGTATTATGTTGGAAACAACTGGTAACATTTTGGTATAGATCCAAGATGGCGGAACAAAATGGTGGCTTAATAAAATTTTTAAAAGCTCAGCCTGAAAAACTTGCTTAATGGACTAATTTAACTAATTTTGTTGGTATAGGGATCAAATGGTAAAATTGCGGTACTAACTGAAGAGGGCCGAACAAAATGGCGGCAAAAAATAATTGTAATCGTGAAAAAATCACTGTCAGGTTTTACATACCTTCACGTTTTAGCGTCCCTAGATGCCAAAAAATATGTTTTATCAATTCCGTCGGTCCGTCTGTGTGTCAGTTCGCGGCATAGTTTAAGAATTACTTACCTGACTGAGTTTACATTTTGATAGAAAATTAAGGGACATGGGGATGATCTGCTAATATTTTGGTAAAAATTCAATGTTTTGCTACAAAATGGCGACTTAGTGAAATGTTAAAAAAATTATTATTGAAAATCTACTTAGCCAATGTATCTCAAATTTTGCACGAACATTAAGTACTATGTTGGAATCAACTGGTAAAATTTTGGTATGAATCCAAGCTGGCGGAACAAAATGGCGGCATAATAAAATATTTAAAAATTCAGCCTGATAAAACTACTTAATGGATTGGTTTAAAATTGAGTACCTTAACTTATTATGATATAGAGATCAACTAGTAAAATTTGTTACTATTTCGAGAAGGCGGAACAAAATGGCGACCAAATAAAATGTTTGTAATCTCGAAAAAAATCACCCTCTCGGGTTTTACATATCTTCACGTTTTAGCATACCAAAAAATATGTTTTATCAATTCCGTCGGTCTGTCTGTCTGTCAGTTCGCGGCATAGTTTAAGAACTACTTACCCAACTGGTAATATTTTGGTAAAAATCCAATATGGCGGAACAATGTTACAAAAAATATTACTAAAAAAAAACTAATTGTCCGACTTACCTTAAATTTTGCACAAAAACCAAATTTTACATAGGAATGAACTGGTAACATTTTGATATAAATCCAAGATGCCAAAACAAAAGAGCGGCCTAATAGAATATTTTAAAAAAGCAGCCTGAAAATACTACTTATTAAATTAATTTTAATTTATATTGATATAGAGGTAAACTGGTAAAGTTGTGGTACGAATTTAAGATGGCGAGACAAAATGGCGGTCAAATAAAATTTTTAAAAAATCAACGTAAAAAAACTTTGTTTAATTGACTATAAATTTTGCAGATAAATGTAGAAATGGGATAAACTGATACGAATTCAATATGACGTAACCAGGGACGTAGACAGGGGGAGGGGGCTGGGGGGCCGCGGCTGCCCTTTTTATCCTGTGGCCCCTCCACTGCCCCCCCCCAATTAGCCTGTCTAAATATATTATATGGTACGCTCATACAAGCACAATATTTTTAACGAATTTTTAAATACTCAAACCACAACAACACAAAATATCTCTACTAGTAAGAATCCCAAATATAAGCTGACACTTACATAATTAAAACCAGGAAAATATAAACAGTAATAATCGCTGTAACAATCCCGGTTTCTAGTGCTTCATGTGAGCGAACTTTTTCTTGTTTAAGAATAATAAAATTATTTTTGAGAAATAGAATTGGAAATGACAGACTATCGAACTTGGCTATTTTATTAATTGAGAAGTCATTAGTAAAAAACAGATCTGTAAAGAGTAAAAGATATTTTCGCGGAAAATAAGAGAAGAATAAATTTAATTTTATGAATTGTTTTTTTTTGGTATTTTTTAGTTGACGGTTTATATTATTCACATTTATTTTTATTTGTCTGTTTTCTTCTCTGTACCGCACTTCTATATCTCTTTTGTGTTGCAAAAACGGCGAACTTTCGAATTTTAAAATGATTTAATTTTGATTTTTCTTGATCGATTTACCTATAAATATATTTTTTCTTGAGTTCTGTCATTAACGGTTCCCGGGCTACTGCCTACGTCCACTATTATTGGACCACCCGGTATAATGATACACGATTTACAAGTCCAGATTTTACAAGGGCAGCCAGCATCAGATCCAGTGAACGATATTTATCAAAATTTTAATTTATGCAGTTCGACTTTGGGCTACTCGGGTATGCCAAAAGTGGCCATCTGTCTCCGTTTGTCATATTATTTTATACAGGGGCCGTCATTGTGAAGTACTATACAGGGCGTTTCCTAATTGCGTGCTGATGTTAAAGGGGGTGTTTTTATATCCTAAAAGTCTTAACTTTTAAGATACAGGATGGTAAAGTTTAAAAAGAAAACATTTTTATTCATCCCAATTCTGATGCTATTGTAGATATCTGCATGAAATTTGATACACGTCTTCTATGCATTAAGGAGCATACTGATTTACCCAGGTTAATTACATATGCACGCCACTGGTAGAAATTTCAAAAATTGATTGTTAATAAAAAAATGCCCTTTTATGCATAAAAGACGTGTATCAAATTTCACCCAGTTATTTATCTATAATAGCATTTTAAAAAAATGTTTTTTTAAAACCCTGTATCTCCAAAGTTAAGACTTTTAGGTTCATATTAAACTTTTTTCTTAAAAAGGTCCAAGAATCACCCCCCTTTAACATTAGCACGCAATTAGGAAACGCCCTGTATAGTACTTCACAATGACGCACCCTGTACAAAGTAATATGACAGACGGAGACAAACGGTCACTTTTGGCATACCCGAATAGCCCAAAGTCGAACACAAAGTTAAAATTTTGATAAATCTTGTTCACTGGAATCAGTGCTGGCTCTCCTACTATACCTACATTGATGTGTTAATTTTGGAAAAATATGAGTTCTGTAGTTTTTTAAATACTAACTGCAATATTAGATATTTTTTGACACCCGGTATTGAACAGAAAATTAATTATTTTGAAGCAGTTTATGGGCAGCTACTTTATGAACAATTTTACAAAATATATGAAAAAAAACTAAGCCATTTTTGAGGTTGACGGCTGCGATTCTAATGGTTCGATTCCTTCTAAATCGTTGTCTTCCTCTGAAAATGATGAGGTTTCGTCGTCACTACTTGAAGATTCCAGTATGATAACTAAATCATCAATAACCGTTTCAATTTTGCCATCTACTTCCTAGTATTTTTCGTCAATAAAACGAACATATTTAACATACGATTTCCAATTTTCAGCCGATATTGAATTAATCGCTTCTAATGTTATTTTATTTAAATCTTTAACTGAAAGTTCACTTTTGTTGCGCTCTCGAATATATTTTTTTTACTCCTGCCCATATGCAAGTTCAATAGGGTTGAGGTCGCACATGTATGGAGGCAGCTTTAAAGGTGTATGACCGAGGTTACGTAAAAGACCGTCAATTTTATAATTTTTTTCTCTAGGCTTGTTGGCTGATATTGCTTCATATAATTAATATTTAGTTGTCACTTTATCTTCTACGTGAGAATGATAAGACACATTATCCATTACCACGACTGATTTGGGAGGAATGTTAGGTAGAAGCTTCTCGAACAACCACTTTTCAAAATTATCTATATTCATCTGTCCATGATAGTCTCCAGTTGTTAGTCCCGAGCGAAAAACTAAAGCAGCACCTGGTACAAATCCGGCTTCTGAACCACCATTAACTATAATAAAGCGACTACTAGAGCGAATTCCCTGAACAACATCTGTAACACTTTCACTTTGCCAGCATTTGTTTACTGTCATATCGTTATCTATCCAGGTTTCGTCTAGATACACAATATTGCATCCTTCTTGACGATATTGCCTTACAGTTGATAGATATTTCAAGCGCCAGTGAAACATATTTGGTCTCTAAATGAGCAATCTTCGTTTATTTTGGCACTGGCCAAACAAAACCATTTGATCGTAAAAACCGATTTAAGGTTTTATACCCGTACGGAAAATCTATTTTGTTCTTTACAGCACGAAGTAGGGGTTTGCAGGTCGGAACCTTCTTCAAGTTTATATAAAAATCCTCTATTGTTACTCGAATTACTTGAAAATCACCTTCGTCAATTTTATCTTTGTATGATAATCGGGGTCTTTTTTTACCAGAAGATTTTAAAGGTGAAGTAGAACATGAGCGATCATTATGTTCTCTTTGAATTTTTCTTACACTACTTTCCGAAACACCAGTGTAAAATGCTGCGCGTTCTGTTCGATTTTGAATTGGAATAGTCTAACTATTATTTTCAGCTTCTCTAGTAGAGGCCTCTATTACGCTCGCAATAACTTCACGTGCACCGCTTCGAATTGGTTTTCCTCTTTTGCATCGTTACTTCGAAATAATAATTCAAATTCAAGGCAACGCATTTATACAGAAATGAAAACAAATGCTCGAAATGTATAGGCGCCACTGGAAATAGCTAGAACCTCCTAGCGGCAAGTGCATGGAGACTCTAGGCACATCCCAATTACAATTGGACCAGTGCGAAATTTACTAAATCCTCGATTAATTTTCCGTACCGCTTAGCTGGCGCATTTTATAGGTGAAGCGGCAAACTATTACAACAAATAAAATAACATAAAATTTATTTGCATACACAAATATAACTTTTCCGCTTGCTTAAGACTATGAACCTTTATTTTAAGGACCGCCCGGTTTTCTTTCGTGTTCATCTTTAGTAGGAAAGTATGCTACTTTGACACACTAATGGCAGACCCTATATATAGGCTCCTCTAGAACTATTTGTGTCCCCAACTGGACCCGCCAAAATTAATTTTCTGTCTACGTCCCTGGACGTAACCAAATGGCGGTATTGAATTTATTTTAAATTATGCCCAAAAATCAAATGTTTCATAGGTAGGAGGAAACTGGCAAAATATTAGTAGGAATCCAATATGAAGAAACAAAATGGCGCTCAATAAACATGTTTGAAAAGGCAGTATATGTAACACGTTTATACTGTGACTACACACTGAACTAAATTGGGTCACACTTCGCTATTCCTAACAAATGGACAAAAATCATAACGAGAGAAGTTCCGGATAAAGGAAATTTACCGTTTTTTTTTTATTTAGATCTATTTTAAAATAGCAGGTACAGGGTTGTTTTTTACAAGTTGCTATCCCTTTATTTAAATAGAAACAGAAAAATGTTTGTCTTCCAAAAAACCTTGAGATGACAAGTATAAAAAATAATAATCGGAAAATAGGAAAATTGCCGTTCATGATACCTAATATTTTTGCAATTAAATCTTAGCATTAAAAGATGGAACGTCTGGTTTTCTTATAATACTTTCTAAATTCACTCGTAAGTTTTTCGTTTGTAGGCTTATTTTTGCCAGAATTGGTCGAATAGATCTAGACGACTTCTCTGAGAATCACAACTACAGCGAAGCGATCAGAAAGGTCTATCTCCATCCTGATTACTATAAGGATCTTAACAGTGTCAACGACTTGGCTCTTATAGAGGTAAGTTTTTTTTGAAATTTTAATACGTAATTTCAGCCATACATTTCAAATGTTGACTATCTTTTATTTATTCTCTAAACGTGGCCCAAGGAAATATATTTTTTTAGTGAATTAGTTCAGAAATAATTTTCAGTTGATATATCTAGCTAAGATACCGGTATGTACAGGGTGTCTGGTTATATTTTAAATGGGGCATACAAGCTAAACTTTTAAAAATATTAAATAATACTGTATACAAAAATTTTATGATTTTCTTTGAACCGCCAGGATTTGCTAAAAATAAACCAGTGACAATTGGAAGGTACAAAAAGAGCATCAACTTTGTTATTTTAAATGGAACATCCTGTATAATAGTATTCCATTAAATGGGAATCTTCTTACTGATTATAAAAATAACAGGTTTATTACCTTTATCTTTAAAGACAACCGAGAAAATTGACACGAACCCTGCCATAATAGGCAGTGTATTCCATTGTAATGACTTTACTTACAGTTGGGCGCTGGTTCTTTACCCATACGTCATTATCTATATTCATATGAATGAAATCAAAACTTAGAGGAACAAACTGAAATTTTTAAAGTGCGCAAAAAATTGTCGGAAAGTTTAGTTATGTCAGTCCTAAATTATTGCAACATTGTTTACTATCCTTGCCTTGATGTCATAACAAAAAAAGAGTTCAAAGTATTCAAAACACATGCTGTCGATTTGTATTTCGACTACGTAAGTATGATCATATTTCCCCGAAATTTGTCGAACTAAATTGGTTAAAATTTAACAAAATCGTACACCTTCATTACTTTGCTTTTCTCCATAGGTTGTTTATAAATTCTGAACCAATGTATCTCCGTGAAAAACTTATAGCTAGAAGCGCAATACATGATCTAAATATACGCTCGTCTACCACCCTCACAATGCCGATTCACTCCACCGCCCTCTTTCAAAATTCTTTTACATTCAACGCTGCAAAACTGTATAATTCCCTAAGCACCCACAATAAATCACTTCCGCCTCTTTCGTTTCGGCCATCTTACATTATTTATATTGTTATTTATTATTATTATAGATAATTTTGTTTATTTTAGGTAAGTTTACTATTAATAATTTTTACTAGTAACATGGTTAAGTGTAAGAGTTGCCTTAGGCTAAAATTCGCCATTTACATCTATTTATTATCATGTATTATGCCACACCATTGTAAAAAATTATTTAAATAAAAGCCGTTAAGTAAGTAGGTAAATTAGTAAAGTTATTACTAATTAATGGCAATAAACAAAACAGAGGCAACAAAAATAACAATAGCTTCCTAAGATAACTGATTTAAAGATTTGATTAATAGTCTACGGAGCAAAATTATATAAAAAAGAATTAGACCCAAGCTGAAATGACAATATTTTTTTTGGCACACAACGAATTTACGCATTGCTATGAATGAATCTGGCTTCGTATATAATGACAAAAAAATTAGGTTTGATTGGAATGAAACAATCTCTGACAGTATACATGCTACTATATTTTTTTAAAACATATTTTTTTGTTTTAACTGATTTTCCAGTGCGTATAATACATTTGAACAAGTTTTTATCATTATATATGAAGCCAAATTTATTCAAAATAAAGCATAAAATCTATATGTGTCTACAGGCGGCCATTTCTTCAAATCTGACAGCATTTTGGACAGCCTAATAAGTCAACGCATGATGGGTGGCATTCTTAAAATATTTGTCTAGCTAAGTCAGTGTTACCAACTCGTGGGAAATTTTCCAAATGTTGGGAGTTTTCGAGGCTAAAATTTGACAATTTGGAGATTGGGAAGAATATTTTGATTTGATAAAAAAATGTGAAATTTCGTGGCTAACAAGAAATCAAGATTATTTTTAACTATTGTAAAGACTATGACTATCACACGAAATTAAAAGTTCTGTTTTTTCAGCAAGTCATTATTAGCTATTATAACATAACGGCATCGATAACATAGCACATTTCTATAGTTTCGAGAATTTTTTAAAACCGAAACCAAAAATTCCTAGAAGACTTATTAATTTTATTTGTTTCTGCAAAGTTGATATTTTTTATTATTGATGTTTGTGCAGTCACGTATGTTTTATTTTTTTCGTGTTAATTTTAATAATTGTTAATAGGTAACATGTGTTTTTGCTTACTAAGTTCCTGTGTCTGTTTTCTCTACCATCTTTATAAGATATTCTTGACGAAATGGCGAATGAGGTATAACATCTAGATGTAATTTCTGTAATTAACATATAATTTATAAAATTAACAATAGATGGCACCATGAGTTGGGGAATTTTACAGTGACTTTATACGTATAAAGCCACTGTAGGAAATTTTTGACTCTGTTGGGAAACTTCTCTTCGGAATGTTGGCGACACTGAGCTAAGTCTAGCACCGTTCTATTTATTATTCCCTTAACTTATTTCTTTGAACTATTCATCGATAAGAAAAATATGATGTTACAAAGCACGTCTTTTATATTTCATCAATTAACGACACACGGGTAAATAAAGATCCAACGGGACATGACAACTGTATGTGTATAATCCATAATCAGAGTTGCCCATTTGTTCAAATAATATTATACATTACATTTTAAATAACAAAGTTTGAGGCTCAATTTTGTACTTTCCAACCGAAAAGTGGAAGTAACAAAGGTAACAAGTACCTTTACTTACAATTTATTTAAAAAAAGATAATAAAACTAAACAATACATTTTTTCTTTATTTGTTCAAAATTTAGTAATAGAGTAATGTCCAAAACTAGTTTAGAACAAAAAATCAATGATGTAAATACATATCGAAACACTAATGGTTATTAAAAAAGAAGTGATAAGTGCCAACAGTAATTTATATATTTAAAAACACTAAGAAAGCGCCTTATTTAGGTTTTGCTGCTCCCGTCACCATTTAGACCAATTTCCTCCACTCCCAGTAGGTCAGTTCATTTTTTTATGCATGAGTCTTTTAGATAAGGTATCATCGAAATGAGACTTTTTTTTTGTATTCAGAAATTTTGTTTTATGGTAAAAGTACATGTAACTCGGCTTTCCTTATGTCATTTAGAGTCTTCCCTTTTTTTACGGCATTGACTTTATTCCATGGAACTAAATCTGGATTTTCTTTTTCAAGGCGTCTTGCCGTTACTTGGCTGTTTGTTCGCTTAGAAGTATTAAGGTACAAGTCGACTGTTTCCTTAATATTCCAAAAAGAAAATTGGGTCACATCGATTACCTCGAACGGTGTACCTTGCTGACAGGAACGTAGACAGGGGGGGCTGGGGGGTCCGCGGCCTCCCTTTTTATACTGTGTGTGGTAAAAAACATAGATCTTCAAAGAGTAGTAGATATTTTCGCGGAAAATAAGAGAAAAATAAATTTAATTTTATGAATCGTTTTTTTTTGTATTTTTTAGTTAACCGTTTATATTATTCATGTTTATTTTTTATTAGTTTAAGTAATACTTCCACAACTATACATAAAATAAAAGTGAAAAACAGGTTTCTTCAGATGTGTTTAATTAAGTTACTTTTGTATAAAATTTGTTATTTAATTCAAAAACCTAAAATAAATGTAGAAAATTCGTTTTAATTTTTTTACTGGCACATATTATTTGTCACAGTATCCATTATTAATGTAAAAGTATGAACTGTATGCTACTTTGACACACTAATGACAAACCCTGTAAATAGGCCTCTAGAACTATTTGTACCCCCAACTGCACCCTCCCAAAATGAATTTTCGGTCTACGTCCCTGCTTGCTGACTTAACATCAATCAGATCTTGAGGTATATACGCTTTAACTGATCTTTTTCTCTTCTCTTTTAGTCCCTACCACACGGCATGAAGCTGTGAGCGCTGACAAGAAATATCTGTTCAGTTGAGTCAAACAAGCCAATAGAAACCAAAAATATTAACGTCAACAATATATATATTTTTATTTTGGCCGTCACAGTCGTCACACCAAAGAATCAGATTTTTTTTTGTTTGTAAAACTACTATTTAAAAATAAGAAGGCAGGAAGTAGTCTTTAATGAAAACAGATCTGTAAAACTTATAAGTTACCGCACTTTTCGCTTAAATCTCTTTTTAATTATTTGAAAAGTCTGTTTACGTTTACGTCGACGGTTGGGGCTCCGAGAAAAAACTGACAGCAAACAAAAGAATTGCAAACGGAATCTTTTCTCAGGAAATAGGTTAGACATTTAACCGTGGCTCCATCTTTGAATAGGTGTAAAAAGCATATCATGGAGATAGGCAAAAATGCCGCCACTTTTCTTTTAGGATACTGCTAACCCAAGAATCGTAATCCACACAGGATGGTGATTTATTTCCGTCAGTTTAGCGCGAGCGAGCGTTGTTGCAGTGACGTCGCCTGGCCCGCTCGAAACAAGTTTCATGTGTTATTTTTATAGGAGGATTATATGGTTTAGCCTTTTGATACTTTTATTTGGGTTTTTAATGCAATAAATTTCGACAAATTATATATCAAACTAATAGAACAGTATTACCATATGAATTTCGGCCACTAAGCAATTATCAATTGCTCATCAAAATGGTTTAGAAATTTATATTTGGACATAAAAATAAACTATTAAGAAAAAATTTAAACATTATATCAAGACAAAAATATATATTATGAATGCCTTTTATTATTGCCTACTATATTATGTTCTTTTATGACACGATGCTCCAAATCGTTAAATAGAGATAAGGACTTTTGCATAATTTAGGTATTTAAATGTATTAATTTAAAGAGTAAACATGTAAAGTGATTCTCAAATAGGAAAGTAAAAAAACATGGTATTACGATTTTTTAATAATTGGATAAAAAATTAATAAAAAAATAATAAAGAACCCAAGTATATCTATAGCCTGGCAAGTGATTTTTGTAACTATTTTTGCAATTATACACAACGGACACATATTCCCAGACATTGTTTTTTGTTATGTAGACTCCTGCAAAAGTAAATATATCAGTTACAAAAGTAGTTCTAATTCTTTCGTTGGCTAATTACGTTTCACCCTGCACGAACAACACTTTTTCGTGTGACCTATTACCACTTGTAAAAACTAAAGAATATAAAAAAAACAATGCTTAAGAGGCGAATTTCTATTACAGGGCAAAGCAACTAATACTAAATCTTTAGACCGAGAGAGCGGGATTACGTCACTCACCCTGTCATTGACCTTTGTGGTCGGTGAGAAACTTGCGAACGTTACGCTTACAAGAAGTAACTATCCTGTGTGGTTTACGGTTCTTGCTGCTAAAACCTATTCTTTCATAATAAAGGCATCTGTATTTTCGTAATAGATTCAACAAATTTCCTCGACTACTGTAGCGTTGTTAGCGACATCTATTCTTTTGTAATAAAGGCATCTGTACTTTGGTCCTGAATTCAAAAATTTTGTAATAGATGTCGCCTAACATCAATGTCAAATACAGTGACATTAAGTCACTGTAATGTCAAATAGTTTGCACATTTTTAGTCCCGCCGCTTGCCGAGTCCTTCGTTTGACAATCCTTGTTTTTAAAATAGAATATAGATACATCTTTATATAAACCTAACCGGAACTAACCTAAACGCAATTCGGTTTTTAAAACTATTTTTGTTTTTGTGTCAACAGTAAAAAAAAAGCCAACCAAGACTCGGCGGGACACGTTCGGATGTTTAAGAATAAAAAATTTGTGGCCCACTAAACCTTGGAACACAATCGTCCTTCCGTAGACGTTTAATGTAAAAATTAATCTACAAAATTGGAACTAAAAAAGGAAGTACACATATGTGGCACAAAGATGGGTGATAATTTTGACATTGGAATTAAATCACCTTTTATAACCCATATTTCAAAAAAGTATCTAACAAAACATCGAAAGAGACTCAAAGAAAAGGTTTGACATAAATGGACACAAACGAATACGTAATCACCATTGTGTTCTACGCTAAACAGTCCGGTTGACAGTTTTTGACACTTTCAAATATATAATTCTTCCTTTTTGTATGGAGCCATCAGTTGTGTATCAACGCTTTTATAACATTCTATAAACTTGCAATACCGATAATGACAACACTGCAGACGGCTGATTTGTTATTGGCGTTCAGTTCATTTTTTTATAAAAATAAAATAAGAAAGCATTTTTTTTTCAAAGTTTACTCTTTTATGATCACGATTTTTCTAGATCGGGCAAAATAAGGTTACTGCTTTCCGTGCAACTGTAAAAACTCAGGATTAATTTCCTGTGTGATGTTTTAAAAGCACATTTCTGGCGAATTGACTCCACTATTACCATTAACTTTACGTTTTGTTTTTATTCCCGCACAGTTGGTAAGTCCATTGACGTTCAACGAAACTATACAACCTGTCCAATTACCAGAATCAAATGCTTCCGTACCATTTAACAAGACTGCATGGCTAACTGGTAACTATATATTATTTAAAAACTATGCTGTTTATGTTTTCAAATCTCTCTTAGTATGTATTATTTCAATTTTTAGGCTGGGGGATGATAAACGAAACACTGTTTGAACCATCTCCGATTTTGCAAAAGGTCCAAGTAACATTGTTTTCCGATGCATATTGTCAAGCACAATTACTGGACGATTATCTGATCGAGCAAAACTTGTGTGCAGGGGATCTGTATAACACAAAAGGGCATTGTAGTGTAAGTAGTATCAAGGACAGATTATACTTTGGATAGCCGATCCATCCAATGTAAAATAAATTACCTCCTAAAAGGATCCCAACTTCGTAATGCATTCCGTATAAATGGGATCCATCGAGAGATTTCCGTGAAGCACATCGTCCGAGACCGAGTCGTCTGTTAAGCTCGCCCATAATTGCCAGACGGTTGTGGCAACACTGGACCACATATTGTTGCGTGCATTTAATCTTATCTTATGCAAGGCCTTTTAACTCTAATTAAAGGCCTTTTATCTTATGGACTGTCTATTCGGAGTATAAACAAAATATGGAAAAACAATAAGATTTTTTTCTTAATAGGAAAGGAACTTCATTTATATGCATATAAAAGAAAGTATTTTTGATTGATGGTGGTAAACAATATAGATTGCTCACTAAACTCGTTCTGTCAGACTTGCATTGTTTTCATTTCGTCGATTTTACAGCAATCAAATCAATTCAGCAGCCCGAAGAATTGGCTGAAATAAAGAAACTTCCTATTAGGAAAAACGGGGCCTTCTCAAAAGACCCGAAACAAGAAAATATGAGCTTCAGTGAGAGTTACTACTCGTCTGTTACACAGTATGTTATAGTTCCTCCAGTATGACTGTGCTATTCGAAACTTGCCGCTGCTTACCGCCTTAATTGCAGGCTATTTCGTACTGGTAGTAATCAGTTAAGTAGTGGAATTGGGGACTGGAAGAATAGTTCAGCATAGATATATTGAATTGTGGGTGGAAACAAGACTATTGATCAAGAAGTAGGAGATTAAGGGAGATACGAAAATTATTTTTGGAAAATAGTTTTAGTGCGGTTATTTTGCATAATTTTAATATTAGCCAAAAATAATTTATCATTTCAAACAAACAAACAAACAAAAGTATGCTTTATTGCCGCAGAAAAATTCTATAATTTTATGGACAAAGCAAAATATACCTAAAAATAAGACATATCAAAACATTAATCGAAAATAATTTCGACAGGTCAGTGCTTTTTTTTTTAAAATGTAAATTATCAATTTACCAAATCGTAAAACACACGTTAGAATATAGCATAACATTGCAAACAGTAAATGAATCATGATAACCTTATAAAAGTAAACAAACACACATGTACGAGGTGAATAATTTCGATGACATTGAAATCAAAATTGCAACTATGCGACCTTAAACTCTATGTTATTATAGTTATACAAATAATTGTGATGTTAAACAGAAGGTATATTGAACTAGTGCAGAATGTAGTATACAAAAAGAATTAAATTGTTTTTAATCCAATACCTAACAAAAATAATTAAGTTTTAAGTGAATGTTCGACAGTTCTCTTCCCTATATAATGATTTACAAAATTCTATGCTATGAGTTAGGACATGACTTACAAAAGATTTAAGTAAACAAGCGAGTTTAGTGACAATTTAAAGAGACTTACTCACTGAAAAAAAAAAATCATTAACGCTGTAAAGTGGTCTCTCAATGAGGTATGCTTTGGTGTTTTTTCGAAATTGTGCAAGCATATGGATAGATTTTAAATGTACTGGCAGATTGTTGTAAAGTTTTATGGCGTTGTAAATAATTGATTTTTTTATTAATTCTGTGGAAGGAATGGGAAGATAAATATCATGCCTAGAGTTTCTGGTAGGGTATACATGTTGTGGCCTTTCTGGGAAGGTGTTTATATGTTTTCTCAGCAAACATACCGTTTCCAAAATAAATAATGCAGGAAGTGTTAATATTTCATGTTTTTTGAAATAGTATTGGCAGTGAGCTCTATTATTTAGACCAAACAAATAACGAATGGCTCTCTTTTGAAGCATAAAAATAGTACGAAATTGCTCGGTGGTACAGCAGCCCCAAAAGGGA
The DNA here is from genome assembly GCA_030620095.1 of Kuschelorhynchus macadamiae. Lineage (NCBI taxonomy): Eukaryota > Metazoa > Arthropoda > Insecta > Coleoptera > Curculionidae > Kuschelorhynchus > Kuschelorhynchus macadamiae. The sequence continues at coordinate 1,502,578 of JAUTXW010000406.1, read as the reverse complement.
AGGCCATAGCGGAGGTGGGATTCAAATAAAGAGAAATAAGTAAGTCTGGCAGAAGGAACGTCTAGTTCTTTTGAAACTGATCGAATGGCGAAGCAGGCGGTAGAAAGTTTTTTAGTTAAGGTGTCAATATGATTAGACCATTTTAGGTTGCTATTTATATTTAAACCCAGGAATTTAACCGACTCTACGTATTCAATATTGCTGTTATGTACCTGAAGTGGTTGTAAAGTTCCCTTATAAGATAACGCCACCGTTTTATCGACGTTAAAACAAAGCATATTGGAATCGGACCAAGCCTTAATTATAACCAAGTCTTTGGAGATACTAGAGTGTAAAGACGTTGTATCAAAATCACTCCATGTTATGCTTGTGTCATCGGCAAAAAGGGAGATTCTTCCATTAATTTTAAGGTTCGTGATATCATTAATGTATAACAAAAAAAGAATAGGTCCCAAGACTGAACCTTGAGGAACTCCACTTGTAATCAACTTACAATCAGAATCGGAACCATTAGCCCTTACAAGTTGTTGCCTTTTTCCAAGATAAGATTTGAACCAATTTAAAGAAGTACCACGAATTCCATAAAAATGTAGTTTGTTTATCAGAATTTCATGACTAACACAATCAAAGGCTTTCGCATAGTCACAAAAAACTGAGGCAGTTGGGTGGTTGTTATTGAGAGATGAGTAGACGCCTCTAAGCAACGTGAACATGGCGTCACTGGTGCACTTGTTGGGTAGAAATCCGAACTGCTCCGGGGATATTATCTGATGTTTCAGGAGAAATGGCATAAGACGGTTCTTCAGTAGCCTTTCGATGATTTTTGATAGCACTGGTAGTAGTGCAATTGGGCGATAATTGCAAGAGTTAGTTTTTTCGCCGCCTTTATGAAGTGGAATAATTATAGCTGTTTTAAGGCAATCAGGGAATACACCTTTTATAAAGGACTCATTTATTAATGTTGTAAGGGCCTCTATGACTGGGAGTGGCAAGTTCAGGAATATTCTAATTGATAGGCCATCAGTGCTACACGAAGATTTACTTTTAATATTATGTATTACCTTCAATAGTTCAGTGTTGCTAACGGGACTTAAGAAAAAGCTATCAGCTAAATTTTTTGAAGGAGGGAGAAACGAAAGAGGGTCCAAACTTGGCGAGATACTAGAGGTAACATTTTTGCTTACATTAATAAAATAATCATTTAGATCATTAGCCCCTGGCAAGATCTGAGTCACAGGGTTTGATTTGTTTCTGTAGTCATCAAGAAGACTACTTACCAGATTGACTTCAAATTTTAGTCAAAAATTAAGGGTCATGTGGGGATAGGGTTGCCAACCGTCCTTCAGTCGGGAGGATAGTCCTCCTTTGGGCTAATATGTCCTCCGTCCTCTACAGCTACTCTGGAGGACGTTCATTTTAAATTCCATATAATTCAACCAAATTAAAATTAAAAGTAATGAGCATATTCTTGTGTTTATTTTCTCGAAACAACCGAAACTAAACTATTTTATATTTTTTGTAATGATACTCTTAAATATATAAGATACTATAGCTTGACTTTTTATAAAAAAATAATTGAAACTAAAAAAAAACTAACTAAGACCAGTAAATGTAAATCGATATCATATTTTTTGCTGATTTAATGAAAATTGTTCATCATGAGATTTTCGAAAAATCTGGGAAAGTTTAAAAAGCAAGTAGTGATTGACCACCTAAACAAAACCAGGCTTTTAATGCAATACTATTGTTTCGGGTTCTCTATGCAAGATAATAGCTGATGGACTAAAAACAGTAAATAAATAATGAAAAAAAAAACGATTTCCTAAATCTGCAAAACCGTAAAACCATTAGGTAATAAAATTTAAATTTGTTTTTAGTATTTTGGAAAGTTTGCAGATAAAAATTAATTATTACATATTTTTTTTGAATTCCCTCTTTGAAATTCACTTTTTAAACATCAAATAATAATATTTTTTTGCACTTTATTGTAAATTTAGTTTTTGCGTTCCCAATTTTCAGATTTTTCTCTTGGCATCTTAGTAGTAGAAGTTAAACTACAGTTTTCTATCAACTTATCTTAATAACTCCAAGATTTAGGAAAAAATCAGACGCGGGACCGTTGAGTCACTGGTATTTTTGTACATTTTCGTTGATTAAAATTGAGCTGACAACCTGAAATTTGTACTGGTAATGCGAAAACACACACAGTTTCAATGTTCGGCTGAGTCAAAAAGACTTTACATTTGTATTTTAACAATTATATCAATATAAAAATAATGTTTTTTGCTTTTCTGATACTTTTATTATTTTTTTAAATTTATAAAAATAACATCTACAATTGGGTAAAAAGGTTTTTTTTGCAATACTTTAACTTAAAATAAACTGCCTAAGGGAACCTTAGAGTAAGGATCCATGGCCCAACATAAATCAAAATGTGCCCTGCCAAGTTGCCGATTTTTAAACAATTATTCTTTATCATATTCATTTGGTATATGATACATATTTTCTACATTTTCATGTCCGCAGCTTTTTATACCTGCTTAAATAAAATTACCGCTTCGGTACTCCAGTATACCATTTTTTAAAAATTTTGTTTTCATTCATTGTTAATTTATTATTTTTCATAACTTTATCATAAATAGTGTATTAAAAAAATCAATTAGGGTATTTACTATTTGAATAAGGTTTTCGGATTCCAAAAGCTTGTTTCTTGTGACAGTGGCGTATATAGAAATTGTTTCTGGGTTGAGACGATGAAACGATTTCAACAACCAAAAAAAAAGTCATTACTTTATTTTTGTTGTTCATACATGGCTCTGGGAGGAGTTTACCGTCCAAGTCCTTATTTTATGCTATTTCTATCATTTAGCTTAAATAAATGTATTTCTGTTTTAACCCTCCAACCCCCCCTCCCCTTGTATACTATACTTTCATGTTAATCAGCGGCGGGGAATACTTTTCTAACATTTTTTTTGGATTTCTACCAAAATGCTACTATTTCATCTCCATGAAGTCAATTGGGTATGTAGTTTTCAGCTACGCCGCGAACAGAGAGACAGAATTAAGAAAACATGTTTTTCGGCATCTAGGGACCCTGAACCGTGAAAATCTGAAAAAAATCTCGAGGAATGATATTTTGACGATTACAATCGATGGAAGCAAGACGAAGGGTTAATGCACCAGAGAAATATATGGCATTATTTTGAATGCGAGACTATATGACCTCCCTTTGTCCTCCTTTGGAATTCTCCAGAGTTGGCAACCCTATAAGGGGATAAACCGGTCATATTTTGACAAATAGCCAATATACCGGAACAAAATGGCGGCCTAGTGAAATGTTAAAAAATGTATTACTAAAAAAAACTAATTTTAAAACCATTTAGTTTAACTTCAAATTGTGTGCAGGCATTAAGTGTGATTTAGAGATAAACTGGTAAAGTTGTGATACGAATTCAAGATGGCGAAACAAAATGGAGATCAAATAAAATTTTCCAAAAATCAACGTAAGAAAATCTTATTCAATTGACTTTAAATTTTGTTATTAATGTGATATAGGGATAAACTGGTACGAATTTAAAAATAGGCATACTTAAAATAAAAATAAACATCTTATCTTCTGTTCTGCTAATATTGTTTATTTCTTGAATGCAAAAATGCAATATTAATGCTGGTTTGTTTTAACGGATAAACTTTTCTGTTTATTCATACATAACCACGAAATTATTAAAAATAACTTTTGCAAAAAGAATTTTAACTCATTTATATTTTTCTGGAATTTGCATTTCATAATTTAGGATTATTTAATTGCACTCTCACCGTCAAAATCATTAAATATTTATTAGATAAATTTCATTTTATTTTCATCACACCTGTTTATGAGATATGTAGGGTATTGTATAATCTTGTTTGCAGCCATTATATTTTGCAAATATAGTTTAGAATGTATTTGTTTATAAGGGAATATCCGTTATTTCTTTCTTTTTACGATTTTGTAAACTAAAGGTTTTCAACATTTATGGGAGTGAGGCAGAAAATGCGTTCGTTAGTCGATTTTTTTTGTTGTATTTCTACGTAGTTAATTAGTGTTTTGATATTGAGTGATTGCGTACACCTTTTTTTTTCTTCCTTGATACACACACACACACATATAAATATATATTTTTTGGTTTGAATAATTTTAAATAATGAAGTTGGGACATCTGAATATACGATCAATGTTTACTAGTTTCAATGATTTTAAATACATTTTGGAGAGTCAAAATTTTGATATAATGCTACTTTCTGAAACATGGCTGCATAATGTTGTTGATTTCGATGCATTTTCAGTACCAGGTTATCGGTTTTATAGGCGGGATCGACAAAGCCGAGGAGGAGGTTGGCGGCCTTCCTCAAGGGAACATACACCCCGAGTTTTTTTAGTTTGATTTTCCAGTTAATGAATCACTTGAGTACTTGATTTTTAAAATTAAAGTTAAAAATAAATATACAGCAATTGGTGTATTTTACCGTCCACCTAAAACAAACATTAATAATTGTATTTAAGATTTTGATAATATTTTGTCCAGTGTTGCCGCTTCTGTTGATGAGGTCATTATAATGGGGGATTTTAATATTGACCTTTTTAATTTAAATAATCCATTGCTGTCTTGTTTTGAAAATTATAACCTTTCGCAAATTATTAATGAGCCTACTAGAATATCCGGAAATGCGGCTACGCTACTTGACCCAATTTTTGTTTCAGATAAACAACTTGTTTCAAGCCATGGTACGATCTCTGCGGATAATATATCCGACCACAGAATGGTTTATTGCAGTTTAACTATAAATAGAGTCCGTGTTGTACCTAAAATTATTAAGTTTCGGTCTTATAAATCTTTTAACTATCACAATTTTTGTGAAGACTTGAACCATTTGGAATGGAATAATATTTTTTATGTAAATAGTATAGACGACAAAATTAATTTATTTAATAACCTTATTTTAGATTTGTTTAACCGTCATGCCCCAATTAAAGAAGTTCGAATAACAAAGCCTAAAGCACTGTGGCTTACTGAAAACCTTAAATTATACATGAAACAGAGGGATCGGGCTTTACAGACTTTTAAAAGAACGAGTGATCCAGATGATTGGGTAGCTTATAAAAGGTTAAGAAATTTCACACTATCGGTAGTGAGACGTGAAAAAAAAGGTGTCTTGATTCACTGTCTGCGGATCAAAACCACCGTAAAATTTGGAGGGCATTAAAAGATTTAAATGTCTGCAATAAAAACAATAAAACCATCCCCGAAAATTTCCAGAATCCCAATTTAATTAGTGATTATTTTGGACCTTTTTTGCAGAATGTATTAAAATGTGATAATAAAATTGAGTTCTATAGTAATAATCTTTTTAAAAATAATATTAGTTTCTCTTTTAAGTTGACAACAGTTGAAGAGGTACATTTAGTGTTAAAAAATATTAAAAATGAAGTTGCGGGTGTAAATAGCATTAAGGCATCTATGCTGCAATATTGCAGCCCTTTTATTGATATATATCTTGTTCGTATTATTAATCTCTGCATAGAAAATGGCTACTTTCCTGACCAATGGAAGGTCGCAATTGGTAAACCAATACCGAAAACATCATGTCCATCCGAAGTCAGTGATTTAAGGATTATTAGCATTTTACCAACCCTCTCCAAAATTTTTGAAAAAATTTTATACAACCAACTGTATATTTTTGTCTTATTTAATAAAATTTTACCAGATTTTCAATGTGGTTTTAGAAAAAATTTTAGTACTTCGGTGGCTTTATCTACGGTAATAGATGACGTTTTAAGAGCTTGGGATCAGCAGAAAGGTACCGTGCTAGTACTTCTCGATTTTTCTAAGGCTTTTGATACCATCAACCAAAAACTTCTTTGTTCCAAATTAAAATATTATGGCTTTGATGAGGCATCCCTTAATCTTATTAATTCTTATTTTGAAAACGGGTTTCAAAAGATATATTGTGCAAATAAATTCTCAAAACAAATTTCGATTCTCTCTGGAGTGCCTCAAGGATCAATATTGGGCCCTTTACTATTTCTTATTTATACAGCTGACATTCTGAAATCTACAAAATATTGCCAAACACAAGCGTATGCTGATGATACTCAACTTTACTATTCTTTTAATATTCAGGATTCCCTACAAGCATCAGATTTAATTGATTATGATTTAAACAATTTAAAAATAATGTCGTCCGAGCAAAGCTTACAATTAAATGCCACAAAATCTTTAGTTATGTTTTTCGGAAATAAAAATCAGGTAAATACCTTAAAAGAAGGGTTTAATGTTGCCCTGGATGGTACGACGCTACCTATAGTTGAGGCAGCAAAGAATCTTGGAATTATCATAGACTCAAACTTAAGATTTAAAAAACATGTTAAAAAACTCATGCAAAAATCATTTTTAGCTTTAAAACTTTTGTACAGTAACAGACACATCTTAAATTTACGCTTACTCAAAAATCTGTGCGAATCCTTAGTTTTATCCAACTTTAATTACTGTGATTTTATTTATGGTAACTGTATTGATATTTTGGAAAAAAATAGGATCCAGATGGTTCAAAATTCCTGTTGCAGGTTCATTTTTGGACTCAGAAAGTTTGACCACATATCGCATACATTTGAACAACTTAAATGGTTAAAAATGGACAATCGCATACTTCATCATATGGCTACTTTTGTATTAAATATTTTAAATAACCCTGATGCATCTATTCAACTAAAAAATAAATTGGTACCTCGTAATAATATTCATGACAGGACTCGTTTTACCAATCATTTAACTATGCCTCACCATCGTTCAGCCATGTTTCAGAGGTCATTTGCGTATAATGCCGTTACATATAACTATTTGCAACATAACCTTATCTCACTTAATGTAACCTCAGTTCAAAAAATAATATAAAATTTTTTTATTGACACTTCAAAATCTTTAGTGTCACAACTTCAAATTTCTCCATAATTTTCTTATATTTTAAATTATAACTATGCAATTACTTGTGAATTATTTTGGATATATTGATTTTATCTATATTTGTTATATATTTGATTTTCTTTTATTTATATACTTATACATTTTCTGCATTACTTTTGAGGTTAAGTAGAGTAGCCGACTTGTGCTAGACTTCGCCTCATTGTGGTGCCATTTTTTTTTTGAATATTATTACAGTCTATGTAAATATGCATTTCTGTAATATAAAGGCGATTATTTATTTATTTTATTTATTTATCTTTAAGTTGAGCATTAAATTCTCTTGAAGTTCAGGTCTACTCTTCGTTCTTTAGAATTGGAAAAATGCTGAATGACACGTTCGTTAAAATTGCACGCACATTCCTTTTATAAACTATTTTTCGATACTTAACATTGCTAAAGCGGATAGTCTATCTTGACCCAACTCCGCAACAAAATTTATAAGCCCTCGAAAAACCCCTGGATTTCTTCTGGCCGTTTCATCATGGCCATGTAGTGCCAGCTCGAATGCCCCACAAAATTTTACACAATCTATAATTTTGTTTAAAATATAACGATTTTTAAATACATTTTCATTAAAATTTTTAAGGGATTTTCTATAAGCTGTATCTAGCTGAGTGCGAATATCAGCACTTCCGACCGTAGCATAGTTTACCGAACATTTTATATGATCTGAAGAAAACGCATGATTTTTTATTTTTTCTTTTAAGTGTTTTAAGTCTTTAACACCGGTTTTGCACCATAATGAGTCCGACGAGTCCTTAGAAAACAACAAACATAACAGTAAAATGAGTTAGAGACTTCACAACCACATATCTAGTTAGCTAAGTCGTATATACTTTTGCGAAAGTCTCGATGAACCTCTTTATTTTTGTTTTTACTAGTTTGTCGCATACTTTAAGTTCTGGCAAATTGCGACCACTTACCTTGAATTCGGTTATTTTCTCAAAATGAGGTTCGTTAGCACTCTTTAGTTGTTTAATTTTTTACACTATCGACAATTTTCATCGATTAAAAACGTCCGAAACAATATCGAGTTAGAATATCGACCGCGCGACCTCTGAACAATTGAACTTCCGCATGCTAACGTGATGTCGCGACCGATCGATCAAATTATGAGAAGAGACCGTCTGATGACCCAAATCGCGATTTTATATTCCATTTTCTATCACGTTCGGCTGCTGCTCGGTAGCTGTGAAATCTTCGGGTACTTTCGTCAAGCTTTGAGGTAATCATTAGGACTGCCCAGCCTAGCTTAGTATAGCGTATTTTATTATGCCTAGGAAACGCGATGAGACCATTCGAACCGCCGGGCAGCGCGCAGCTAATGGTGTAGCGTATTTCACTTTTCCCAAGGTTCGCGTTTTATTACAACTATTAGGAGGGACGGTCAAACGAATAATTTATTTTCTGAAATATTCTTGGGGGGTCATTGAACAAATGAAACCTACTTATTGACATAAAATGCTTTAAATATGCTCAAAAATGAAGTGTGGTATAGGTAGAAACTGGTAGGAATCCACTACGATGAAACAAAATTCTGCCTAATAAAATGTTTGAATGTGTTACTAAATGTGTGTGTAGTTAACTAAATTGGTTCACACTTCACTATATTTAATAAAAGGAAGATTAATAGCAAGGGAAGTTCCGGGTAAAGGAAGTTTACCGATTTCCTACATTGATTTTTATTTTAAACAATGTATTAAGGAACCGTTTTGTTCGACTATATTGTATTTGTACCAAAGTCTCTGTTATGACATGCTCGTTTATGTGCTAAATTTAAAAATAAATTTTAATAAATAGTTTTTCCAATTGAATTTTTTAAACATTTTATTAAGCCGTCATTTTGCTTCGTCAAATTGGATTCGTACAAACATTTTACCAGTTTATCGTTGTATCAGGCTTAACTTTTGTGCAAAATTGGAAATCATTCCATTAAGTACTTGTCACACTGACTTTAAAATCCTTTATTAGGCTGTCATGTTGTTCCGCCATATTAAATTCGTATCAAAATTTTGCCATTTCAACCCGATTTTATATTTGATTTTTTGCATACATTTTAAATCAATCGGATAAGTAGTTTTTTTTAACCGATCTTTTAAACATTTTATTAGGCCGCCATTTTGGTCTGCCATCTTGGATTCGTACCAAAACTTGATCAGTTCATTTCTATATCGCACTTGATTGTGCAACAGTTTTGAAAATTAATTTTTTTTTACATTTTATTAGAAGGCCATTTTGTCCTGATATATTAGATTTTTATCAAAATGTTATGGTGCATTCCTATATGACCATTAATTTTTTATTAAAATTTGGAGTTAATGGTTTAAGTAATTTTTATAGTTTTATCATGAACAGGCAGGCAGACAGACAGACATACGGAAATACCAGCGGGAATGGAAAACCATATTTTTCGTCACGAAAAGATCTATAAAACCCTCAGTCGGTAATTTTTTTACGATTACAATACTTCACTTTTATTTTAATGGGGGAGGTAAAAATAAAGATTCAAGTTTGAGAAGACGAGTTAAAAAAATATTTTTAATGTGGTGTATAAACTAGTACTGTAATTTAATAACTAATATTATTTTTAGGGAGATTCCGGTGGTCCCCTGGTTATCGATGGTGTCCAGTGGGGCATAGTTTCGTGGTCCATAAAACCATGCATTTCGGCTCCAGGAGTATACACTAATCTTCCATATCCAAATTACAGAGAATGGATCAGGGCAATAAGCGGAGTGTAACTGCTTACTTTTAAAATAAACTTTAAAAAATATTCATATTTTGTTTTGCTTTACGACCTTTTTGAAAACATTTCATTTTTGCAGAGTAAAACAATGTTTTTATGTATAGCTTTATAACAAACCGCAAACGCTCATTATGAAATTAAATACATCCACCATGATGTCAGGAATATTGTAAGCGACACTACGGGGAACCGAGTTAGATTTATACTAGTGGCAGCTCGTAGGTTTAGCAAGTGCCAGTGCTGCAGGCAGAAGTTTATGTCGAAAACAAAATATAATATATAATTTAATTAATTTAAATAACTCATGTTGGCATTATTGATGATTATTCAATATACAATATGCCTCGCATTATTCAAAGTCAACATAAAATTTATAAAAATACTATTCTTGATTGTATACTCCTTCTTCTTTAAGTGCCCTATCATTTACATGACGTTGACAACTACCAGGGAAAAGGCATCTCGATCTTCCGCCAACCTGAAGAGTTCTCCCGCTGCTCGAGCTCCAGTCCAGTCACGTATATTACAGAACCAGAACATCTGTTTTCTGTCTATTCCTCAGCGGCCCTCTATTTTGCCCTCCATGATGACTCTAAGGAGAGAGTACTGTTGGCTACGGATTATATGTCCAAGATATGCTACCTTCCTTCGTTTGACATTCACGATGAGCTCTCGATCTGTCTTGGCTCTACTCAGAACTTCGGTATTTGTCACTCTCGCAGTCCAGGGTATTTTTAAGATTCTGCGAAACGTCCACATTTCGAAGGCCTCCAGGCGGTTCAGTGTACTGGCCTTTCATATCCAGGATTCGACCCTATACGTCAGGACTGGCCATATGTAATATTTAATCATTGATTTTCGGAGTGTCAGACTTAGCCTCGTATTACAAAACAATGGCCTCATCCCACAGAAAGCAGCGCGGGCCACCTCAATGCGGCATTTAATATATTCATCTAGATCTAAGTCATCTTTGATCTAGGAGCCCAGGTATTTGGACTTTTTAACCCTTTCTATTTGATCATTTTCCAATTCCAACTGGGCATTCTCATAGCTGTATTAATGTACAACAGTTGCTGGAGGTCCTCCACACTCTCTGCCTTAATTATCGTATCGTCAGCATACCTCAAGTTGTTGATAGGTAGGCCATTGATTTTAATACCGATATCAGAGTCTTCTAATGCCTTTTTGAAAATAATATCTGAATACAAGTAAAATAATAGAGGAGAGAGTATGCAACCCTGGCGCACACCCCTGCAAAATCTGACATCATTGCTGAGCCCATCGTCGACTCGTATGTTTGCCGTCTGATTCCAATATAGGTTCTTTATAATTTGGAGGTTTCTTTGATCAATTCTTGCTTTCTGAAGAGCTTCTATGGGTTTCCCATGCTGGAAACGGTCAAACGCCTTTTCATAGCCAATAAAACAGGCGTATACATCTTTACGTTGATTTTTACACTTTTGTAGGAGAACTATAAGAGAGAATATAGCTTCTCTGGTCCCAAAACCATGTCTAAATCCAAACTGTGTGTTGTCGAAGTCCAGTTCACATTTTGTTCTTATTCTTGCTTGACTTATCCTAAGAAAGGCCTTCAGCAGATGAGCAGAGCACTGAATAAAGGTGGACTTGAGCTAGTCATCTGGAAGTTTCCCGTTAGTGATTAATGTTGTTATCATAAAGGAGCTTTATTAGTTCGATGGGAATGTTATCTGGTTCTGGTATTACAAAGTCGTTGGGTCTGTCGTCTTCAAACAATGTTGCCACATGTTCCTCCCAAGCCGTCTGTTTTTGTTCTTTTTCAAGGATGGTTTCGTTATTTTCGTTCACGATAACCATCGGTGCTTTACGCTTAAATATTCCTGTAACCCACTTTATTTTGCGGTGCATGTTAAAATAGTCGTATCGTGCACTCAGGTGCTCCATTCCTTCACACATGCCACGCATCCATATCTCCTTAGTATTTCTGATCTCTCTTCTTATGATCCTATGGTAAGCAATGTATTGATCCTTGTTGTGTTTCTTTCTTCGTTTCGTCCATTAAATTAAGAATTTGTTTAGTCATCTATCGCTTCTTTTTCGTTCTTGTCGATGATGGTTTCAAGGCCGTTTCACTAATGCTGTTGATAGTGTTCCGTAGTTTTTTCCAGTAGTCATTTACATTTGCTTGTAGATTCACAACAAGATGACTCAATGCCACATTCAGATCGTCTGAAATAGATGTTTTGAAATCATTATTGTGAAGTTTGCACAAATTGAGAGTCTTCGGTTTCGCCGATTTCTTGAGGGCTTTGAAACAAACAGGGTCATTTATTACTAGTGGATTGTGATCGGATCCCACATCTGCACTGGGGTAGGTTGTAGCCCGCTTTACACAGTTTCTGAATCTGTTGTTAATCAGTACGTAGCCTATTTGGTTTCTTACTGGGTTCTCTGTTCTATCAGCAGGAAATAACCAAGTGTACAATCATCTTTTTGGTAGTTTAAATCACGTATTACACACTACCACCGAATTAATCTGACAAAACTCAAACATTTGCTTCACCCAAGCCAAAGCGTTCAACCAGGTTGCCTCTTCTACCTTCACCGATTTTAGCGTTGAAGTCGCCCAAGATCGAGTTGATATCCTTTGTTTTAAATGTTCTTAGGAGCCTTGTTAAGTTATCGTAAATACATTCGACGTCGTTGTCGTCTAGGGTAGGCATGTACAGGTTGGTCCACTTAAGATGCTCATATACTTTATCTCAATAAATAAGACACTGAGAAAAAAAAGTTAAATACAAAAAGTATTTGACACTAAGTATATTTTTTATTTATAATATTTTTATGTATACAGGGTGTTCCTTTGTGCCAGGACAGTAACCAACTTTTTTCTTTTTAACGAAATGGTATGAATATTTTTAGAAATTCTAATTCTACCCTTGATTTTGAGTATTTTTTGTCATCATAGCATACAAAATTTTGAGTAGTTTTTGAGAAAAATTAACTTTTCTAATTTTCTTCGGAAAAACAGGTTTTTGGAAAAATGTGATTTTTTCACACCTGAAGACTAAAATTGTGAATTTTGGTTATGGATCTATGGGAGTGGTTAATATTTAATACTCTGACCTATCAAGAGCGAAAATCTATTATTCAGGGTGGTCACAAATGGGGTTTTTGTTAAAAATCTAACTAAACCTAAATAATATCCTATTCTAAGTTTTTTTTTAACATTATAATTAAATTTAACATTAAATCAACAAGTAATGCAAGAAAAAAGTAACTAATTACTTATTACAAAACATTTTCGACATAACCCCCGTCTTTGGCAATATAAGTAGTATACATGGTTTCAATTCTCGCAATAGCATTTCTACTCGCGTCTGTTGCATTAAGTCTTTCTACCTCTTGCCTACTTCTCCTTTTTAAATCTTGAACAGTATTACACCTATTTTTATAGACCTCGTTTTTTAGGTTGCCCCATAAAAAAAATCCAGGGGTGTTAAGTCGGGGCTCCTCGCTGGCCAATCTATGGTCCCGTACCGGCCAATCCAAAATGGAAACCGTTGATTCAAACAATTTCTAACAGGCACTACAGTCTGATATGGAGCACTATCTTGTTGATAAACAAGCCCTTCTTTAATATCGTTCGGCAGATTGTCAATTAACGGAAATATTTCGGTCTCCAACAAATTTAAATACCTCTCACCATTCAGAACAAAGTCATAAAATACTGGACGTATTATTCGATCACGGATAATACCACACCACACATAAACACTTCTCCGACCCTGTTTTTTCATTTCTTTTACACGATGTTCATTTGAGTTACACCAGTAATGAGTATTTTTTCGGTTGAACATGCCGGCCGTATTGAAAATTGCCTCATCGGTAAATAAAATATTTTTAAAAATGTTAGTTTCAAAATGGTGGTCCATCATGAGAGAACAATAAAAAAGCCTTGTTTGAAAGTCCTGTTGGGATAATTCCTGAACTGGTAAAAATTTGAACGGATGGTAGTTATTATCAGTTAAAGTCCTTTGAACACTAGTCTTACTAATTCCCGGTAGATCTCGGGATGCATCTCTTTGCGAATTTGCATTGTTTTCTTCAAAATACAGGAGAATTTCTAATTGCTTTTCTTCTGTTAGGACAATTTTTGGGCGCCGCACCCTGATCGATTTGCCTGGAATCACGGCATAAATGCACAAAATTTATTTATCTCAATATGACCAAAAATGTCCTAAATTTAAAGTCAATAATGCAAACAACAAGTTGGCTGTGAAAAAATTATTTCCAACATTTGTCGTTCACTGACAGCAGACGTCAAAACAGGAATATGTCAGCAGGTAATGCTTTGTAAGACTATAATCTGAAAAAAGTGTAAAGTTTTTAGTTGCTACAAAACCGTTATTACCTGGATCGATACTTATTTTCGGTGGATGTTAAATCTTAAGGTATGTAGTTACAAAATATGTATAAGTTTTACATATATGTAGGATATTAGTGGAAACCTAATTCCAAAATCTCAACGTCTGCAAATTGCAACTTTTTTTAAGGAACCTATATTATAGAAAGCTTTTTGTTTATGTTCCGGCTCAGATCCCGGTTTCTAATATAATTTTTTAACTTCTATGATTACTTATCGTAATTATCCAAAGACACAATTTTGCAGATATTTGCAGTTTTTTCTATAAAATTTAAAATTAAATTGGGTGTTGGGTCTAAAAATCGAACTTTGCATTAATATGCAGTGTGTTTAAATGATGTCATGCAAGATTTATCATTAGTTATAGAATGTTTCACTGTAATTGTTTGTGAAATAGAATAAATCAGTGTTGAAAACGAAATCAAGCCAAATACCTCTGTACAGGGTGTCCGGATTTGGTTGCAAAAGCAGGGCATCTCGCTTATTTTTAAAGATAGAACCTTGCGGTTTTCACGAACCTGAGCTCATTTTTTGTGAAACTCATGAAGCCGTAAACAAAATTTTCATAGCCTTCTTCGTTTATGAGATACAGGGCGAAATAGAAAATTTTGCATTTTGGGACCCCCCTCGTATCTCGGTTATCCTTTAACTTAACGCAAAGGGAAAAATTGCTGCTTATGCAGTTTTTTACGCTGGATCCAGTGGCGTATTTTTCATTTGAGTTGTTATTTTTTAGATATGACCCAAAGTTGTGTTTTTTTAAACGGGACACCCTGTATATTTGTCCAGAAATTGATTTGTTCTTTTAAAAGCTTCTCAAAAATATATAATAGTATGGGTCTATTTTAATAAACAACAACAAAAACCCTAATTTTTATAATTATCATACCAAATTTTGCAGTAGGCCATGCAAAACGATGCCGTTTTCTTTTGTTTTCTTGGAAGCAAATGACATTTCCCAATTTTGTTTTTTGTATTTATTTATTGTGTAAAAATATATTTGAATTATTATGGAAGAAAACCAAACTTTCGAACATTATGAAAAGTATGATATCTTAGCTTGTTTTATATTAAGTAATGAAAATGTTGAAGCGGCTTCTGAGATGTATTTTAACAGGTAAATAGTTAATTTTTAGGTATGTTGAAATACTATTGCTTAATTTTAATTTAGATATCCAGAAAGGAGGCAACCTAATATATCCACTTTTTATCGAATAAAAAACAATTTACTTAATCACGGATCATTTATCAAACCTGGTACGAAAACATATAATAAAGAAAATCGGGAGGCTGAGGAAATTACGGTTTTGGCTAATGCAGAAGCTTACCCTACAAACTCTTGTAGGGCCAATGAAAAGAGCATAGGGATTCCGAAAACTAGAGTTCAAGAAATTCTAAAAAAGCACAAATACCACCCCTACAAATTTAGGCTCGTGTAGCACTTACAGCCAGGGGATGCAGAGCGTCGGGGTAGTCTTCTGCAATTGGTTTCGAGAAAGATGCGATATGGTTAGAGATTTTGAAAGGAAGGTTATATGGTCAGACGAAGCACATTTCAGTAATTCTGGTATACTCAATAGGCACAATAGTAGATTCTGGTCCCAGGAAAATTAACACCAAATATTTCCCAGAAGACAGCAGGGCAGGTTTGGTCTAAATGTGTCCGGCTTTATATTAGAAACACATAAAATTTTATATATTTGAGGGAAATCTAACAGCCAATCGCTATATAGAAATTTTAGAGGCAGCTATACCTGAATTACTTGACGATGTTCCTCTAGCGCAAATTAACGAAATTTATTTTTAACAGGACGGCGCTCCTGCACACAATTCTGGAATGACGAAATTATTTCTGGACAATAATTTTACCAATCAATGGATCGGAACAAGTGGACCCCCTAGGTCCCCAGATTTGTCGATTTTAGATTTCTTTTTATGGGGATATCTCGAAAATAGAATTTACAAGGACCACTATGATAATGTCCAAGATTTAGGAAATGCAATAAGAGAAAATTTTCGCTATTTAAAAAATCATCCCGTTATTTTGCTTAATTCCCTAAAACGAATACGAAAATTGTGCGAAGCATGCATAGAACAAAACGGAAATCAGTTTGAACAGTTCTTGTGATTTCCTTGGTTACTGTAGTTCTTATACGACAGTTGATTTTGGCTGAAAGGCTTGTTACATAATAATTTATTACTGTTTTGTTCTTGTGTTATATAAATCTAGGTAGGTGGTACTTTTTTGGTGCGAAATTATCAATACATATTTTGATAAATAGATTTAATTACATATTTATTTTGATTTATTGTTAGGATGTAGATATTGTTAACGACTTTAAATAAAATGCAGCATTGTTTTGCATGGCCTACTGCAAAATTCGGGATGATAATTATAAAAATTAGGATTTTTGTTGTTGTTTATTAAAATAGACCCATACTATTATATATATTTTTGAGAAGCTTTTAAAAGGACAACTCAATTTCTGGACAAATATACAGGGTGTCCCATTTAAAAAAAACACAACTTTGGGTCATATCTAAAAAATAGCAACTCAAACGAAAAATATGACTACGCCACTGGATCCAGCGTAAAAAACTGCATAAGCAACAATTTTTCCTTTTGCGTTAAGTTAAAGGATAACAGAGATACGAGGGGGGTCCCAAAATGCAAAATTTTCTATTTAGCCCTGTAGTTTCACAAAAATCAGCTCAGGTTCGTGAAAACCGCAAGGTTCTATCTTTAAAAATAAGCGAGATACCCTGCTTTTGCAACCAAATCCGGACACCCTGTACAGGGTGTCAAACTAATTTGTCAAAAAGTCCAAAAACGTAGAGAAAAAAAATTGTAATGAATATAATATCTTTAGAGCCCAGAAACTTTGAGTCCATCATCTGGCAAAATCCAAGATCTTCATCTCCTCAATTTTTTAGGCCAGTTAATTTACAATTCGTCCACGGAACAATAGAAATGACTATGCAGGAAAAGAAAAATGTGGATGATCAAATAAACAAAGTTGTTCCTTTTAAGTATATTCTTAATAACAAATTAATACCGGTACATTTTGAACTATATCTCACAATGGTTGACGACAAAGTTTGCAATGCTCTAACATCAAATAATTCAACTCATATATTTGTGGGGTCACATCCAGGGACATCAATAATATTGATGCTGTTATTCAAAGATCTACTGCTGACAATAATTTGAAATATGGACTCTCAACATTACACGCCTGGACACGTTTCTTTGAATATCTTTTACATTTAGCTTATAAAATGAACATTTCCAAGTGGCAATCTAGAGGTGTGGAAGATAAGTTAAAAGTTGTAGAAACTTATTCAGGAACAACTTCGTTCTCAGATGGGGCTAATTGTAGACAAACCGAAGCCAGGTTTCGGTAGTTCCAATGATGGAAACACAGCGTGGAGATTTTTTGAGGATGTGGAAATAACTAAAATTAATTTTAAAATAATTACAAAATTTCTTGTGTTATTGCAAACTCTGTCGTCAGGATTTTATATTAATACAGATGATTTCAAAAAATATTCACTAAAAACAGCAAAACTTTTTGTATCTTTGTATCCCTGGTATGTTATGCCTGTTACCGTGCATAAGGTTTTGATTCACGGATCAGGCATAATTAACTCGTACCTTATTCCAATAGAGCAATTATCCCAGGAGGCACAAGAAGCCCGGAATAAAGACATAAAAAAAATATAGGAAGGATTTTTCCCGGAAGACTTCGAGAACTGATAATTTAAAAGATGTAATAAATCGACTTCTTGTCTCCTCGTATCCTTGTATATTGAGTTTAGGAAAACTAGCACAAAAAAAGATTAAGACATTCTTTCCTGAGGCACTGGAATTACTTAGGCCTCGAATAGTGAATAATAGTTCAAGCAATTCATAATAAAAAACCCAATAAATATTAAATATTCACATATTCAATTCTACGATACAATGATATTTTGTATAATATTTACTTTAAATATACATACACAATACTGAAAAATCTAATGTTTAGGAGTTAAAGTTTTATTTTAGAAATAAGTACAACGAGACATAACTAAGTAGGTATTTATATTTTTAATACTTATTCTGTGACTATACCCTGTAGATTTGGATATTTAAAATTTTACATAATTTTCACATGTATACTGATGACATAATTCATCGTTTAAGAATTTATGTTTTATTTTGGGGATAAACATAACTAGACATAAGTAAGTATTTTTGTTTTATTCTTTTAATTCTTATTTTGTGACGACACTCTGTAGATTTGGATCTTATCAATTTTGCACAGTGGAGACTTATGAGTAGAAATTAGAGTTTTACTTTAGGGATACACATAACTAGACAGTAGACATAAGTAAGTATATTAGATTTATGTCTTTAATAATGATCTTGTGACTACACCCTGTATATAAATGTGGATTTTAACAATTTTTTATAATCCCAAATAATATACATAAGCGTAAACGACTATAAATAAAGAGGTAATGATTTACTAGAACAGCTATTTAAAACTAAGGATGGAAATACATTTCAAAATTTACTCTTTATTTTTTACATTCACTAAATGGTCTTTGTAGTTCCAGGGTCCAAGATACTCCTCCAAACATTATCATATCCAGTAAAAACTATTTTAAATAAGTGTAACTATCATTATTAAATAAGTTCTCACTGTTCTCAGTAATATTTTTAACGTTTCTATTTTTTGCCACGTTTCCGTAAAAATCGACCAATGTGCGCCGTTTTCGTTTATTGATTACCGCTCCTCGTTCAAGATCACGAACAATTCGTGAAAAAATATGTTTCTTGGGTACCCGTCTTGCAGGATACGACAACCGATACTCCCGCAGGACTAATGCTGGATATTATTTCTTATGTAACATTCATGAAGATTTAAACGCTCTTGGACACTGTATAAAGCCATTTTTCCTTTAAAAAGAGGCAACTAAATGTCAAATAAAAACTGTGTATTTATTAGTGTCCAGGCAACAATTTTACTAGTTTTGTTTTTCCATGGATATCTTGTAAAATTAAGATGCGTTTAGAAATGCTATTATTGCGAAAATTAAAACCGTAACTGTAATATTATACTACTTGTATTGCCAAAGACGGAGGTTATGTCGAAAATGTTTGTAATAAGTAATTAGTTACTTTCTTTCTTGCATTACTTGTTGATTTAATGTTAAATTTAATTATAATGTTAAAAAAAAACTTAGAATGGGACATTATTTAGGTTTAGTTAGATTTTTAACAAAAATACCTGAATTATTATAGAAAATTGGTCATAACTTCTAAACCAGTAATTTTTGGAATATAAACTATATATATGGAATGATACAGAATTAAATCCTAAACACAATAAAAGTGCTAATATAAATTATATACATGGAATGATGCAGAATTAAATCCTAAACACAATAAAAGTGCTAAATACAGGGTGTTCCATTTAAAAAAATTAAGTTTTTTTAGTTACAAAAACATTTTTTTTGATGGTCATTTGTGACCACCCTGTATAATGGATTTTCGCTCTTGATAGATCAGAGTATTAAATATTAACCATTCCTATGGATCCATAATCAAAATTCACAATTTTAGTCTTCAAGTGTGAAAAAATCACATTTTTCCAAAAACCTGTTTTTCCGAAATAAAATATAAAAGTTAATTTTTCTCAAAAACTACTCAAAATTTCGTATGCTATGATGACAAAAAATACTCAAAATCAAGCGTAGAATTAGAATTTCTAAAAATATTCATACCATTTCATTAAAAAGAAAAAAGTTGGTTACTGTCCTGGCAAAATGGAACACCCTGTATACATAAAAATATTATAAATAGTAGTTATAATATGGGAACGCCTCCTCCTCCTCCTCTTCCTCTCTCTCATGTCCCTCATTCTTAACTTCCTCCCCTTTTATTCTCATTCGCATCATATTTTTAATTTTTTCTCTTTGTTCTCCCACATTTGATTTTGCATTCTTAAGTCTTATAAATAGGTGCATCAAGATCATTTTAGTATGTTAAGGTACGAGTGACTGTTAAAAGAAAAAAATCTGTTGAATAAATCTATTAATAATAATATTAAAATAAAATGAGTGAATCAGTTGGAGAAAGAAATCGATCCATTCCGCTTCAGAGCCTCGAAGAAATTATACCAGGAGTTCAAGAAGAAAATATACCATTAGTTCGAGAAGAAAATAATGGGATTGTTTTAAAAAATTTGAACAAAACTGAGAGTGAAGAGAAAAAAGTGTTTTGTGCTATTTGTTTTGAAATAATCGAATATTATGATTCATGTAGACCAAATACATGTTCCCACATTTTTTGTTTAAAATGTATTTTAAGATGGAATGATGAAAATTGTTGTTCTATAATGGTAAACAATTGTCCTGTATGTCGCACTAGATATTACTATTTGGTACAAATCTTCAAAGATGTAATTAGACATCATTTTGTTGTAATTTTAAAAAGAGGATAATATTTTTTTTATAATTTGTGTTTGTGAAAACTCTGGTAACAAATAATTTTGTAAAAAAAGTAAATGTAAATATATATATAATAATTGACACACATTTTTTCCTTTTCCTATATTGAAACGACAACAATGATCTAACAAGTTTTTTAATACATACTAATTTTCACATTACATAACAAAACAATTGTTATGGGTTGACACAAAAAGTGCCACGCCCTAAAATGGCACCACTTTTGCAGATCGAATCTTAAATTTTCTTATGGGAATTTACATGTAAAAATGACGGTTTTGATTGTCGGACCGGCATAGCCTAATCTACTACTTTTTAATTATACTAATAATATTAATATAATTTGCATCAAGTAAGAGAAAACTCAATTGAATACAGAAACAAGCGTTAACAAAATGTTATGCTAATATATGAGTACTTCTAGTGGCAGTAGACATAATCGACACTTTTTTTACATATGATTAACTATTTCATTTACAAATACAGTGTCAGATGTTAGAATAAAAAGAAGTATTTTGCATATAGCACTGAAAATATATAACCGCTTATAGTAACATTTGACATTTTTAAATTAATATTCTTGACGTATTCTTATTATCTTTACAATTTAAGTTTAAAATTAATATTTTTGACATTATCTATCCATTACGTTTATAACCTATATTTAAAATTAATATTGTTAAACTAATCTACCCATCACATTTACAAACTATGTTTAATATTAAACCTAACCTAACCTAACCTAACCTATATTTAAAATTAATATTGTTAAACTAATCTACCCATCACATTTACAAACTATGTTTAATATTAATATTTAACAATATAATTTTCTATTTCTTTTTTTTCATTTTTGTTGCAGTAAAAGCAAGCATGTTCAGGAATTAGTATAAAAAGATGTATCCTACAAATAGCACAATGTAAATCAGAAGCACTAACAACATAGGCTCTTTTGTAGTGGCAGCTCACGTGATCGGATTCCCCTCTCCGTAAATATCTCATGTGAATTGCACTACAAGGAAGGCAAATAGCAAATGTTCCTAGTCTTCGACTTTCAATTTTAGAGTAGCTTTGTATAACACATACATCTTTTTCTTCAAAATTATTAAATAATTCACTAGCCCTAAACTTGCTTACTTTTACGTCACCCTCGGTTCCTAAATTTAGTAATTGTCCATCCATATCCACTCCTTCGTCAATTTCCTGATCATCTTCCTCCATCTCTTCCTCTTCCTCCTCTTCAATATAATTAATATCGATGTTACATAAGAATGATCTTCTAACAAGCCTAGATGACTTGTCCAAAAATGAATGTTTATAAGTGATGGAATCGCCTTCCAAGTTATTAAAAATCTCTTCTCTTTCTTCAATTTGAGCGGCGATCTCCATATTATTTTCTTCAATTTGGACAGCGTTTCCATTCATATTTTCTGCCATTGTTAGGAACTTTGGATTTAGATCGATTTATTTGATAAAAAATTTGGTTATACGTTAAAATAATAGCGACAACTGATATTACAGCGAATGTTACTGTATGATCGTCGAGTGGATGTTCTTAAGTATATATCCCATCAACCACCACTTTTACTACCTGCAATACATAAGTTTTTTTTTTTTTTTTTTTTTTTTTATTCACCGTCCCTTTCCCTGTCAGTTGCCTCGGGGGGGGGGGGGGGGGGGCGGGGGGCGCCCCCCCCCCCCTCCCCGCTCCGCCAACCCCCCTAAGGGGGGCTTCGCCCCCCTTAAACCCCCCTCACCCTCACCTTATCTTCTTTCTCTCCCTTCCTTCTTTCTCTTTTTTATATGTTTCTCCGTTTTCCTTCCTTCTCCTTTTTCCTTCCTTCTCCTTTTTCCTTCCTTCTTCTTTTTCTTTCCTTCTCCTTTTTTCTTTTCTTCTTTTTTAATCTAACCTAACCTAACCTAACCTAACCTAACCTAACCTAACCTAACCTAACCTAACCTAACCTAACCTAACATAACCTAACCTAACTTAACTTAACCTGAAGAGGGTAGCCCGAAATTGGGGAGCCGGGATGTGAGTCTCGGAAATTAAGGGGTCCGGGGGGAAGGGGGAAGGGGGGAGGGGGGAGGGGGAGGGGGTAAGGTAGTTGATCGGCTTGGGAAAGTGGTTTTTAGAGATTGTCGTTCAACTTTAAGTAGGACACATGTGATTAACTTTTGCATATAAAATCGCCTCAGCGAAGAGACGAATGCAATTGATTTCTGCATTCACACTGTGCAGAGCTCGCGAGTTTTCTGGTGTTTACATTGTGTTTATTTGGTAATTTTTCAATTTTTATTTTTATTTCTAACATTTTTATTTGGCAAGATTTAATTCTTATATATATTGGTGACATTTTTATGTACATTTGTGGCATTTTATTTGTTATTACGATTTTTTTTTCATAATGGACAATTTTTTGGCATCGAGTAGCAAAATTATTGACAATGACTTTGACTTATACACATGTACTCAAATGCAGAATTTTGCAAACCAACAAAACAATGAAACAGACGTATTTACAACTAGTCAACAACAAACTATTCAGGACTTGAATGAAATTATTTATAATAGCCAAGTTCAAAATAATGCCAACAAACAGAACAACGAAAAATATTTATTTACAGCTAGTCAACAAGAAACTCTTGACGATCTTAATGACATTATTGACAACAAATCGGACTTAATTACAACAAAAACTAAACAAACTCTTGAAGAACTGAATGACATTGACGAAACTCAAAATTCTAGCGATGAGGATATTGTTTGTTTTCAAAAATCTAATACAAATTATTTAACATTAAAATCGCCAATTAATTCTCCGAGACCAATTTGCTCTCCCTTTTTGTTTAGTGAAAATTCTGATTCGGAAGAAGAACAAATTGATCAAAATTTAAGTTTGGCTATTTGTCCTACTAATTCACCATATGATATTGTAAATTCTGATTCGCAAGAAAAACAAATTGATCAAAATTTAAGTTCGGCTATATCTTCTATTAATTCACCATTTGCTATTGTAAATTCTGATCCGCAAGAAAAACAAATTGATGCAAATTTAACTTCGGATATTTCTCCTAATAATTCACCAGTTGAACAAAATTCAATTTCGAAACCATCATTTATCATTAAAAAAAATTTTAAAATTAATAAAAAAAATAAAAAACAAATAGCAAACCTTAAGTGTCTGGGTTTCGCTATTCAAAATTTAACTAATTTGATCACAATTAAAAAGGGAGACGAAAGTACGGTGAATTATGTTAAACAGGCCTTTGACAAATTAGTTGACTCATTTGAAGAAATGGATTCATAAAGTCAATTAATTTCTATTGCTTTTTTCAAAATTTGACTATAACTAAATAAAAATGCACAATATTAATTTTATTATTATACAAAGAACTTCAAAAATGCAATTGCTTTTTTCAAAATTTGACTATAACTAAATAGAAATGCACAATATTAATTTTATTATTATTATTATCCAGAAAACTTCAGAAATGCATAAGTGTGTAACATGTAATAAAGTCTTCACTAGAAAGGATAATTTATTGCGACATAATAAAAAACATGTTAACGGAAATTCCACAAAACTCAACAGTTGGTTGAAAAAACCAAAGCTTGTTAAAGGTAAGAACATTTTATTTTTCATGTTATATTTTGTAAAATATTTTTTTCTTAATTTATAGATTCTACAAATATTGTAAAATATTGTAAAGAATGCAAGAAAAATATAAACCAAAGTCTATGGGGTGGACATCTTCGATCTAGTGTGCACAAGAACAATTCCAAAATAGGCTTGGAGGAAGGTGTTGAAATTATCAAGTCAGCATTCAGGGAACGAATAATATCTTATAGGATTTCCTCACACCAAAACTTCATAAATGTGAAAGAGTATTTTCAACATTTGGAATACAAAATTGCACATCTAATAGATCAAGAACTGCAGAAACATAAATGTATCAAGCTAAATATGGAACTGTTCGGTTTCTATTTTAACCCCAGCAGCGACAGCTATGATGTCAAATCTTTTAATGCGCCGTTCCAAGTCATTTGCCAGGGATATCAGAAAAAAGAACTGTTAGAGCAAATCTGCACCATTATTGACCAGAAAGCTGACGAATTTGCAGAAAGAGATTCAGGTAAAGAATTTATTTTCGATTTTACAACAGCAACAAAAAAAGTAATTTTTTAATTTTTACGTTGCAGGATGGGCTTTGATGAATTTACTTCATTTGGAAATTAATGTTAACAAGCACAATCCGCTGAGAGCCTCATCTTTTATCGAACTTCCTCAAGAGATCAAGAGACGTCAAGCTGTGATCAACATTAGGAATGATGACAACTTTTGCTTCGCCTGGGCAGTTGTGTCTGCTCTTCACCAACCAAGCGGATTAGATTTTGAAACTTCATCCTACCCACACTACTCTTCTGTTTTGGATATGTCAGGTATAGAATTTCCAATGTTGCTAAAGAACATTAAGATTTTTGAAGAAAAAAATAACATTTCTATTAATGTATATGGATTAGAAATTATAAATCCTAAAAAGGGGTATGAAGTAATTGGTCCACTTTATTATTCATCGAATAAAAAAAATCAACATGTCAATTTATTGTTAATAAGTGATGATGATGAAAAAACTTTTCATTATTGCTATATTAAAGATTTATCAAAACTAGTTTCTGCACAAATTTCTAAACATCACGGAAAAAAATATATTTGCGATGGTTGTTTACAATATTTCCCTACAGAAGAAAATTTATTACAACACAATAGCTATGATTGTGATCATTTACGAATTAACCTACCTTCTAAAGAATTAATAAAAGATAAGTTTGGAAACTATTCATATGATAATATTTTGAAATTTGTAAATTATCATAAACAAATGAAAGTTCCTTTCGTGGTGTATGCAGATTTTGAATGCATTTTAAAGCCTTTAAATAATGACAATGTTGATAAAAATCCTAATACTTCATACACCTTAAAACAATATGAACATATTCCACATTCATTTGCCTATTACATTAAATGTTCATTCGACGATAATTATTCTAAATTTGAAAAATATAGAGGTCAAAATTGTGATACATTATTTATAAATTCTTTAGAAAGAGATGTGTATAACATATACAATAAATATTTAAAGACTCCTAAAAAGATGATTCCTTTGAACGAACTGGACAAAATTTATCATAACTATGAAACAGTTTGTCATATTTGTAATAAACCTCTTTTAAATGACAGGGTTGCAGATCATTGTCATATAACCGGTCTTTATAGAGGTCCAGCTCATTCACTCTGCAACATAAATTACAGAATACCTAACTTTATTCCAGTTATATTGCATAATTTGCGTAATTATGATTCTCATCTATTTCTTAAAAAATTATGCTTAAACAAAGAACAACTAACAGTTATCGCACAAAACAAGGAAAAATATATTTCATTTGAAAAGCTTATTCATGTGGATAACTATTTTGATAAAAAGACACAAAAGGCTAAGAAAAAAAATATATCATTAAGGTTTATTGATTCTTTTCAATTTCTATCCCATTCTTTATCAAAACTCTCTGAAAGCTTAAAAGATGAACAATGTAAGGAAATAAAAAAAATTTTCAATGATGAAGAAAGATTTAAACTTATTCGGCAAAAAGGTGTATTTCCTTACAATTATATTGATGATTATTTAAAATTAGAAGAAACAACTTTACCTCAAAAAGACCAATTTTATAATACTTTAACGGATGAGCACATCAGTGATGCAGAATACCAAAGAGCTGTAAAGGTTTGGCAATTGTTTAAATGTGAATCTCTTGGTCAATACTCCGACGTTTACTTACTCTCTGATACTTTACTTTTGGCAGATATTTTTGAAAATTTTAGAAGCACTTGTTTATCCACATATAAGCTCGATCCAGCTCATTTTTACACTTTTCCAGGTTTATCTTGGGAGGCGTGTTTGCGTTATACTGGAATAGAGTTAGAATTGTTAACTGATCCAGATATGATACACTTTTTCAAAAAAAGCGTTCGCGGTGGTGTGAGCTCTTGCATTTGTAGAAAATCTGAAGCTAATAATCCATTTCTTTTAAATTTTGATCCTTTAAAGCCAACTAAATACATAATTTATTATGATGCAACAAATTTGTATGGTTATGCAATGTCACAGCACATTCCAACGGGAGATTTTGTTTGGTTAACAGATAAAGAAATCAATGATTTAAATATTATGAATATTTCTAAAAAATCTAATAAGGGATATGTTTTAGAAGTTGATTTAGAATATCCTACAAGTCTACATTCCTATCATAACGATTTTCCGTTTTGTCCAGAAAACTTTAAACCGCCAAATTCTAAATGCATAAAATTAATACCCAATTTAAATGATAAATCAAAATATGTTATTCACTATCAATTATTAAAACAATGTTTGGAACATGGACTCAAGTTAACTAAAGTTCATAGAGTTTTACAGTTTTCTCAATCTGATTGGTTGAAAAAATATATAGACTTGAATTCAAGATTAAGAAATGATTCAAAGAATGAATTTGATCGTAATACTTACAAGTTGGCAAATAATAGTATTTATGGCAAGACTATGGAAAATGTTGATAGGAGAATTGACGTAAGACTTGTTACAGAGTGGGAAAAAAATAGAAGAAAAGATGGTGCTGAGAATTTAATTGCAAAACCATATTTCAAGGACTTAACAATATTTTCTGAAAACTTGGTAGCTATTCAAATGCAAAAGATTCAAGTTACTTACAATAAACCAATATATGTAGGCTTCTCAATATTAGATATATCTAAAACTGTCATGTATGATTTCTTTTATAATTTTTTAAAACCTCTTTATCAGGAAAATATTTCACTTTTATACACCGATACCGATTCGTTCATTTTAGAAGTCACAACTCCAAATATTTATTCTGACATGATAAAAAATATTCACAAATTTGACACATCTAATTATGAATTTAATAATATTCATGAAATGCCTATTACAAAGTCAGTTATAGGAAAATTCAAAGATGAATATGCTGGTGAACCCATTACTACTTTCTTTGGTACTGGAGCAAAAGCATATTGTATTAAAACGGAAAACAGTTTAACAAAAAAAGCAAAAGGTGTTAAAAAAAGTGCAATTAAAAAGCAGTTGGATTTTATTCATTATAAAGATGTTGTTGAAAATCATTCTAAAACCTTTTGTTCAATGTATGTTTTTCGATCTAGACAACATACAATTTTTACAGAGTTAATTAATAAATTGGCTTTGAGTTCCGAAGATGATAAGCGGTATAAAATTCCCTATAGTTTTAATACATTAGCTTGGGGACACCAAGATATTGCTTTGTATCAATGGAATGCAGAACATGAAGATTTAGATATATTTATGTAGATATTATAAGGTATTTAAATTTGTTGTTTTTGAAACCAAAGTTAGTCTTCATAAGTCTTTCACAAAATGTGCTTAGAAACTTTTGACAAAGAAATTGATAACAGTTATTTTAAAACATATGAAAAACGACTTTCCACTTTTAAAAAATGGAAAGGAAAATTGAGACCAGAAGTGTTAGCTGGAGCTGGCTTTTACTATACTTCAATCAATGATATTTGTAAATGTTTTTATTGTGGTATTGAAATTTTTGATTGGTTAAGTTATGATGATCCTATTGTGGAGCATAAGAAATTTGCTAGGAATTGTGATTTAAATAACTGTTTATGGAAAAATAGGAATCGAATAATTGTAACCATTCAAAATAAGTCTTCAAGCTACACATTTTATATAGTATTATTAATATCCTTATTTATGAACTTTTACATATATTTAAATTAAGTATTTTATTGTTATTTTTTTACAACTGCTTTTGCTTTCGTGGTGAAAGTATCTGCTTAATGTTAATAAATTTGGAATATTATTATTAATTTGTTTTAATGACTATCAGTAGATCTCAATTTATTCTTCTTTATTTTATTTTCCAAAATGTTTTTTATGTTCATCATCCCCCTGGCGTAACACAGTGTGAAATATGTTTTTCTAATAAAACAGACGTCACTCTAAGTAAATATTGTAAATTTATGAAAATTGGATTAATTAACAATAGTACAATTAGTTGGATGGAACGAATAAATGGAAATGAAAATGCAAGTAAATTTTTTAAAATTTTGTATCATTATCCAAATCGATCTATTTTTGATACAAATTGGATAGAAAGGTTAGAGTTTAAAAATAATCAGTTACAAATTTTAACCCCCAACTGTACCAATTATTATGACGGATTCAAAAATTATTACTTTTCCATCATTAGTGTTACATTAAACTTTGCATTATTTTTATACATTACCATTTTAATTATTTATCTTTATTATAAATTTCAAACTGGAAATCTATTTTTTCATTAATCCATTTTAAACGAAACTTTAAAGAAAGTGGGGATGAGAATATTTAAGTACAAGAATAACACAATATGTTTCAGTCTCGTTTAGTCATTATGAACAACGCCGTGGTTCATAAACCTTTGGAAACGCTTCTTAATTCAAAAATTTATTTTTTAAATAATTCTTTGTCAAAATTTGTTCTTGTTGGCATTAGTTTAAATGATTTTTCTCCAAAAATTGTAATTGGTGGAAAAACTGGATTTTCAATCGCACTAACCGAAGAAAATTGGAAAGACATTTGTGTTCATCAAGGAATTATTGTAAACAATTTCTACTTTCCTCAAGTTGATCAAACCAGTGTGAATATAAACAACATTCATCTGCAGGTTCAGAAAATAAATGATACCCCTGTTCTACAAATTACAAAAGGCCCACACTTCATATACTTAGGACAAGAGTCTTTGGACAATTTGTGGCGATTAAAGGAAATTATTGATTATAGATTATCTATACTTAAAAGGCAAGAATTCAATACATATTTCAAAATATTTCAAAATAATATTTCATCTGATTGTGGCGACTTGTGTACGCATGTTTATAATATAATAAGTCCAACAGAAAATCCTAACAGTGAAAATGTTTCAACTATGATGGAATTACTTGCTTTATATCCTGAACAAATGGAAAACAAATTGAAGCAAAATGGAACAAAACGAAAATATTACGAAGAAAACAATGAAAATGGATCAAAAAGAAAATATTACGAAGAAAACAATATCTTTTCTGGAAGAGAACAATAAGGTGCATGTGTTAGTGAAGTGGAGCTTTGCTTACAGACAAGCCCGTAGGAGTAACTTTCAGATGTGGTACTTAGATAGACTCCGTTTTGAAAAAAGAATAAATGATTGTAAACTTATTCTAGATTCGATATTATCTGAGGAACATAGAAATAAAATATATTTGACACGTTTTAATAAAAATTGTATTTGATGTTTTACTTAATAAAATTTTAGTTTAGTAAATGTGAATTTTATTTGAAATTAATTAGCACATTAAGACTTTGTAATTTGTATCAGCTAAAGCATAAAGTGAGGAACAGAAATAAAACAAATTTAACTAAAATTTAATTTCAATTTAATTAAACAATATTTTTTTTATCAATCCATGTATTATATTTTTTATCAAGTCCTAACCATTTCACATAAACTTTGTTTCCTTTCCTTCTCAAAATCTTCTCAATAAGATACACATCGGTATGCTTTACTTTTAGTAATTCTTGCTCATAAAAACCATCCAGAATGTCCTGATTATCTTCGTCTTGAATTAAATATGTCCAAGGGTTTGTCATCTTAACTTCTTTAATGTGGAATATCTCATTTGACCAATTTGGTGTGTAACCTTTTGAAAATGCCTCTCGATGCTTGCTTATTCGTACGTGATCACCCACTTTAAACTTTGGAGATTTTATATCTAACGTTTTAGCATGAGTAAATGCAGATTTCAAGATTCTATTTTCATTTGTTTTATTTACTTGTTTTGGCTTCATTCCTATTGAAGAATGTTTTGTATTGTTATAATCTTTTACAATATCCGCTAATATATTAAACCATTTGTAATTTCCTTGAATGCTAAATATTTTCCACATATTATTCTTTAAAGTCCTGTTCACTCTTTCTACTATACTCGCTTTCAAATTGGAAAACGTGCTATAATGGTTAATTCGAAATTGTTGCATCAAATTTTGAAAATTTACATTGAAAAACTCTCTTCCTCTATCCGTTTGCAAGTTTTTTGGTGGAGTTTTTGCACTGATTAATATTTTTTTCATTGCCGCTGTTACGTCTTTTCCAGATTTAGATTTTAACGGTTCGGCCCAAACATACTTAGAAAATACATTTATGGTAATCAAGATATATTTAAATCCCTTATTAAATTTGGCATAGGGTAACATTTCAACCAAATCAGCTTGAAAAAGATCATTTAACCCTTTCACTACCACCCTTCTGCGTTTGTAGTTTTTTCTAGCAGGTTTATGTAATTCATTAACGACTTGCTGTTTAACGGTTGTCATGACAACAAACTTGTTTATTCAATTTTAAGGAAGTTCACTTTCTATGTTTTGTAATAATTCGAAATATAACTTTTATATGTTTTTTCCCATTCATTCAATTTATCAATTTGTATTGTATAACTTTTTTCATTTAAAATTTTACTAATTTTAGTAATCTCCTTTTCTAACGCATTAAAGGATTTTTTTATCTCTCCAGTTAAGAAAGTAGTTGATCTACTATCACTATTTTTTAATTCCTCCTCTGTTTTATTTAATTCTTGTTCTAATTTCTTAATTACACTGGACATTATATTTTCCAAGGAAATATATTGTTGATTTTCTTCCAAAGTGAGTTGGTCAATTGTTCTACTGTTAAGAATGCTATTTTGATTTCTTTTTTTTTCATCATCTAACCTTTTTATAAAAGTTCTTAATTGTTTAATTTTTTCCTTGTGTTTTTCAATTATTACTTCTCTTATATTTGTTTCCATTATTTTATTAATTTTGTTGATATCATCACTTAATTTTTTGTCTTCCTTTTTAACATGTTCATTTAAAAATTGCAAATCTTTACTTATTTGATTTAGCGTTAGCAACTGTTTATTAACGTTTTCAATTGAGGTATAACATACTTTAATCTGGTTTTCATACTTTAAAAAATTTTCATCAAAAACCTTAAGCTTTTTAGCAAAGATTTCATTATTTGTTTCATTTTCACCTAATCTCCTTTTTAAATTATTAATGTCACTTATTCTCTCTTGATTTTGTTTTGAAATATGGCGTCCAAATTTATCAACTGTCATGTTGAGCTTTCATTAAACAATAAATATGATTATATTTGATAGCTGTTATTTATAGTATTACTTTATCTTCTCTTAATTCTTCAATAATAGAGATAATCTCGTTACTATGAGCATTATTTCCCGCATCACTTGATGAAATTAATAAACGTAGCCTATCAACAATTTCGTTTACATTATTCCAGTATACATAGTCTGTATTTGATCTGTTTGTTTTCAAAATTAATCCCTTTCCTGTAGATTTGGCTCTAGTTGTTCTAAACGGAGGTTGTGGTTTGTTAAATGCTGTAACTAATCTTGGCAAGGTTTTTGTCTTTGTAATCCCCTTTCTTTGTAAATATGGTCCTATTATTGTAACATATTTGTGTGATGTATTTCCTTGAACTTGTTCATTTGAATCAAAATTCCTACGATATACATTTGTTTTAGCTAGAATGTTCATGTAATTATCTAAATCTTCCTTCTTATAACCTATCGGTTCTTTTTTGAAAAGCAATTCGTATAAACCTGGCGTGCCTGTGTACGTTATTCCTCCCACTTTAATGTCCTTTCCAATAATTTCTACCGGTATCTGTGTTAAACCAAAAGAAAACTTATCCGTTTCGAGGTCATGAACTATTCCGTAATAATGGTCAAATTTATGTTGTGTATCTTTCACACCCTCATCAATATATGATCTGGGTAATTCATGAAAATCTGCTAAGTAATCTTTATATGATGGTGTACCAACATAGGTTTGAATTGTTTTTCTAGTTTGTTCCAATATGTCTGACAAGTTTAAATTTGTTGTTGTGTCACTAGAAGGATCTGAAGTTTCTGCTATAACAGTTGATGACAATGGTTGTACTACAGGAGAGGAAGAAGTGATACTACTGTCATTTAAAAATGTTGGTAGTTCTGTAGGGAGTAACGGAGTTTTTCCTGTTTTCTGAATATTTTTCGTCGGAGTTGATGTTTTATAAAGCTTTGTAGGTGTTTTGAATTCTTCATACTTTGAAACTCTTTCTTCTTTTAAATCGAATGGTTCGGATTTACCAATACTTGAAATTAGCTGTTTAAGTGGTTGTGTTATTGGTCTATAAGTTTGTTCTAATTCGGACTGAGCAGTAGAAGTAGCTAATTTCAAGCTTTGATATTTCTGCTTCACGGCTTGTCTCGATTTTATTAATTCTCGAGCTAAACGTTTATCCATGCTGTACAAGTTTTAAATGAAATAAAACTGCAAATTTTTTACTTTTATAAATATATAAAGGAATCGAATTTACTCCTATATCTGCCGTGATTTACTTCACAATCTTTGTCAATTACAAGAAAGCCATATGGATCCATCCAACAGTTAGCACAAATATTTTTAAACTGATCAAATGTCATATCCAATATACAGTGGTCATTATATATATGTTTTAAACTCAAACAGTCCTGTTTAAATAAAATTAATAAGTTTGCATTTTCTCGAATTAGACGTTTAAGGATTGAGGAATATCCTTGAAAAATAAAAAAACAATCGGTGTTTCTATGCCTTCCATGCGTGAAATAGTCCCTAATAATAGATTGATTATGACAAGGAATATCATCAAAAATGATAACGGAATTTGGCTTTATCTCATGAGGTGAAATAATGTTCTCATCGCTATCATATTCAAAGTATCCAATTTCTTTCATAGGCTTTAACAACTTCCTTAAATATTCATATTTTGGTTGATCTAATGACTTTGAATAAACATAGACATTTTCAAACCTAATTCCATTAGGATGCTCGAGCAGTGTAAGCATAACGTTGGTTTTACCGCTACCACTGCAACCAACTATAAGCCCTCTTTTTGAACCACCGCAAAATAAGTCACCATGTTTTCTCAACTGTTTACTTAAAATTTTTTCGTCATGATTATTTACTGGTAATGAGAATTTTTGTTTTTCAATCCTCATTCTTAATCACACTAGTAAATATTTTTAGCTGTAAAAGTATTTATACCAGAAAAATGTCAATGTGTTTTTAGTATAAAAAGAACTTCAATGACTGTGGGTCGTCATAAGTTGAAAAAAACTATTAAAAGACGTAATAGAAAAGGCTCTGGTTTAGTAAATAAATTAATTAGTAAATTACCTTTCGAAGTTCATATACCAGGATATAATTATTGTGGTCCCGGCACCAACTTGGAAAAAAGATTAACTAGAGGTGACGTTGGTGTAAATCCATTGGATTCCGCTTGCAAAGAACATGATATATCTTACTCTCAGACTGAAGATTTATCAAAAAGACACATATCTGACCAAATATTAGAAAAAAAAGCCTGGGATAGGGTAAAAGCTAAAGATTCTTCTATTGGTGAAAAAATTGCAGCTTTAAGTGTTGCAGGAATAATGAAGGGTAAAAGAAAGTTCGGTTTGGGATTAAAAAATACAAAAGGGGGTAAACTTAAATTGAGAAAAAAACGTATCATTCGAACACCCAAAAAAATTGGAGGATTTCTACCTCTTTTGTTTCCCATTCTTGGCGCCCTGGGTGCACTAGGTGGAGGCGCGGCAGGAATTGCTAAGGCAGTAAATGATGCTAAAGCAGCTAAACAGCAACTAGAAGAAATACATAGACATAATATTGCAATGGAAAATGCTTCTAAAGAAGGTAAAGGATTATATATTAGACCATATAAAGGAAAGGGACTATTTATTAGACCTTATAAAGGAGGATCCGTCAAAATGAAAGCAATCAGACAAAAAAAAAACTCAAAATAAGTTTTCCAAAAAGAGCACTTACGAACAATGATATTATTAAATATGTAAAGCTGTTAAAAATAACTGGCTTTAGAGGTGTTTTTATGCTCGATGAACTTCCAAAAAAAATTAATCTGAAAGAATGTGGTATTGTAAATTTGGATAAAAAACAAAATAAAGGATCTCATTGGACTGCTTATATTAAAAATAACAAAAATGTAATATATTTTGATAGTTATGGAAATTTAAAACCACCTTTAGAACTTCTCAAATATTTTAATTCGAATGGCAAAGTGGATGTATTTTATACTTATGAAAATAAACAAAAATTTAATTCATATAACTGTGGTCAACTATCCCTAAAATTTTTGCAAAAAAATATATAAACTCATTATTTATTGTAATATCTCATTCATAAATAAACTGCAATGTCTACCACAATTGCCATATCAGGAAACAGTTCTGTTTTGTCTGCTGATTTTAATCCGCCCATATATTTAGAGGATGAAAAACAATATTACCTGGGTTTAGCTGATTTTGAAACGTTTATGACTATCCCCAATATAAAAGAAGGATATAATAAATTTTATATAGATAATAAAGTAATTGTTATTCCCGACGGAACTTATGACATTACAGATATAGAAACATACATAAGAGAAAGTATAGAAGATTTATTTCCGAATGAAAAAATTTTTTTTCTTTTAAAAGCAAATGTTAATACTCTAAAAACTTTTTTAATGTGTAGTAGAATAATTGATTTTACCAAGGAAGATTCGATAGGAAAAATGTTGGGTTTTAATAGCAGGATACTAGAAGCTATGAAAGAGGAAGAATCAGATAATGTTGCAAAAATAACTAAGGTGAATGCTATTTGTATTGACTGTAATATTTGTGTCGGTTCTTACAATAATGGTAAACCTGTTCATATTATTCACCAGTTTTATCCAACTGTAGCTCCAGGGTATAAAATAGTTGAATCTCCTTTGCCCATTTTGTATTTTCCAGTTAGCGTCAAAGCAATTAACAATATAACAGTTAAAATAGTTGATCAAGACGGAGAACTTATCAGTTTTAGAGGAGAAACTATAACAGTAAGGTTGCATTTACAAACAAGTGAAATATAAAATGGTTGTTAGATATAATAGAGCCCTTGGGATGAGACTTGCCCCTACCACTATCAACAAAGTAAAAACTTATAAAAAGAAAAAGCCTAAACAACAGTTCAGTATCAAATCCAACACCAACAAGTTAAGACGAGATAATCGTAAATTTCTCACATCCTTGGGTTTCACTGTTTTAAAATAATGAACATATTAAACGTAAACGAAAAGCTTTATGTAGACAATTCCATCGTCAGTTCTGAGCTTCACACATATCAACCATATATTTCTTCAAAATTCGATTACAATGATGAAATAAGGATCCCAATTCAAGAACTCGATGCTTACACTCTACCATCAGATAGTTTACTTTATATCGAAGGAAAATTAACTAATACAGAAGGTAAATATAAGAAAGAATTGCTATTTATTAACAATGGTATAGCCTTTTTGTTCAGAGAAATCCGCTATGAACTAAACGGAATTACTATAGATTCAATAAGAAATGTTGGATTAGCATCAACCTTAAAAAGCTACCTTTCTCACAATACCAACGAAAGTTTAAAACTGGAAAATGCAGGTTGGTTTCCACATCGGAAAGAAGGTGATACAATTTTAGTTGATAATGATGGAAAATTCTCCGTATCCATACCACTAAAAATGCTTTTAGGATTTTTTGAAGATTACAGAAAAATTATTATGAATATGAAACAGGAATTGGTTCTTATTAGATCAACTGATGATTTAGATGGTGTTATTTTCAAAGAAGATCCGGCACACCTTGTTACTGCTCCTGACACTCCATTGGTTACTTTCGATAAAATTTATTGGAAAGTTCCTCACATTTTAGTTGATATGCCACAACAACTTGCTCTATCAAAAATATTAGAATCAAATAAAGATATATTGATAGGATTCAGGAGTTGGGAACTTGTTGAATATTCTTCTCTAACCGAAACAACCCGTCACACATGGCCGGTAAAAACAACTAGTAAACTAGAAGCTCCTCGTCATGTTGTGATTGGCTTTCAAGAAAACAGAAAAGGGAAAATTGTTAAAGATATGAGTAAATTTGACAATATTACCTTGTCAAATATTAGAGTATATTTAAATTCTGAAAGATATCCTTATCACGATTTGTACTTAAATTTCGAAGAAAACAAATTTTCTGCTTTATACGAAATGTTTGCCAACTTTAGACAGTCTTACTATGGTGTTCCAAATGAACCCATTTTTAATCCTGAACAATTCAAAAACATTAGTCCTATTACACATATTGATTGCTCCCATCAAAAAGAAACAATTCAAACGGGATCCGTAGTAATGAGAATTGAATTTGAGACACACAATGCAATTAAAAAAGATACTTCTGCTTATTGTCTTATTTTACATGACAAATTATTTAGCTACAACCCTCTTACTAAAATTGTGAAACAATTATAAACTTTATCCCCACTATTTTCATATTTCGATTTAATTTAAAGAAATTTTCAAAAGCTTTTAGTTTTAGTCATGACATCAAAACTACAACTACAAATTGAAAAATTTATTTTTAAAATTAATCAACTGAAAGAAGAAATTGCAAATTATTCAAGTAAAAAAAGTCTCATTAAAAAATTTGCTGCTTTGAAAATATGAGATTGGTTATAGATATTCAAGGATTCAAGGATGAAAAAAATAAATTTATACCGAAAGAGCTTGCAGCTTTTGATGGTTATGAAATGACTCATTACATTTTTAAAAGGCCTTTTCCAATGGAGTTTCTTTCACCTGATTGTCACAAGCAGGCGGTATGGTTAACGAAAAATTATCATTGTATACATTGGAATAATGGATTTACTCCATTACATCATTTCCCAAAAATAATTGAAACACTTACGAAGAAAGCAGATTTTGTTTTTGTAAAAGGAAGCGAAAAAAAGGATTTTATACAGAAATATTCTAAAAAGCCTGTGATTGAAATAGATGAACAACCAGCGCTAAAGCTAATGGAACCAAAATGCTTCTATCATTCAAAATCACCTTGTATGTGTGCTTTGACAAATGTGTTATTTTTATATGACAATTGTTTTATGAATGAATAAAAATATAAAAAACTTAATTACCTTTTTATTTTGCATTAACCAACCATGATTGAATACAATTAATATGATACCTTAAATCTAATTTTCTAAATTCATTTAAAAGTTCATACTCATTTTTATATTTTAAATAATCATTACAAAATTTAGCGGCTAATTTACATTGTTCCATTCGATCTATATTATTAACATATGCTGACAAATCTTGTGCTTCTGCGTCTTCTTCGCCTACAATTGATAAATATTGGAAGTATGCAGCAGATATAATAAACTCTTCATACATTTCAGTAACCATTTGCTCCATTGTAAATATTATTAAATTTATTCTTCCTTTTCAATTTCTTGAAGAATAGTATCCTCGTCAATAAATTGCTTCAAGTCTTTTAAATAGTAACCAAAGCCAATATCTTTTAGATCTTGAATAAGTTGAAAAAAATTTAATGTTTCAATGTATTTGTTGCAACAGAGGGCAGCCTTTACGAATTCCTCAGATTGATTACAATAAAAGTCTATCCACTCCGGACCACTTGCCATACAATATGAGAAATAGGTTTTTGAAAGATTACTAAATTTCTCCTCTAATAATTTAACTGCAATCAGCAACTCAGCCATTTCATTTATTTAACATAATATTTTAAATATGTAGGGGGACGTCTCTTGCGAATAGGATTAACTTTCTTTGATAATACCTGTTTTTTATCTTCGTATAATTGAAACCTCTTTTGGGTTGCAATAATAGCAGGTATAAATTGGCAATCTTCTCCTATAAATTCTATTAGGTGGCTTAATTCTCCTACAAAGTATGATTTCCCAAATGTATTGAAAAACGTAGTAAGGCTTATAATTCCTTCTAAATAATCATCACAACAGTCAATTGCTTCCAAATAATCTCGTTTCAGTGGATAAAACAGCTTGGTGTATTCATCTTTCGAAATCACTTCAAAGAAATTGAGATATTTAACTTTTAACTGTCTGATAGTTGTAGTTAATTTTTCGCGATTACACATAATTCACTTATTACTTGACACATTTTTTCTTTTTGTTTTATACAAAATTGGTGGAAAAATTCAAAAATAACTTTTTACGCAACTCGAGCACAGCTTAGTAAATGTGCCTCGGCATACTAAAATGATCATGATGCACCTATTTATAAGACTTAAGAATGCAAAATCAAATGTGGGAGAACAAAGAGAAAAAATTAAAAATATGATGCGAATGAGAATAAAAGGGGAGGAAGTTAAGAATGAGGGACATGAGAGAGAGGAAGAGGAGGAGGAGGAGGCGCTCCCATATTATAACTACTATAAATAAAAAATATACTTAGGGTCAAATACTTTTTGTATTTAACTTTTTTGTCTCAGTGTCTTATTTATTGAGATTGAAATTCCCTCATAAACGATTTTTTTTTATTTATTTTAAAAACAAAATCGGTGTACATATTTTTCTTTGCGGCAAACTTGTCAACACTCTTTCTACAGTCTTCATCGCCTGTGTTACTATTAACAAGTACTTTTAATATTTTTAAATAACTCCTGATTTCTGCAGAACTATTATTCGTTTTTGAAGCTCATTTAAAACGATGAGACAGTGCAAACCAAAATACAAATAGAAAAATACACAAAAAGTACACTATAGAAGTCCAATATCAACCTTTTTTTTATTATCTTTAAAAAATATCTAGACGTTTCGACCCATGTGCAAGGTCATCATCAGAGAGTATATGGTCTGTAAGTAGAATAGTGATGTAATTAGAATAACGTTCTATGGGTTGCTTATTCTAACCTAACTTAATAAATAAACAATGTTAGATAGAGTAAATTACAAAGTACAAGAAACGGTCCACAGTAACAAATATATCACCAACACATTATATAAACTATTAACGTGGGTTTTTAAAAAATAATATTCATCAAAATGTTCCCCCGCGGCGCGCTTATATAGCCTTTAGAAAAGGATGGAATGATCTACATATTTCTAGAATAATCTAAATTCTACAGGGCGAAAATAATTAAACCTAACCAGTGGCGGCTCGTGGTGAATTATATTGGGAGGTCAATAACAAATTTAAAAATAGGCATACTTAAAATAAAAATAAATACCTTGTCTTTAAATTGAGCTTTAAATTCTCTTGAAGTTCAGGTCTACTCTTCGTTCTTTAGAATTGGAAAAATGTTGAATGACACGTTCGTTAAAATTGGACGCACATTCCTTTTATAAACGATTTCAGGATACTTAACATGTTGTGTCTAGCTGAGTGTGAATATCAACGACTGTAGCATAGTTCACCGAACATTTCATGTGATTTGCAGAAAACGCATGTTCTTTTATTTTTTCTTAGTGCTTTAAGTCGTTAACACCAGTTTTGCACCATAATGAGTCCGACGAGTCCTTAGAAAACAAGAAAGAAACATAACAGTAAAATGAGTTAGAGACTGCACAACCACATATCCAGTTAGCTAAATCGCACGTACTTTTGCGAAAGTTTCGATGAACCTTTCTATTTTTGTCTTTACTAGTTTGTCGTATACTAAGTTCTGGAAAATTGCGACCACTTACCTTGAATTCGGTTATTTCCTCAAAATTAAGTTCGTTAGCACTCTTTAGTTGTTTAATTTTTTGCACTACCGACGTTTTATTTCATCTACATTCACAACTCAAACATAGACCACCTTGAAATTGGTTATTTTTGCAAAATTAAGTTCGTAAGCGCTTTTTAGTTGTTCATTCTTTTGCACTAGTCACTACCAACATTTTATTTCCTGTATATTTCCTACTCACACATGGATCATATAAATAAAAAAAATATATATTTCAAAAAACAGTTTATAAATCAATTTTCATCGATTAAAAACGTCCGAAACAATATCGCGTTAAAATATCGACCGCGCGACCTCTGAACAATTGAACTTCCGCATGGCGACGTAATGCCGCGACCGATCGATCGAATTATGAGAAGAGACTAGAGGCCGGCTGATGACCCAAATCGCGATTTCATATTCCATTTGGTATCACGTTCGGCTGTCGCTCGGTAGCTGTGAAATCTTCGGGTAGTTTCGTCAAGCTCAAGGTAATCAGGGCAATTCGGACTGCCTAGCCTAGCTTAGTATACCGTATTTTATTATGCCTAAGGAACGCAACGAGACTATTCGAACCGCCGCGCGCGGCTAATAGTGTAGCGTATTTAATTTTTCCCAAGGTTGGCGTTTTATTATAACTATTAGGAGGGACGGTCAAACGAATAATTTATTTTCTAAAATATTTTGGGGGGTCATTGAACAAATGACCCTACGGAAGACCCGCCACTGAACGTAACAGAATATTCGAGAAGGATTTTTGACACTCTCATAGTCGTTACATGGATAAAAACTAAGGTACTAAGTATACTTCATTAAAATAACAAATAGTAAATAAATTCACCAAAAATTTTACAAATCCATAAGTAAGACTAAATTCGCAACATTACATATGACCTAGGGTGTCTCAGAGAGTAGTCCAAAAGAAACCTAAGGATAGAGAACATCATTTTCAATCTTTTAACGCAATATGTTGTCATCCAAAATTCCACGGTTCAAAAGTTATTCGATATTTTAAAAAGTTTTGAGATTGTCAGCCTTTACTTATAAACTCAATACATTTGTTCGAATTTTGGTGCACATATGCTTTAATAATGGAGCTATTGGATAAATGAACATTTTTGGTTTAATTACTAATGTGAGCACAATTTTTATTGTAACTTTTGCAAAGAAGTAGCTTTTTGATAATAATAGGGTTTCAAATGAGTACGTTGGAATGAAACGGGACATTGTTAATTTTCACCTAATGTTAAAAATTGCTTTAGCCTATGCTAATTTCATAACAAAAAAAAAAGAAAAAATGCCTAAGGCTATTGGAACATTTATTAAAAATAAACATCTTTTATAAATAACCTAAAAAAACCAAAATAAATGAGCAAACTGTGCTTTGAAAAAAATCCAAAATAATCAATAATAATTGTTTTTAACATAAATTTTCAAAATGGCTGCTTCCAGCCACAGTACATAATCTACAGCGTCGCTGTTTTCCCTTATTTGATGAATTGCTACAGATATCCTTTGTTGCAGTTCTCGCTCAGACATGCCTTCTGTTGCATAGACAAGTTCTTTAAAATACCCTCAAATAAAATAGTCTAACTTACTCACCTTATTGTTCCACTGCGACCGATCCATTTATTTGAAAATGACAGGGGGCACCGTTATGCTGAAGCCACACATTCTCAAAGAAATAGTGGTATATCACTGCATTCAGATGAGGCGACAGCTCAAAGGAACCTGTGAACTCACCGTCCAAAATTCCACTCCATGAATTTACACTAAATGGGCGTTGAAGGAAGGTTTGTTTCAGTGGTACAAAATTAAG
The DNA here is from genome assembly GCA_030620095.1 of Kuschelorhynchus macadamiae. NCBI lineage: Eukaryota > Metazoa > Arthropoda > Insecta > Coleoptera > Curculionidae > Kuschelorhynchus > Kuschelorhynchus macadamiae. The sequence continues at coordinate 1,460,409 of JAUTXW010000406.1, read as the reverse complement.
CCCTATCGGTGTTAAGGGTAGAAAATATAGCTTGCACGATTTTTAGCTAGGTTTTGAGCCTTCGCACCTGCATATCGATATCTCTTAGAATAAGAACGATTAGGGATGTCAAAAGCTCCAAATGTTTGTTACAAGACATAGATGTACAGGGTGTCCAATTTTGGTTGTAAATGCAAGGTATCTCCGTTATTTGCAAATATTTAGGGTTGAGGTTTTCGCGACACCGTGCTACTTTTTTGTCAAACTCAAGCTGCCGTAATCAGATTTTCCATAGCCCGCCTCGTTTCGCAGATACCCCTCGTATCTCGGTTATCTTATAACGTATCGAAAAGGTAAAAACTGGCTCTTATAGAGTTTTTTACGTAGAATCCAGTGGCGTGGACAGATTTTTACTTGGGGCCGTCGTTTTTGATACATGACCCAAAGTTACGTTTTTTTTTAAATAGGACACCCTGTATATTTTTACGTAGGCCTATTCGTCTTATTATGAGCTTTTCAAAATATATAGTTATCTATACTTATTTTAACAATAAGGCTACAGTTTAAGTTTTTAAGAATATATTAAGTATATCTATTTTTCGTAATTAGCCATGTTCAAAAGAACTGCTCAAACTGATTTCCATTTTCTCTTAGACATCTCTCACACACTCTTGCAATTTTACCCAGTGCATTTGAAATCACTTCATTGCGTGCTTGTATTTGCAAAAATGCCTGCTCAGTGGTGTTACGCAGGTCTTGAACTGTGTTATGTCGGGTACGAAAAATACATTTTTTTAGGTGACCCCATAAAAAGAAGTCCAATATGGACAGGTCAGGCGACCTAGGATGCTATCGGACAGGTCCGTGCGTTCTAAATACCGCCTCACAATTTGGGAGTTATGTGCTGGAGCTCCGTCTGTTTGGAAATATATTTGATTCACATGTGCTAAAGGGACATCTTCTATGATTTCTGGCAATATATTTTGCAATATTTCAAGGTAGCGATTAGCAGTGAGAACTCCTTCAAAAATATGAAATTTTATTTTGGTTCCTAGTACGAAACAAGCGACATAAGCCAAATCTTCCTTGTTGCTCGCGTGGAAATATAAAATGTTGTTTTTCAGGTGACCAGTGTCTCGTATTGTGCCTATTAAATATTCCAGCACTACTTATATACGATTCGTCGGACCATATAACCGCCCTTCCAAAATTTTTGATAGTATTAATTTTTTGTAAATACCACTGGCAAAAATCAATACGTCGTTCTGCATCTCCAGGATGTAGATTTTGTACAACCCTGACTTTATAAGGTTTATACTTATGTTTCTTTAAAATCGTTTGAACCCGAGACTTGATTACACCCACTTCATTCTCTATTTTTCTACAGGACGTTACAGGCTTTACATTTACACTTGCTAAGACGTTAATGTCATCAGTCTCATGATTCTCTTCTTTTTGAAAGAACCAAAATTTATTAAATTCGATTTCAGTCTATAGAATATTAATTTATTTGGCTGCCTCCTTTCCGGATATCTATATAATAAAAGTTTAAGTTTTAAAAAAGACTGCAATAATAATTATGAAAATAAAACATTACCTAATGAAATAAAGCTTAGAAGCAGCGTTTATATTTTCATGACTCTCTATGAAACAGGTCAGCATATCATACTGCTCAAAGTTTTCAAATAATTAATTTGCAGCCATTTGTTAAAAAGTAATAATCAGAGCGACTAATTTAACAAGTCTATTAGTATTAACATCAAAACTTCATTTACTTTATGACAAAGCAGTGACAAAGCAGTGACAAAGCCATTTTTGACAATCAGTCCATGGCTTACTATGAAAAATATAGATCGATATTATTACAAACCTAAATTGCAGCCTTATTTTTTAAAATAAGTATAGATAACCATATATTTCTGAAAAGCTCATAATGAGACGAATAGGACTCCGTAAAAATATACAGGGTGTCCCATTTAAAAAAACGTGACTTTGGGTCATGTATCAAAAACGACGGCCCCTAGTAAAAATCTGTCTACGCCACTGGGTTTTACGTAAAAAACTCTATAAGAGCCAGTTTTTACCTTTTCGATTCGTTAAAAGATAACCGAGATACGAGGGGTGTCCCAAAATGCAACTTTTTCAATTTGGCCCTGTATCTCCGAAACGAGGCGGGCTATGGAAAATTTGATTACGGCAGCTTGAGTTTCACAAAAAAGTGACACGGTGTCGCGAAAACCTCAACCCTAAATATTTGCAAATAACGGAGATACCTTGCATTTACAACCAAAATTGGACACCCTGTACATTGTTTTGTCCTAGATCAAAAAATTTGGAAAAAATGCACAAATTTTTCGTTTTTAAAGAAAACTATTACTCTTTCAAGGTTGGCCTTGCTGACGCTATGACAGAATAAATATTTTGACAAGACAAACTTTTTACCTTCACATGGGCTCAGAATTTTGCAAATATCCTCTCAAATTATTTTAGTGGCCGTAAAAATGGATATAGATCAAAAAGTAGAACACATTTCACAAATCCTGCTAAAATTTTGTCAAGGTCTAATATATATTTCATGCCGAATTCTGTTTACCAAATGAACATAAATATAATAAAAAAATAATAATAATGATAAATAGAATATTGGTATCAAACATGACATCGGAGTAGAGGCTTTTTTCGGTATATACGAGATTCAGAAGTAATTTTATTTTTTGCTTTATACCGGATATATCTTAGTATGTTTTATGGTTCTTTTTCTATATTAATACAGGCTGTTTCCTAACTACGGTACGTAAGTCCAGGAGGTGATTCCTTAGGTCATTTTAAGAAGAAAAGTTTCAATGAACATTTGTTTGAAGTTGTCTCGATTCTGAGATACAGGGTGTTAAAGTAAAACAAAAATCGTTTTTTTGTAAATATCATAAATATCCTTAGTCGATTTGGTTGAAATTTGGCACTATTATTTGTAGTACTAAGGCCCTAATTTAGCCTTAACTAGATTGAAGTTATTGGATCCAGTGGTGTCTCAAGGGGCACAGCAACTATCAATATTGAGAAAAAAAGTACGCCACTGACCCTTTTTTGCAGTTTTTATAACTTTTTTTGTTTAAATAACTAAAAATACAACTTTTTGGTCTGTTGTGTTTTGGATAAAAAAATCACTTTAAACCACTCTAAATGTTTTTACACCCACCTGTAGGAGTTTACCTTACTGGTATCGGCATACAGTGATATACAGTGTCACTGTCAATAGTGGCGGCTTTTCCATAGGTCCATTTGGTCAATGACCCCCAAAAATATTTCAGAAAATAAATTATTGGTTTGACAGTCCCTCCTAATAGTTGTAATAAAATGCGAACCTAGGGAAAAGTTAAATACGCTATAGTATTAGCCGCGCGCGGCGGTTCGAATGGTCTCGTTGCGTTTCTTAGGCATACTAAAATACGCTATACTAAGCTAGGCTGGGCAGTCCGAATTGCCCTGGTTACCTTAAAGCTTGACGAAAGTACCCGAAGAATTCCCAGCTACCGAGCGGGTATCTATCCAGGTAACGTGATAGCAAGTCGAATATGAAATCGCGATTTGGGTCGTCAGCCGATCTCTTCTCATAATACGATCAATCGGTCGCGGCGTCACGTCGGCATGCGGAAGTTTAGTTGTTCAGAGGTCGCGCGGTCGATATGAAAATTGATTTATATACTGTTTTTTGCAATATATACTTTTTTATTTTTATGATCCATGTGTGAGTTGGAAATAAAATGTTGTTAGTGACTAGTGCAAAAAAATAAACAACTAAAAAGTGCTTACGAAGCTTACAAACTTAATTTTGTAAAAATAACCAATTTCAAGGTGGTCTATGTTTGAGTTGTAAATGTAGATGAAATAAAATGTTGGTAGTCCAAAAAATTAAACAACTAAAGAGTGCTAACAAACTTAATTTTGAGAAAATAACCGAATTCAAGGTAAGTGGTCGCAATTTGCTAGAACTTAGTATACGACAAACTAGTAAAGACAAAAATAAAGAGGTTCATCGAAACTTTCGCAAAAGTATATACGATTTAGCTAACTGGAAATGTTCGGTGAACTATGCTACGGTCGGAAGTGTTGATATTCGCACTCAGCTAGACACAGCTTATAGAAAATCCCTTAGAGATTTTAACTAAAATGTATCGAAAAATGGTTATATTTTAAACAAAATTATAAATTGTGTCAAATTTTGTGGGGCATTCGTGGCCATGATGAAACGGCTTTGTCTGAAAATCCAGGGGTTTTTCGAGGGCTTATAAATTTTGTTGAGGAGTTGGGCCAAGATAGACTATCCGCTTTAGCAATGTTAAGTATCGAGAAATCGTTTATAAAAGGAATGTGCGTGCAATTTTAACGAACGTGTCATTTAGCATTTTTCCAATTCTAACGAACGAAATTCGGAAGAGGCACGGAGAATTTACCAAGACAGATATCCTAACAGAGTAATTCCATGTGCTAAAACATTTAGAACGATACATGCAAGATTAAGTGAAACTGGTAGTTTTAATAAAAATACAGGTGATGGAAGACCACAACAACGTCTGAACTAGAAGAAGCTATACTTAATCCGGTCGAAGAAGATTGCACTGCAGCTTCAAGTCAGCCCAAAAACAGTTTGGAAAGTTTAAAAAAGAAATCTACTGTACTCATATCACATACAGCGGGTTCAAGCTTTGCTACCTCGGGATTTTCACCCAAGATTAATGTTTTGTAGGTGGTTGCTTCATACCAAACATTTTATTTACGGACGAGGAAACTTTTTCACGGGATGCTATCATTAATTATCATAACAACCATTTTTGGGCCGACGAAAATCCTCACGGTATTAGAGAAAGTCGGAATTATTGTTGACTACCTAATTGGTCCATTTTTCTACCAGCAAGATTAATAAGGTCCTTGCTCGTCAGTATCTCGACATTACTTTTATCCTAATCGCTGGATAGGACGTGTAGGACCTCAAAATTGGCCAGCTCGTAGTCCTGATATAAATCCTCCAGATTTCTATTTATTTTATCTGATGGCTCTGGTTTCTAAAACTCCTGTACTAGATGTAAACGACTTGAGAAATCGACAATTGTAATGTCATAAGGAATACTCCAGGGATTTTTAAATGTGTCAGACAATCAATGACGAAGCGATTGCAATCGTGTATTTTATCAGATGGTAGTCATTTTGTTCATCTACTTTAAGGTCGAAACTGTTTATTTTTCATTTTTCTGTAATTTATGTACAGGGTGTCCAATTTTGGTTGTAAATGCAAGGTATCGCCGTTATTTGCAAATATTTAGGGTTGAGGTTTTCGCGACACCGTACCACTTTTTTGTCAAACTCAAGCTGCCGTAATCAGATTTTCCATAGCCCGCCTCGTTTCGGAGATACAGGGCCAAATTGAAAAAGTTGCATTTTGGGACACCCCTCGTATCTCGGTTATCTTTTAACGTATCGAAAAGGTAAAAACTGGCTCTTATAGAGTTTTTTACGTAGAATCCAGTGGCGTAGACAGATTTTTACTCGTGGCCGTAGTTTTTGATACATGACCCAAAGTCACGTTTTTTTAAATAAGACACCCTGTATATTTTTAGGGAGTCCTATTCGTCTTATTATGAGCTTTTCAAAAATATATGGTTATCTATACTTATTTTAAAAAATAAGGCTGCAATTTGGGTTTGTAATAATATCTATCTATATTTTTCATAGTAAGCCATGGACTGATTGTCAAAAATGGCTTTGTCATAAAGTAAATGAAGTTTTGATGTTAATACTAATAGACGTGTTAAATTAGTCGCTCTGATTATTACTTTTTAACAAATGGCTGCAAATCAATTATTTGAAAACTTTGAGCAATATGATATGCTGTTTCATAGAGAGTCATGAAAATATAAACGCTGCTTCTGAGCTTTATTTCATTAGGTATTGTTTTGTTTTCATAATTATTATTGCAATCTTTTTAAAACCTTAAACTTTTATTATATAGATATCCGTAAAGGAGGCCGCCAAATAAATTAATATTATATAGGCTGAAATGGAATTTAATAGATTTTGGCTCTTTTAAAGAGCCCAGATCAAAGAAATATAACAAAGAAAATCGTGAGGCTGATGAAATTAACGTCTTAGCAAGTGTAAATGTAACGCCTGTAACGTCCTGTAGAAAAATAGAGAATGAAGTGGGTGTAAACGGTTCAAACGGGTTCAAACGATTTTAAAGAAACATAAGTATAAACCTTATAAAGTCAGAGTTGTGCAAAATCTACATCCTGGAGATGCAGAACGACGTATTGATTTTTGCCAGTGGTATTTACAAAAAATTAATACTAACCAAATTTTGGAAGGGCGGTTATATGGTCCGACGAATCGTATATCGTTTCGTACTCGGAACCAAAATAAAATTTCATATTTTTGAAGGTCTCACTGCTAATCGCTACCAAAATGCAAAATATATTGCCAGAAATCATAGAAGATGTCCCTTTAGCACATGTGAATCAAATATATTTCCAACAAGAGGGAGCTCCAGCACATAACTCCCAAATTGTGAGGCGGTATTTAGAAGAGAACTTCCCCGAACGCTGAATTGGAAAGCACGGACCTGTCCGCTGGCCTTCTAGGTCGCCTGACCTGTCCATATTGGACTTCTTTTTATGGGGTCACCTAAAAAATTTAATTTTTCGTACCCGACATAACACAGTTCAAAACCTGCGTAACACCACTGAGCAGGCATTTTTGCAAGCACGCAATGTAGTCATTTCAAATGCACTGGGTAAAATTGCAAGAGTGTGTGAGAGATGTCTAAGAGAAAATGGGAATCAGTTTGAGCAGTTCTTTTGAACATGGTTAATTACGAAAAATAGATATACTTAATATATTCTTAAAAACTTAAAATGTAGCCTTATTTTTAAAATACGTATAGATAACTATATATTTTTGAAAAGCTCATAATAAGACGAATAGGACTACGTAAAAATACGCAGGGTGTCCGATTTAAAAAAAAGTAACTTTGGGTCATGTATCAAAAACGACGGCTCCGAGTAAAAATGCCCACGCCACTGGATTCTACGTAAAAAACTCTATAAGAGCCAGTTTTTACCTTTTCCATACGTTAAAAGATAACCGAGATACGAGGGGTGTCGCAAAATGCAATTTTTTCAATTGGGCCCTGTATCTTCGAAACGAGGCGGGCTATGGAAAATCTGAATACGGTAGCTTGAGTTTGACAAAAAAGTGGCATGGTGTCGCGAAAACCTCAACCCTAAATATTTGCAAATAACGGAGATACCTTGCATTTACAACCAAAATTAGCCACCCTGTACAGTAATTAATATTTATAATATATTTTCTCGAGAACGGAGCTAGATACGTTGTATTTTTAGTTGCCTAAACTGAAAAAACTAAAAAAACTGCAAAAAGAGTCAGTGGCGTACTTTTTTTCTCAATAATAATGGTTGCGGTGTCACTTGAGACGCCACTGGACTTAATAACTTCAATCTAGTTAGGGCTGAATTAGCGTCTTAGTACTAAAAATGACACTGCCAAATTTTAACCAAATCAGCTTAAGGATATTTATGACGTTTATAAAAAAACGATTTTTTTAAAAAACGTTAACACACCGTATCTCAGAATCGGGACAACTCCGGATACATGTTCATAGGAACTTAAGGAATCACCTCCTGGAGTTACGTAACGTAGTTAGGAAACACCTGTATAGTAGTTTTAAGAAGTTCGTTTTTTTGATTTTTTTTAATAATTTTTTACTTGGTGTTAGACAACTAATTGACAGTAATGAGGCGGTAAGAAGAAATTATTTTTTCTTTTTTGGTGCGATGAAATAAAAGCTTTCGGTTTAAAGCGTTTCTTTAAATAATATATAAGCTCTAGCTTTTCCACCACATACAGTGAGTAATTTCTTCAGTACTTCTAAGGAAATTTAACACCAAATATCACACCATCATAATCAATATAATATAACTGTTAAAGACAATATAACACGTACAATTCACATTAATATAAGTTCATGACTAATAATGTTTAACCTAAAATTTCAACAGAGAATCCTCACTAGTATGAAAGACACGTTCACATCACAACACTAATATTCATCCTTAAAAGAATCGGTGGAAAAACCCCTGAGGCTCGGACTTTTCAGTGTCAAATTAATTTTGAGAATAAAAAAATGTGTCAGTTATTGATGAAATATTTGCCGCAACGTTTCTAAGAAGGTATGAAAAGACACCGCCTATGTGTTCTAAATAAAAATTAAAGGAATTATTGAATATTTACATCACGTACTGGTAGTATTCAAAATAATACATGTAGTTATTTGCCTGATCATCTAAAATGTAGGACGAAAGAATACCTAAACTTGACTTTTATTCAATTTTTTGATACCGTTGGTATACTGGGTATGCCACATACAATGTTAATGGCACATTAGAAGTATCTATAGAACCGAAATTTGGTGCAGAGGGCATAGCAGCTTGCGACCCATATAATTGTGAGTGCGGATAAGACTAGTTATGTCCGAAAAGTGAGGCATCTGAAAAATGTGTTACCGGAAGTGTCAAATCTGCACGTGTACATACCATGTTGTCAAAAGTTAATTTTTATCCACAAAAGACCCCGCACGGGAACCCATATAAAACGATTCTCGTTGGAATTTCTTCATTTTTACGTCCCTCGTAAAAGGCAAGTATTGTAATCGTAAAAATATCACTCTCCGAGATTTTTTCAGATCTTCACGTTCCAGGGTCCCTAGATGACGAAAAACATGGTATCTCAATTCCGTGGGCCTGTCTGTCTGTCTGTCTGTTCGCGGCGTAGCTAAAAACTGCTTATCCGATTGACTTCAAATTTTGGTCAAACCTTAAGAGTCATATGGGGATGACCTGGTAACATTTTGGTAAAAATCCAATATGGCGAAACAAAATGGCGGTCTACTGAAATGTTAAACAAATTATTATTAAAAACTACTCATCCAATTTTGCAAAAAAATCAATCGTTATGTTGAAATCAAGTGGTAAAATTTTAGTACAAATCCAAGATGGCGGAAGAAAATGGCGTCATAATAAAATATTTAAAAATTCAGTCTGAAAAACTGCTTAATGATTTGATTTCAAATTGTGTATCATAAGTAATTGTGGTATAGGGATTAACTAGTAAAATTCTGGTACTAATTCAAGGTGGCCGAACAAAATGACGGCCAAATAAAAAGTATGTAATCGTGAAAAAATCACCCCCTCAGGTTTTACACGTCTTAACATTTTAGCGTCCCTAGATGCCAAAAAAATATGTTTTATCAATTTCGTCGGTCCGTCTATCGGTATGTCTGTCTGTTAGTTCGCGGTATAGCTTAAAGACTACTTACCCGATTGACTTCAAATTTTTATCAAAAATTAAGGGTCATATGGGTATGACCTGGTAATATTTCGTTAAGAATCCAAAATGGCGAAACAAAACGGCGGCGTAGTGAAATGTTAAAAACATTATTATAAAAAAACTGCTTATTCAATTTATTTTAAATTTTGCATTAAGGATTTACATGTCTTCATGTTTTAGCGTGCTTAGATGCCAAAAAACATGTTTTATGAATTCCGTCGGTCCGTCTGTCAGTCTGTGTGTCAGTTCGCGACATAGCCTAAACACTACTTACCCGATTCACTTCAAATTTTGACCAAAAACTAAGGGTCATATGGGGATGGCCTGATAATATTTTGGTAAAAATCGAATATGGTGTAACAATGTTAAAAAACCTTTGTTAGAGTGATGTATTATCTGGGGTTAAGATCCAGTAAAAAAAAACAAGTATTTTTTTTAAATTGTCGTCGTCGTCGCAACTTAATTGTTGCATCCTCAGGATACATATAAAGGTCTTATATCCTGCATGAAACCCATATTATCAGTACTTTTACTCCGTTGCTCCGCATAGATTACCTAGATATTAAGTTTCTAAACGGTTTTCGTTAACAATCCTTTTGTTGTTATGTTAGAGTGGTGTATCATTATCCAGTAAAAAAAAAACAAAAGTCTACTTTTAAATAGTGGTCGTTTCGTAATTTTATTGTTGCATCTTCGTGACACATATGTAGAATCCATATCCAGCATGAAACCCATACCAACAGTCTTTACATATTCCTTTGATTTATCTCTCAATTAAAACATTTTTTAGTCAATGAACCCATAAACCGAAAATCAATTACCTGCGTAATTATCGACACCGACGCCCTCTGGCGGGTGTCGAGGCGACGCGACGGCGCTCTCGGTCGTGCATCTTGATGGGGCGCGAACTCGCTGAAATTAAATTTAATCGGTCCCCGGGGCCGTATCATTAGCCACGCGAGGGGGCTTTAATAGCCCCTCGCCGGACCCCATTATCGAGCTTCGATTACCGTCATTTTCATAAATTCGCCAGAGAGTGGGCGCAGCCGGATGGGTTCATTCGGATATTCTTCATTCTTCGTTTGTTTCGTCGTTCGTGTGTTTTAGTGAAGCAATGCGGAAATACGTAGTAAAAAAAATTAGACCGCAAAAAATTTCATATGTCTTACTTATTTTTCTCCAGAAATAATTAATGGTGCCTCGAGAAGCAATTCTCAAGGTCAATTTTCTTTACAACGTTAGAAACCTCTGTAGTACAAAAAAAAAAGGTATATTTCTTTTTCCCAGAACTTTCCTGGTTATAAATCCTAATTAGGAATAGTAAAGTATAATTCTAATTAGTGTCGCATCTAGTTATTTAGTAAAAGTAAAAAGTTAAAAATACAATGTGTTTTCATGCCGGGTGTACATCGGTTCGCTGCTGTCGTTCTAAAAAGAACAGTTTTGTTGACGTTTCGCCAAAATAACATTTGGCATTTTCGAAGCTTTCTTTCTCGCGTCCGAATAGAGATTGAAGTGTTGGTTTTTTTTTTTTTTTGTGTCGATGGGGAATGCTTTTACGCACGACTCCATCCCAACCGGGAGACGGTGTGGGACTCGCATTACTGCCAGCTTGCTACACTTGACAGATTGCCATACCCACTAAACCCCACCGGGCCCCCATCAGATGGACCGTCATTGGGCAAGCCCAAGGGTCCTTCGATGGGGTTGATGCCGTCCTTCCGCCAGAGCCAGTTGAGGTACCTGGTATCCTCTTCTTTTACCTCAGGTTCAACTACAGCTCACGCCGGAGCCAGCTGAGGTACCTGGGAATCCTCTTCTTGGAGATTTTTGTTGGCCACATGAGTTGCTTAAGAATTTTTGCAAGTAAGATCTAGCTCCTGAGGAGCACGGAGGCTCTGAAGTTTTGATTCACTTGCATCCATTCTCAAGCACTTTTAACGCAGAAGTCCGTGTCTTGGTCTTCTGTGTTTTGTCCTATTGTTGTGGTTTGGAGCTAGTGGATTCACCAGGTCTCGTATATTTTCATTATGATGGTTTTCGGCTGCTCTGAAGGCTCGGGTAGCCTTTTGTTGCATAAAGTCTTCAATTTGTGTCCATTGAAGATCTCTCTGCAAGTCCTCATTCCTGATGAACCACGGGGCATCTGCCGCCATCCTTATCAGTTTGTTTTCTGTCCTCTTGATTTTTAGAAGGTTTGTTTTTGACGCATAGCCGTAAGCTGTGGAGCCGTACGTTAGTTGGCTTCTTGCTACTGTTTTGATGAGTAGCATCTTTGTCCTGATTGCCATTTCGCTCTTTCGGCAGAGCAATGGATAAAGTTTATTCATTGCCTGTCTGGCTTTGGTCCTCGCTGCGTTGATGTGTTTGGTCCAAGTCAGTCGTTTGTCTATGGTCATACCTAGGTACTTGATCTCGTTGGACCATGGAATCTCCACTTCTCCAACTCGGATTCTGGCTCTGGCAGTCAGTCTCCTTCGTTGGAAAAGTATGGCTTCTGGGGATTGATCCTGACACTTAATGCACCAGTCATTAAGGTCATTTATATCTTCTTGCAGTCGTCTTCCCAGGATGCGGGTGCTTCTGCTTTTGTGTAGGATGGCGGTGTCATCTGCGTAGAGTGCTGTTATGCCCTCGTCTCCTATCAAGCAAGGGTCCTAGTACCGACCCTTGTGGAACTCCTGCTACCAGTCCTCTTTGTTCAGAGTGGGTATCATTCACTTTGACGGAGAATGTCCTGTCTCTTAGGTAGCTGCGTATTATTTTAATGCTTCTTCTCTCGTATCCGGCCACAGACATTTTGTACACCAGTCCTTGGTGCCACATCCTGTCGAAGGCCCTCTCGATGTCTAGGAAGACTGCTCCTGTGGCTTCTCTGTTGTTGAATCCTTTTGTGATGTATTCAGTTGCTCTGAGGACTTGTTGTTCAGATGAGTGACCAGCCCTGAAGCCGAATTGCTCGTCTGGAATGGCATCTAGCTCTTGGGTCTCATCTTTTAGTCTTCTAGCTATGGCTCGCTCAGCTACTTTGCCTAGTGCAGGGAGTAGACTTATGGGCCTGTAGTTTTGCGGTAGGGTGCGGTCCTTGCCTGGTTTTTCCAGGACTATGACCTCCGCCTTTTTCCACATGCTGGGGAAGTGGCATGTCCTCAATATGGTGTTGATGATGTTGGCCATCGCACTGTAACCTTTTCTTGGAAGGTACTTCAGCATCTTATTGGTAATGCCGTCGGCTCCAGGGGCTTTTTTCACCTTTAGCCTTTTTATTATGTCTCTGACTTCTCCAGGGGAGACAGGAGTTGGATTGTGTTGAGGTAGAACCTGTGCGTCCAGATCCCTTACAATCTCGTTGACCTCTTCTATGTGTTCGTCGTCTTCGTTGGGGTGATGGTTTAGCTGACCTTGCTGAACAATGGCGTCGGCAAGGATCTCAGCTTTGTCTTGATCTGAGTAGACAGGGCCGTTTACACTTTGAAGAGGCGGTAAGGGTCGTTTGTCAGACCTTAAGGCACGCTGCATTTGCCATGCAGTCTGGTGAGTTGTATCCAGGGATTTCACTTTTTCACTCCACTTGTTATCCCGGTATTCCTTGAGGCTGTCCCTCAGGAATTGGGAGTGGCGATTTAGTACAATCCTGTCTTCTTCCTCTCGGGTCCTGGCGTAGACCCTTCGGAGTCGTCTATTTGTTCGGAAGTGTTATTGGCTGCGACGCTTCTTTTTATTTCCCCACCTGGGGCCGTTGGTCGTTATTTATGTTTTCCGGATGGTGCTGTTGTTGTTGAGCTAATTGCGCTTGAGTTTTTGCGATTTTAGATTTGTCGATTATTGTCTTCCATACTGTTGGTAGTTTTAATGTTTCGTCCCTTTTATTCAAACCACCTTGTTTTTCAATTTCTATGGTTTCTTGGATTATTCTGGTCTTATAATGTTCTATATTGGCAATCTCCCTACACCTATCGAAATTAATTTTGACGACGGTGTCCCGATAATGTAAGACTAAAGCTGAGGTTGTTTGTTTGTTTCTGATGCTGCGTTTGCTCTTGCTGATATTCGCCTGTTAGTTTGCCCCACGTACATCTTTTCACAGTCCTGGCACGGAATGCTGTATACTCCGTGGTTTTCCAGTTTGATTTTATCTTTTGGGTTTCCAAGTAGTTTACCTATAGTTATTTGTGACTTGTGGATTATTTGTATGTTGTGTTTCCTGAGAATTCTTCCGATTCTGTCTGTTGTACCTTTTACATATGTTAAGACTACTTGTTGCTTCCCCGGTTCATCTGTTTTCGTTGTTCGTTGTTCGGGAACACTGTGCATTAATAGCTTTCTTTATGGTGCAATTTGTGTAGCCATTTTGCTTTAAATCACTAGATATTACCTAGAGTTCGTTTTGTCTAGTCTGTGATATTAGAGTATTAGCTACAGCTTGAATTTGTGTACTGTACACGGTGTATTCGAAATGCCCCGTTATGCAGTTTTGTGACCAAAACATCTAAAAATTTGTAGTTTCTTGTTTTCCCCTAACTCTAGAGTAAATTCTATTCTAGGGTGGACTGAATTTACGGGAGTCAGAAATTTTTCGAGCTTTGTATGACTATGTGGCCACATAATAAATATATCATCCACATAACGAATCCATAATTTGGGCTTTAAACTTGCTTTCTCAAGGGCTTCTTTCTCGAAGTATATCATGAATAAATTCGCGACTACTGGTGATAGCGAGGACCCAATTGGAGTACCATCAATTTGTTTATACATGTGCTCGTTGAATGAAAAATAAGAATTTTTAAGGCAATGCTCCGAGAGTTGTATTATATGTGCCTGGAAATCCTCGTTCATAGCAATCCTGTCCAATGCTTCGTCGATGGGAATACTGGGATACAACGATTTGACATCTAGGCTTGCTTTGATATCGTCTTTTTCAAGAACGATATCTCGTATAATTCGAGTGAAATGCTCCGAGTTTTTTTACAAATGAATGAGCTTTTTCGACAGCTGGTTGCATAATTTCAGCAAGATATTTCTCCAGTTTTTGTAGCGGTGAATTATCCGCACTAACAATAGGTCTGATCGGAGCCCCTGGTTTGTGTATTTTTGGTAAACCATAGAGTTTAGGACATCTGGTCGACTTTTCCCGTGGTATGATTTTTTGTTGAATTTCGGGGTTTATTGGTGAACTTTTTATTTTATTTTTAGTTGTTTTTTCTAGGTACGTTGTCGGGTCCCTCGGAACAGGCCTTTAATAATTGTCTTGTAGGATATCCTGCATTTTTTGTACGTAGTCTTGGGTATTCATAACCTTTATCTGCTGGAAAGATTGTTATGTCTTTATTTTTTCGAAGGTTTGTTAGGGTCCTTTGTCCAGTGGCATTTAGGTTTTGTTCTGGTGGTTTGTTTGATCTTAAAATTCTTAGCACTTTTTGTCGAATCCTCTTTGCTTTTGTTTCTTCAGAGGAGTCAAGGACAGCTTCCACTTCAGCTATTATTTCTTTTGGGATTTTCTTAGGAGATATCCCAAAATTAAAATTAATACGAATTTTTCACTTTTTGAGAGATTGTAGAATGATATATTACGCACTAATTTATCGTGTTTCTCAATAAAGGGTGAATGATGTTACTTAGTTTAAGGTGCAACGTTAAAATTTCTTTCTCTGTCTCGGCTAGTTGTTTTCTAGTTTAATGGATTTGTTCTCTTAATAAGTGTTTTCATTCCGGGTGTACATCCGTTCACTACTGTCCTTCTGAAAAGAACAGTTTTGCTGAGGTTTCAAACCTCCGTACACACACATATATATATATATATATATATATATATATATATATATATATATATATATATATATATATATATATATATATATATATATATATATATATATATATATATATATATATATATATATATTATATATATATATATATATATATATATATATATATATATATATATATATATATATATATACACAGTGACGGCAAACGATACCTTACGAAAATCTGAACCGCTGCTAGTTAGAAATTGGTCTAAAATATCTTGAATATTATAATCATTGTTGCTATTGTTAGGGTGTACATCTGTTGCATTAAAGAACCTTATTAAGTTTAAAAAATAATTTATTCATTACAAAATTTGAAGAACAATACATTTTCAAGCGGCAAACTAATTGGAAACGTATGTCTGAATCAACATTTTCTAACAACTTATAAGTTTTTGTCTCAATCGAGTACCTAGTATATAGTTGGATATCCATTGGCTTCAATTATTTTTAAACGCCTGCTATAGTCAAAAGCAGTGTTATCGTGCGGGTCATACGATTTATAAATGACACATTTTTTAAGTTTGATTTTCTTTTATTACGTGTAATCATATCCTCCGCTTAAAATCCGGAAGATGAATTAGATAGACCTATGATATTTTCATATGAAAAAAGAGGTTAAACATATAAATACCAGCAGTTGCAAAAATCTTTGAGCGATGTCACTTCAAAGTCAGATTGACAAGTCAGTGACAAAATGAGTAATAGAAAACAATTTTCGGGTTTTTTGCATCCACAAGCGAAAAAAATGGTATTAAATCTAATAAAATATTACGAAAATGAAAATTCAACGGCCAATATCCAGGAGACAGTAGCAAAAGCTCTAGGAATCGGTATAAGGACTGTCCAGAAAATTGTGCATGAAAAAAAAAGCATAATTTACTACCGAAGAAGATTAAGAAATGTACACGAAAAAAGCCAAAGACAGAAGTCTTAAGTGACAATGTAAAAATGGATGTTCGTAATGCAATTTACGATTTATACATATCAAAAACTAATATAACCCTTCAAGTTTTAAAAGAAGCTTTAAAAAATCGAGGCATATTGGAAATTGGACTAAAATCGTTGTCAAGGTTAATAAAAATGTTGGGTTTGCGATATAAAAAGGACTGTAATCGAAGATTTTTATGCGAGTTGCCACATATAGCAAGTCAGCGTATCCAGTTTTTAAAGAAATACACGGAAAATGTTAATTCAATATTTAGAAAAGTGGTATTTTTAGACGAGACTTGGATATTTTCTAATGAAAGTGGTCCGAAATCTTGGCAGAACGAGTCGGTAAAAAATGTCAAGAGAAAAAAGAGATGTGGGATGGGAAAACGGTTCATCATTATGCATGCAGGTTCTTCAACAGGATTTCTCCCAGGTGTAAGTTTACTGTTTTCTTTAACATCCAAAAGTATGGACTACCATGATAATATGAACTGTGAACTGTTTGAAAAGTGGTTAAAAGAACAACTGATTCCAAATTTAGATGCTCTATCTTTAATCATTCTGGACAATGCATTTTATCATCCAAGAATCTTAAATAAACAACCTACTTCATCCTGGAAGAAAGGTGATATTTATGACTGGCTAATAAAACAAAAACAAAATCCTTTACCCAATATGCTGAAACTAGAACTTCTTTCAATGGCAAAATCTATTAAAAAACCAACAATATATGCCGTAGCTGAAATATTACGGGAAAATGGACATAAGGTTTTACGACTGCCGCCATACCATTGCCAGTTTAACGCAATAGAATTAATATGGGCTGGGGCAAAATCATATTACGAAAAACACGTGAACGATGGTCTTACATCAGATGAAGTGCAAATTGTTTGGCAAGATTCATTAAATTATATTACGCCGGAGTACTGAAAGAAATCTGTGGAACATACGGAGAAATTAATATGGGATTGGTGGAATCGAGAACGAGTTCTAGATGTCGAAATAGCACCAATGATCATTGCGCCTTTTGAGGACGACTCAGAAGATGAGGACTTTTTAAGTGATGATGATATTTTTTAGTCTATAATATTAAAAAGTTTCTGAAGGATTATATTAGTCTTTGACGTGTATAAATCATAAATTGCATTATTAATATCCATTTTTGCATTGTAACTTAAGTTTATTGCCTTTGAATTTTTTCGTGTACATTTCTTGATCTTCTTCGAAAGTAAATTATGTTTTTTTTTCATGCACAAGTTTCTTTACATTCCATATACCGATTCTCAGAGCTTTTGCCACTGGCTCCTGGGTATCAGCCAGTGAATTTTAATTTAAAAAAAATTTTATTAGATTTGACACCATTTTTTTGCTTACTTTTTTAGTACATTTGTAATTTTGTAGGCAATAAATAAATAATTATAGAATACTTGTTCCAATTTTAAAACATGTTTAAAATAAGTAAATTTTTTTATTAATTACAAGACAAAATTTGATATATAAAAACCGGTAAAATCGCTTTACCAGAAACTCGGGGCTAACGAAAAATACAGGCTATATATATATATATATATATAAATATATAAGTATATATATATATATATGTATATATATTTATATGTATATATATATATATATATATATGTATATATATATTTATATGTATATATATATATATATATATATATATATATATATATATATATATATATATATATATATATATATATATATATATATATATATATATATATATATATATATATATATATATATATATATATATATATATATATATATATATATATATATATATATATATCGCCTGTATTTTTCGCATGCTTGGCCCTTAATTTTAGACTGAAATTTGAAGAAATCGGATAAGTAGTTTTTTAGCTATGCCGCGAACAGACAGACTGACGGACAAACATACCTACAGACAGACAGATTTGAGAAAATATGTTTTCCGGCATCTAGGAACCCTTAAACGTAAAGATCTGAAAAAATGTCACGAGGGAAGTAATAACTAATTATCTTGTGTTTTTAATAAAAGTGTATAATATTTTTGCAAAATTAAATTTTTTTGTTATCACAATACAAAAAAAACAAGTTTTCTTTGCACAGGGGTGGCCCGCATTTAAATAAATGACACTGTATAAGTGGTTAGATTTTTAGGTCAAGCGGAGCTCATAATTTTTGGTGATTGATAAAAAAATCTCACTTTCATTAAGTGGCTGTATAAACAGAACATATCCTGATTGTTCTAGTGATTCGAACCGCCTTCCAACTTTATTAAGACGCTTGCCATTTTGTGTATTTTTGTTTTTGCCAACCAAAAAGTTTTAACTAAATACATATTTAGCGAATTTTCTTATTTAGTCCCTCGGCATTTACTATATAAAATAATAGTAGGAAGTTTAACGGCCATTCAGACAAATAATTCTGCCTTTGATAAGCTTATTCAGGTATAGGGTCCAAAACTCATGGACCATTATACCGACAAGCCTTTAAGCATTTTTCATCATCTCTACCGGCACACTTGACGACGTTTCGCCCTTTTGGGGCTCATCAGGCCAATGCTGCCTTATGGTAGAGATGATGAAAAATATTCAACGGCAGTTTGAATATACACGATGAAAAGTTAAGGTAGTAAGAAATTAACCTAAAGAGTAAAGCGTCATCTATGGGTATAAGAAATATAAAATAATATGAAGTGGCTATCTTAATAATATTGTGTAATATAATAAAAAAAACTATTTTCTTTCTCCCTGTATATTTGTAAATAGCCCATCGAGATTTGTATTCACTGTGTTTTCCGATTTGATTCATAATTTTGGTGATCTTTGGACCCGCACGGTAAGACCGCATTCGACTATAGGCATGGATTGTAAAGTTAAGCCTTTTTTAATAAAATTAATTTTTATTATATTACATGAAATTATAATTAAAAAAACGGTAATTAAAATTGAAAATTGATCCGAGCCTCTTTTCGAGGAAAAAAAAAATGATTTTTAAATAAATTTATTCCAACCTGTTCGTCCTTACTGTATATATGTATATATGTTTTTTGACAGATCCGGGAGTACATCCGTTGGTTTGCAAATTCTGCAGTCGTTTCACCAAAATCTCATTTGCCATTTTCGATGCTCGTAAAATGAGGGTATAATTAATTGCTTTTTTTCAGCGTTTAAAGGTGCTAGATATTTAAAGTTTTTTTGACGCCAGTTGTTGGTGACTGACATTGCTAATCCTTTTTTATAATAGTCTAGCTTCCGATGAGTTTTTTGCCTGAGATTTTGTTGCATTCGATGGTACTTATTTAATGTAGCATTGAGGATAGCCAGTTTGTCGAAAGGGCTCTGCTATGATATTCAACTTCTATATTATACATGTTATACAGACAGACTGTTTTGTTTCATTACTAAAAATATTATCCGCATTAATTTCAATACTTTCAATGGCTTAAGACGACTCGCCTATGTACATACGTCATCCATCATTCGACAAAGAAGAACATCGCGTGCCAAAGAACCGAATCGCCGGAAGAATTCAGAATGCATGTAGGCGACGAAAAGGCGCATTTGCATTCTCCGTCGCTCCAAACAAACAACGCATCAAGAGGACACGTCCGATTTATTTTATTTTATTTATTTATATTCGACGGCGGCTGCCTAATTTGTATACTTATTAGAGGCGAACAACAACAACAAAAAGAAAAGCACGTGCACCTCACAACAGTGGACAAAAAACGAAAACAATGTCTTGTTTGTGGCAAGAAACGCGTATCTTGTAATCCATGTATAATTAGATAATTGTCTATGGCTATACTACTATTATGGGTTTATGGTATACCATATTCAGTGGCGTAAAGGAAAATATCGGGTCATCAGGGGCCTCCCTTTCCCCTTAGGTAACAATTTCAAACGCTGTACGTTTTTTTCATGTGGACTGCATGACCAATTGGGACTGTAGGCAAATTGTTTCCATTATGGAATCAGAGCGTTTGAATCCTGAATTTTGACCACAATTAAATTTCTCTTGTCTTCAATGTCAACTGTGGTTAGTTTTGCTAATTCCTCTCTTCTGCAGGCACCTGCAAGCCCAAAAATAGTCGCAACTTTCAACACAAGATATATATCATCTGGCGCCTTGTTCATGAAATCCGATAGGTTTTCTTTTGTAAAAATAATTGCTTTCTTTGGTTTGAAGCTAACATTTTGTTTTTTGATAAAAGCAGTTAACTTGTAGAAACAACACCGTTATTTTTGCACAGATCTATGCCTTTAATAGACAGATGGGAGTCGTGGTTATCTAAAATTAGTAATACAGGTCTCTCTTTTGTGCACCTTGTATGTTTTATAAAATGTGCCAGAAATATTACAAAGTCCTCCTGTACCATCCAACCTGATTTATTTGAACTTCCAATACACCCGGGTGCATATTCAGTAACAGCAGACGCGCTAGACCATCGGCTCGCGTTCGGCTCGGATTGGCTACACTTACCTAGGCGTCCAGTAACGGCAGACGTTCTAGAGCTAGCACGTCTGCTATTACTAAACTCTTACCGTGAGCGCGAGAGGTGCGCATTTTTTTTTAATTTGGAGGACACTTAAATACTATTAAACACCTAATATTTAGTCTTTTTAATATGCTTTTTTTTAATTTGTACAATTTGGAAATGCCTGCACCGATTTATTTAAAATTTAGAGCACAAGTAGGCTGGATCGATGACTCTGGGTGTTGGGTTTAGTTTTAGGTGCAATGAACACCATTTTTAAATATTTTTAGAGGTTTAAAATAAATATTCTGAAGTTCATTGTAGGCCCATTTAAGTCAAAACTCCATGGAATTTGGGAAACTGATTTAGGTAAAAACGTTAAAATTTAAAAATATAATAAAAAATTTCTCAATTGTTATTTACTTCCTCAGAGAAAGATTTCCATTTCTTCTTTTAAATAATTAATTTCCTCATTTATAGGTAAATTATTGTCTTTTTTTAATATGGAATTTTCACTAACTTCATATATTTGTGTGGAAGGTTATTTTGAATGAGTGGTATAAGCTGACTAGCAGATGAGTCATTGACGCCTTGCAATGTTTGAAAGAATTCGCCGCTCGGTTGCTTGCCATAGGCTAGTTCATAAATCTCACATTTTTTGGTCGATATATTTTGTTATAAGAACTTCTATTAAAAATAAGTATTATGAAATACTGGGGTCTTTTATTATTAACAACAATACATACCTAATCAAGAAAATAAAACCGAATAAGTTTCCTTGTGTTTAGTACATTTGTAAGAATAAATATGTTTGTTGGTGAATAATAAAAATATCAAATTTTAAGTCTTTTAATCAAATAAAATCTTAATTTGAAAAATGAAAACAATCAAAATAGAAATTTAAATGTAGCATATTGCAAATTTTGCCGCTACCCTGTATTTTATCAACATGAAAATAGTCGATCATCATCAAAATTAAGGACCTTGTTAGGTATAATCCCCAAAAAATAAGTCAAATTGAATTACAAATTATTATATTTTATTCGGAGCAGCATATATTTTTGAGATACCCCAGAAGTAATTCAGATTAATTGAGATTTTAAATGGAGTAACCTATTATAGGTATATTTAAGTCACCCTCTGCACTATGTCCAAACTACAACATTAAACTATTATATTTTCAAAGTAACCTCGTAGGTGATAACTATCAAGGTGTAGCAATTACAGCATGGTAATTGGTAATATGTACTAGTCTACTAGGCTTGATAAATAAGAACGCTTCAATCGATAAGCAGAGTAAACTAAAAATAGGCAGTACGAAAATGTAATATAATTTTGGTAGCACATGTACCATATATGTGCATTTGACTATTTAAGTTTTTTTTTAATTTGGTCCTTTCCTTTTAATTCCGTACGAATAGTGATTTTATTTAGATTAACCGATTATTATAATTTAAATACCCCCAGTTTTGC
Organism: Kuschelorhynchus macadamiae; assembly: GCA_030620095.1. NCBI lineage: Eukaryota > Metazoa > Arthropoda > Insecta > Coleoptera > Curculionidae > Kuschelorhynchus > Kuschelorhynchus macadamiae. Next base: position 1,438,320 of record JAUTXW010000406.1, on the reverse strand, counting down.
AAAATTGCAAGTGAAATTTGGATAGACACTAAGTGCCACTGCTACTAGTTTGGCAAAGCTATAAACTATCTTATTCCTATTTAATACTAAAACGTACTTACCTCTTTGTCAGTTTTTGAATATGAATTAGATCTTATAGTGTTTTTATTTATTTCCATGTAGCTGTAATTTTTTGGTAACGGTTCAATTATTTGTAATAATCTTTATACAATTATTGCTTCGAATTCACAGTACACGGCTAGCATAGTAACATAACAACAAAAAAGGCATACATAAATAGCCTGCCTGCCGTTCCAACTGTATCCTTGGTTGCCTGACTCTAGAGCGTGTGTACCTACTGCTTAGAATCCGAGCGTAGCCGAAGCGATATTGAGTTTTCTAGCACGTCTGCTGTTACTGAATACGCCACCCGGGTGGGCCGTTCGCAACAAAACCCCTTTTATAATTTTTCCTAGGGAATACAAATATTGGAGGTACGTTTCCGCTAACACTTACAGCTAGAGCTAAAGTGACCAAAGTTTCTCTTTCGGCTGAAGTCACAGAAGCTTTTGAACTGTAGTGATCCCAGTCTAATCTATATTGTAAACGTCTTGACACTTAAACTTATACCGATCCATGACTTCTTCCACAAGATTAAAAAACTTGTTTACATTTTTCGACTAAAACCTCTGCTTACGCTGGTTGCCTCTGGTGTTCTTAGAGATAGCTCTGGATGACGCTTAAGAAACGCATATAACCAGTCGGCTGAGGCCATTGAATTTTCTTGCCATGGCCATTTTTAACGGCCAACTCAAAAGCAAGTCTTCGAACCTCTTTAGTTGAAAGGCCAAAATACATTTTGAAACATTCCACTAAATAAATTGCCAGTTCTGCTTCCATAGGATCTAGTAGAATGGAACCGGGGAGGAGACCAACCCCGGTCTCCCCTACCTCTCCTTTAACCGTTCTCACACCTTTTCCTTTGGACCATTTCCCGAACAAGTCGTACTGCTACGTTTTGATTTTACTGGCAGTAGCTCCAATTTTGCTGACTCTGCGGCTTTTGGTACCTCTTCTGGTATTTCTTCATCCGAACTATTCGTATACAGATGAACTATAGTAAAACTGCTGCTAATTCAAGATGGCGGAACAAAATGGCGGCTAAATGTAATATTTGCATTCGTGAAAAAATCACCTTCCCAGGTCTTACATATCTTCAGGTTTTAGCGTCCCTAGATGCTAAAAAATATGTTTTATTGATTCCGTCGGTCTGTCTGTCTGTCAGTTTACGGCATAGCTTAAAATCTACTTATCAGAGTGACTTCAAATTTTGGTCAAAAATTTGGGGATAACTCGGTAATATTTTAGTGAAAGTTCAATCTGCTATGATATATACAGACTCATAGCTTAAATGATGCAGTCGATATTAAACAAACTAATTTCTCTCAGTCGCTCAACATTTAATTTTTAAAAACGACATACTGAAATTAAGTTAATATGAGTCTTTTAAAATCATATAAATTAATTTCTTGCATTAATTCAGTGTTGACCGGGCTATCATATCGTACGGTTGATATTAACACAGGCGGTTTTTACAAACATATCGATCTTCGAATATAGATAGGGTGATTCTCAAGAGTGCGTTAGGACAGTTTTGTAAACAAAATGGACACGGATAGCGGGGGCAAGCCTCCCGATATCGGACCAACAGGTGCAATTTCTGGACTAGGATTAAGTGTTTCGATAGAAAAAGATACGGAGATGGTACATAACACAGGTAACGGGGTAGAGCAATCTACGCCAAAAAGCAGACCCAAATTTTATTATGGAAAAAATGATTTAGGCCCATTTTTTCACGTATATGTAGAAAATACATTACCGGATTTTAGAGGTAAGCTGAGTGCCATTAAAGTTAATGATATTATCTATACGACTCATCCCGAGTTAGATAACAAAATAAAAGAAATAGATACAGTAGGTCGCAATAGGATACGAGTTGTTTTTAGGGATACAAATTCTGCAAATAATTTGGTAAACTCTAACTTACTAAAAAACCATAATTTAGAAGCATATATACCAAAATTCTTTGTACTTAGACAAGGTGTAATTTCAGATGTAGATACAGATATTAATGATGAAATATTAAAAAACAAAATTAAACAATTTGATGCTCACTGTAATTTTTCTGTTTTCGCAGTTAAAAGAATCACAAAGTTAATAACAGATCAGGAAAATAGAAAAAAAATAGTAAATACCAAGTCGGTTATTGTAACATTTAAATCTCAAACACTCCCAAAATATATTGCAATGGGACACGTCAGATGTGACGTGCCACCTTATATTCAGAAAGTTATTATGTGCTATAAATGCTATAGATACGGCCATACTAGCAAACAGTGTAAAAGTAGTTATCCTAGATGTTCTAACTGAGCGGAAGGTCATAGCACGGATCAATGTTCCGCAGACATACTAACTTCGAAATGTCTAAATTGCCAAGGAAGTCATAAAACGAATGAATTTAAAAAATGTCCCGAATTCTCCAGACAGAAAAATATTAAACGGGCTATGGCGGAAAAAAATTTACCATACAGGGATGCGAAAAAATATCTCCCTAAACATACGTACGCCTCTGTTACGGCTAAAAATACCAATTTTGATGAATCTGATCTAGAACTCGACGAACTGGATCAAATGTTAGGCTCAAGCCAGTCCTCCAATTTAAATTTAACACAAGGAAATTCCTCAAAATATACAAAAATTACTTCCAGAAAAAGAAATAGAGCTTCATCTCCAACATCTGAAATTACCAGTGTACATAAACGTATATTATCAGAATTTAATACCCCAGGGGGGAAAAAATATTTTAAATGATGCCGTCTATCAGCAGGGAATTTCAACAAATAATCTTTATCCTCAAAAAACCACCTCAAGTGGGGGGAAACAAGATTTAAATACAAATAAGATAATCGAATTAGTTTTATCAATAATAAATATCATGAAAGAAAAAAAATCGTTTGAAATAAATAAATCTGAAATTGAAAGGTTAGTAAATGATCGCCTATCTCAACAATCTCTAAGGTTTTCGGTTTTTCTTACCCTTTTTATAGTTTTATATACTTATAAACATATGGATAAATTTAATATATGCCAATGGAATTGTCGTTCTGCCATTTCTAACAAAGTAAATCTCGAGTATTTATTACACGAGAAAGACGTACATATAGCTCTGTTATCTGAAACCTGGTTTAAACCAGACCGCTACGTATCTTTTGCTGGTTATAACACTGTTAGGAAAGACCGTTTGGACGGAAGAGGAGGTGTCGCCATTTTAATTAAATCAAATATAAAATACTCAGAAATTTCACATCAAAATTTTGAAAATATTTTTTACGTAGGAATTAGGGTACCCTTGGGAAAAGGTTCCTATCTTAGTCTAGTTTCGTTGTATATCAAGCCTCAGACCAGAGTATCAATCCAAACATGGAATTTATTCTTTGTAAACTTTCAAGCACCGGTTTTAATTTCTGGAGATTTTAACGCCCACCACGTGGCTTGGGGATGCAGTAATAATGACACACAAGGAAAAAATCTGTTAGAAGCAATAGACCAAAGCGATTTAACTTTTTTAAATAATGGTTCATATACACGAATAAGCCCATCAGGAAACAAAATTCAGCAATAGATCTTACAGTGTCCTCTGCTGATCTTTGCTCTGTCTTGGAATGGTCCACTTTGGATGATACTTATGGATCTGACCACGTACCTATTCTTATTAAATTTAATACATTTCCAAGGTTTACCCCAAATAATACTCAAAAAAAATGGAAAATAAACCAGGCTGATTGGAATTCCTTTTTTATACAATGTATAAATGAATTTGCAGGAGTCAAAAACTGCACCTATGAATGTTTTCTAAAAAAATTAAATATCGTTTTAAGTAAGTCTGTGCCTACTTACTAGGTCGATGAAAAATCTAAAAAAAGAGTAAACCTTGGTGGAATGAAAACTGCCAAAATATTGTTAATGAAAGAAAAGTTAAATACTTACAATATAAATCTAACCCTTGTGTTTTAAATTTAATAAATTATAAACGTGCCGATGCCTTAGCAAAAAAGACATTAAAAGAAGCAAAAAGAGAAAAATGGAGAAATTATTGTATGTCATTAAACAAAAATACTCCTATTAGTAAGGTTTGGCAAAATGTAAATCGAATGGAAATCTCATTGGATGACCCTTGGATTGAAGATTTTCAAGATAAGTTAGCCCCTCCCTACAACTTGAACCCTCCTTGTTTAGAAACACTCAACGAATATCAAGAAAATGATCTTACTAGGAACTTCGACATAAAAGAATTAGCAAGAGCCCTAAAAAATAATAACAACTCAGCTCCAGGAAAGGATGGCATTCACTATTCTATGTTATCCCAACTTCCAGAGAGTACCAAGAAATTATTATTGAACATCTTTAATGACATATTTTCCGGAAAAAGTGATATCCTAAAAGACTGGTATCAGTATGTAGTGGTTCCTATTCTTAAACCAAATAAACCCAATAATGGTATGGTGGGAGGCGGAGAACCATATGACGAAAAGGTTTTACATATTAGTCAAGAAAATATTTTTTTTCTGTACTTCGATTTTTTCTACCAAATCCCAGATTTGGTCCTTCATTGTTGCCTCTCGAAATTTTTTAAAATGCAATATCTCTTTTATCATTAGTACAAATTAAACATTTTGCGATCATTGTTGCCTCTCGAAAGGCAATATTTTTTTCGGAAAGCCATAAAATTAATCTTTTTTAGTTTTTAGAGAAAGATACGAAGCTGGCCATTTGGTTTCACCCAGCGACATCATATCGACCGATTGCACTAGCTTCATGTATTTTAAAAACATATGAGAGACTTATAAAAAACAGATTGGAGTTCTGGATGGGAAAATACAACAAATTTCCAAAGACCCAATTTGGCTTTCGGAGAGGCACGTCAGCACAAGAAGCTATAGGACATCTGGTAACAGATATACAGCTGGGCTTTACTAAGAGGGAAGCTACTTCTGCAATTTTCTTAGATGTTCAGGGTGCATACGATAATGTAAACTATAATATATTGGTTAAAAAAATAGTTAAAAATATCTACAGTTTATATTATAACAGACAACTTTTTATTCGAACAAACAATGGACTCACCCACCCGCAATTAGCTATGATTGGTCTACCTCAAGGCAGTACTGTAAAACCACTATTAAATACCTGGGAGTAAGTCTGGATAGGAAATTGATATGGAAGGATCACATACAAAACCTAATCAAAAGAACAGAAAATGGCATAAATGTCGTTAGAGCATTTAGCCATCATAAATGGGGAGCAGACCCAAATATTTGTTTGATGGTCTACAAATCCTTTGTTAGGTCAATATTGGATTATGGATGTATTTTCTATGGATCAGCTGCCGAAACACATCTGAAAAAATTAGAACTAATAAAAAATAAATGTCTTCGCAGAAGCATCGGACATTTAAATAGCACACCTATAAATGTTCTCGAAAACGAATGTGTAGAACCACCGCTGGCATTGAGGCGGAACTTTCTAACAGACAAATTTTTACTTAGACTTATTTCTAAAAACAGTTCCTTAGTAAATAAGATAAACATGTTGCCTATATTTGGTTATACCCACATGTTTTGAAGAGTCAAAAAACTCTCCCTTTTAGTTTTAAGCTACTCCTGGATAACCCAAATAAAAGATAATATATATCAATCTCCAATAGCTCCTTTCAACCAGTTAAGTCTATCAAATATAAACGAAATTCCTAAAGTTATACTCTCACAAAATATCATTAGTGACCCGAATATAATTAAAATAAACTTTTTGTAGTACATATACACAAAATGGTCTAACCATGAGCACATTTTTACATATGGGTCTTTAATAGACAAAAAGGCCGCGTGTGCTTTTTATCATAGCAACAAAAAAATAGCAAAACAATTTAGGTTACCTAACGAAGCATCAATTTATACGGCTGAATTGTGGGCTATCTGGGAGGCACTTAAATATTGTCTAGAGTTTAAAGAAAATAATTTCTTTGTAATTTTTTCAGATAGTAGGAGTGCACTTGAAAGAATCAAAAATTGTATAAATATTGCACCTACCAATCACATTATTGTCGAAATATTAAAAACGTATCATAGGTTACAGGCCAATAACATTAGTGTTTGCTTAGTATGGGTAAAAGCACATATAGGAATCTCAGCAAATGAAATAGTTGATATACTTGCATGCAAAAGATGCTACCAAGATACCTCACCCAAATGTTGATTTAAAAATTCCATTTTCAGATATAAATAAAAATTCTAAAGAAATCATGTTTCAAAATTGGCAAGTGCAATATAATAATATCAATAAAGGTATTATTTATAAAAACATATTCCCTGTGATTAATAAAAGTAGATGGTTTAAAACAATTTCAAACAGAAGCTATATAAGAACTATTTCTAGAATCTGTACTTCTCATGCATTATATCCAAAACATCGGAAAAAAATTGGCATTAGCAATAACGAATTATGTGATTGTGGTGAATTAGGTGACTTAGAGCACTGCCTATTAAATTGTATTAGACTCAAAGATGATCTAAATTTCTTACATAACACGATAGGAAGTTTAGTTCAATGACCTTTTATTCTGAGCAGCTTAATTGAATCAAATAATCTTAATGTATATAGGATATTGTACAAATTTATTATAGAAAGAAAAATTGAATTGTAAAGGAACCTACTGTAACATAAGTATTTTAAGTTAGAAAATAAAAAAAAACAAAAAATTAATTAAAAAAAATCAACAACAAAAAAGAGAAATATAAAAGCAAAAAAAAAATGCAAAAAAATAAATATAAAAAAAATGTAAATTGTATAGTATATAGTACCCTTAATATAGAATGTAAAGTACCCTAATTTAAAAAAAAAATAAACAAATACAAATAATGCAGAGAAAGATACGAAGCTGGCCATTTGGTTTCAACCAGAGCCATAAACTTACACACACACACACACACACACACTTACATTAATTATATTATATTTAGATAACAATAAATATTTAATTAAATTATATGCGATTTTAATGTCACAGCTTAAATGATGCATAGTGAAAAAAACAGGTCAAAATCTATCATTTGAAAAGTTACTAACATTTTATTGCAATTGTTTTTTGTTTAGTTTGACGTTTAGAAACAGTTTTTCGCCCAGTGAAACAAAAGTGTTTAAAAATGGGTCGTCGAACTACAATTGATGAAAGAAATTTAATTTTAAGTCACTACAGAAATGGATACAGCCAAAGGGATATAGCAAAAATGTCAAATAAATGTTCATCAACTATTCGACATATCATTGAATATTATAGCAATGAAGATAGAGTCCAGAATAGATCAAGGTTAGCTCCAAATAAAATATTTAACGATCTTGAGGAAAGATGGATTGTAAGAGAAATTACAATTGATCCCAAAAAGTGCTCCAAAACTATGTGCTAAGGTAAAAAGATAATTTGGAAAAAGGTTTAATCCCGAGAAAATTCGTAGAATTTTGCGAAAAAATAATTTGCACGGTCGCACTTCCAAAAATAAACCCTTTATAAGCCAAATAAATAGACGTGTATGCTTAGAGTTCGCCAGAGAACATATTAATAAGGACTTTAACTTTTGGAACCAAGTAATAAACCAATTTGGGTCGGATGGTAAAATATCAGTCTGGAGAAAACCCAATGAAGAACTGAAACTGCAAAATATTAAAGCTACGTTAAAGCACGGTGGAGGTGGAGTCATGTTATGGGGGTGTATGTCGTCTGCAGGAATAGGTAATATGCATTTTATAGAAGGAAATATGAACCAGTACAGTATTTTGATATATTAAGACAGCATCTCGCTGCGAGTGCCCAAAAATTGGACATTTTTGACAATTATCGGTTTTATCACGACAACGATCCAAAGCACACGTCATAACGGGTTCGAAGTTGGTTGCTTTATAATTGCCCAAATATCATCAAAACACCAGCCCAGTCACCAGATTTAAATGTAATCGAAAATTTGTGGCTGACATTAAAAAATATCAAACAAAAATGAAGTAAAAGTAAAAATTACCGAAGCTTGGAACACAATTTCACCTGAGTAAACCAGAAAATTAGTTGAATCAATATCTAGACGTCTGCAGGCTGTAATTGATAATCAAGGAGGACCAACAAAGTATTAGCAAGCCGGTTCTTTTAATTAGTTTAAATTAAATTTTTTTCCTTGTTGATTGTATTATTTTTAATTTGCATCATTTAAGCTGTGAGTCACTGTATATATATATATATATATATATATATATATATTTATATGTTTTATATGTTATATAGTGAATATAACGTTTTTCAGGAAACCGGTTTTAGTGCCGCCATGACCAAACATGACTTGTGATTGGAAAGGGAATTTTACACAGAATACGACTATGAAAAAAAATACAGGGTTACATTTAATATTTTAAGGTTTAGATCACTTTTGGATAAACCGGAAGTGATTTATAATGCAATTATCTGTCAAAATCTCCATCATAATAAGTTACTAAAGGTAATTAAGTTTCAAAGCGATATATGAAAATTGCGTGTACCTCATGTTCTGTGTCACCCGGTATATGTGTTACTAAATTACTTACTGAACAAAATTGGGTTACACTTCTCTGTTCCTAATAAAAGGAAAGATTCATAACGAGGAAAATTCCGGTTAAAGGAAATTTACCGATTTTTTCCTTCGTTGTCTACGCTTGAACTCTAGATTTGAAAGCAAAATATTTGTTAAATCCGTCACGACGCTTAACACGGCTTTAAACTTAAGTTGGCCTACTTAATATGCAAGTGCTAGTTTGGGCTAAAAGTTAAATTAAGTAAGTAGTCAGCTAAGTTGTACCCACCACGTGGTCCTCAAAACAATGGCGTGTTAAAACTAATATATTCACCAGGCAAAGTTGAAACAAATCTTGTAAAAAGGTGCTTCACTTTTTTAAGTCGATTAAATATTCCAGGCGAATATGTTTAAATTAACTATGGCTTACGACGAACTCATTAGGTATGCTACAAAAACACGGGTGTTCTATTCGATAGGGAGAAATCACAAATAGATATACACTCAGTTCCAAAAAAGTGACGCACTTGATTTTTGGCCCAAGTTCAATGTCTTATATCTTTTAAACCAGTGGACCGATTGTGATTTTTTTTTTCGTAGGTAGATAATACCTTTTGTCCAGTGGCGGCTCGCGGGTGAAAAAGTAAGTGAAGTGCAAATGAAGCAAGAAAATATCGCAATAATTTTTTTTCCAGAATTTTTTTATATGTGGTGTTCTCTTATCGTTCATAGCAGCAAATTTATTTATAACATCCTCATAAAATGGATGAGTTGCCCTAATCTCCTCCAGAAATTCCTTTTGAATTGAAATATTGCCAGGAGAAGTAAGTCTTTCTCGAGATATTGAATTTCTTAAATAAGTTTTTACACGTTTGAGGCAAAAAAAAACTTCTTTCCACTGAAGCACTTGTTGACGGTATTGTCAAAATAAAGGAAAACAATTTATATGCTTCAGTAAAAATATATTTATTTTTATTAATTTTTTTCACTTGCTCTTGCAGCGATATATTCCACTTACTCTCATTGGAAAAAATAAGACCAAGCTCATTTTTAAGTCGTTGACTTTTTGAAAATATTTCCCCATATAACTGTAATAAATTTTTAAACGGGCCAGTCGAAAAATTTAAACTATATTCGGAAAATTTAGCAGAACCTGCCAAACATGAAAATGTAAGTTTTTCACAGTCTTGAAATCTTAGTGTCATTTCCATTAAAATATAGTCCAATATTTCATAAAAAAGGGTTCTATACTTAGACTTAATTTCTTCAGGTGAAAGCTTAGCAAGCTCACGTTTGTAATGATTTATTTCTGTAATAGAATTTGCTTTATCAAACATGGTATTAAAAAAATGTTCATTTCTTTTTTTACAGAGCGCCTCACGACAGCGTTTTATATTGGATATGCAAAAATGAATGTCAAGCGGTTTTTTTTGAAGAACGTCAAATAGTATGTCCGTGATTGAGAAAATGTTATTAAACGCTAATGCCAGAAACGTGAACTCAAAATCGCTCATCTCACCCAAAAATTCTTTCGCAAGGAGTATTGATTTTTCATCAGATTTGTCACAGTTTGTAATAAATTCAAAGACTTTTAATTTATTCCAGTCTCGAACAATCACATTTACTAACTTCGAATTTGAAGTTGTAACAACACCATAAATAAATATAACAGAAAACAGTCAAGTTAACTGTAAAGGAACTCACCGGTTGCAGCGAAATCCGCGAAAATAAAAGTAAACAACCACCGCAAACTGAACGACACGTGGGTGTAGTGTACTGCGCCTGCAATTTACCGAGAGCGTTGTATGGCGCTGGGCTCGACGTGATCGGTTACGCGTTGTCATGGTAACATAGTAGGAAAATCGTAAACTAAACATAGCACTTCCAGCAAAGTCAAAGCGGTTTGCGCCACTGTTGTAGTTGTTATAATAAAGTTCGATTGAAAGTTTTAAAAAGACATGCCGCCAACGGTCAAGTAAAATATTTATTCGAGATGTACAGTTTATTTTTTGCCAATTAGATGAATAAATGATTGTAAAAACGAAAATTTTAAGAGATATATAGTAAATATAGTTAGATGTTTGCTTGTTTATTTTTCCTGGTGAAGTAGCACTTCACCTACTTCACCTGAATAGCCGCCTCTGCCTTTGTCTGCCAACAGAAATGAAACAAATGAGAAGGTTCCTAAATATTTTTGAATAATTGTGAAAAAGCTTGAGCCATGCTTTTTTGCTCTTTTTTGACTTGCCCTGCGTATTCGTTGAGGATTCGTATAGAAACTTTTTATACCCTATATGAAAGACCCTTTTTTTCTAAGCATTCTGGTTTTTTATTCATCGACTTATCTCTAAAATTGTCAACCTTTGTCAAGCTACATCAATGTAAGAGAAAAACTTAAACATTGCTTTTTTTCCTGTTTTTTGGCTCATCCTGTGTATTATTCGAGCCGTTGTATAGAAAATTCTTACACTCTCAATGAAAGACAAATTTGTTACTGTCAATTAATTTGTCTTGAAAATGTCTGAATTACAGCATTTTTATTGTAACCTTGCTTTTTGCCTTGATTTTTCAGAAGTGATATTCTTAATCTTATAAAACGCAAAATAATAGTAACTGGATAAAAAAGAACTTGAAGAATGTGCTCTGAGAGCTTCTAATCTGCGTGGCATACTTGAAATTCGGTTTCTTATTCTTTCTTGATATACGGTCCCATTCTTCTGATAACTCTAGGCTTTCAAGAGGTTTCGCGTGAACGCACCCTTCTTCCTAATTTATCCCACAAATGTTCTATTGCATTCATATCGGGGCTTCTTGCAGGCCACTGTAATGAGGCGATACCCGCAGTTTCTAGGAAGTTCTGCACTATTGCTGCAGTATGTGGTCGGACATTATCCTTCATCAGCATATAATTGTTACCAACTAAATTAGCTAGAGGTAACACATACTGCTATAAATTGTCCTTGATGTAAATTTGTGCTGTCATTGACTGACTAATGGAAAAAACATGAGTAGGTGTACGTCTGTTCATGGAAACTCCACCCTACACAATAACTGAACCCCATTAAAATTATCGCTCTCTGTTGTAAAATATTGATTGAATCTTTCGTCAGTTCTTCTTCATACTCTTTTTTTCCCATCCACCATATTAAGGCAAAACGTTGATTCATCAGTAAACAGGACATTTGACCATTCACGATTGGTCCTTCTCCATAATTTTGTACGAAGTGCCTCCGAGCAGCAGAATAAAGAGGTAGCAATTTAGAACCTTCTGCAGCCTAGGAGGGCTTTAAGTTTATTTCGGCTAGACGTATAGAAACCGTCTGTTATATCATCTCAAATTTGACGACGATCTTTTTGAACTTTCACAGCCGTATTCGAGCGATTCCGTAAAATCCGCAGTCTCAAAAAGCGATCATCTCCAGGGCTTCCGAGCAATGCTTCATGTTTGTTCATATTTCAGGATCGCTCTACGAGCTGTTGCTTCAGGGACTCCCACAGCACGAGCAGCGCGGCGTAGTGTTTACTATCATTACTAAAGCAACTCATCTTGCCGTTTGTTCGGATGTAATTTGGGGCATTTTATCACTAAAACATTTTTTTGGTATAAAAAATATCAATCATGAAGTTCTTGAAATACATAACTGATAAATATGGCGAACTATAACAAATTAATTGCCATGGCGACGGCAATTGTTTTTTCAAAGTCGATTACGATCCGACATAGTCCATCCGCTAACGAGATTTTTAATAGGTACAAAATTTTCAGTTCCATTAAGTTTTAGGTTCAGTTTTTGTCACTGATTACGAATTTGCAAGTCTTTTTTTGCAGATTTCACGGAATCGATCAAATACACCTGTTCAAGAAGATCTTCGCCAAGTTCGAGATGGTGATTAGGGAGCAGACGGTTTGTGTACGCCTAGCAGAAGTGAATTTAAAGGCTAGGAGACCTGCAAAAGTCTAAAATTATTGTTATAATTGAATATCGTTCTGCATATTCTGACATAGGATAATGTCCAGTCGTATACCCTAGAAATAGTGCGAAACTGCGGGTATCGCCACATCAAAGGTCCTGCGAGAAGCCCCGATATGAATGCAGTAAAACATGTCGAATAAATTAAGAAGGGTGCGGTCTCTGGAGAGTCTAGCAGAATTAGCAGATACAACATCAAAAGAATGGCGCGGTATACCAATGGAAAGAATAAGAACTTAATTTCGAGTATGCTACAAGATAAGAAGCTCTCAGAGTTGCTATAGAGAAGCTAATATTCGGTAATAAGCACATTTTTCAAATTCTTGTCCAGTCATTGTTCTTTTAACTTAAAAAAAAAACTAAAAAATTGTCTAAGTTTTTTCACTAACAACTATGCAGCTTGGTAAAATTTCAGCAAAAAAGCTGTAATGCGGTCAATTTTAGAGATAAGTCGGTGTATAAAACAACGAAATGCTCACAAAAAAGGGTCTTTCATATAGGGTGTAAACATTTTCTGTACGAATCCTCAACTAATACACAGGGCAAGTCAAAAAATAGTAAATAAAGCATAGTTCTAGTTTTTACATTATTATCCAAGAATCTCTGAGAAATTTATCATTTCTTTCATTTTTGCTTCACTGTATTTCACTAGATTTCAAATTCTCTTAAAACAGATGTTTTGCATGTTAAGGTGCAGGGCCAGGTTCGTTTAAATATTATTTTATTATTATTTTCATCTCTAAAACTTCTAAAAGCCTATATAATGAGATTAAGATAATAATTAAAAGAGTCTGTTATTATGATTTCTTTTTTGGCCAAGATTACTTCACATTATAAACGCACAGCGTTGCCAGTAGGATGACATAAAATATCCCTAGATTAGAATATGAAAATTTCCCAGAATTCCCCAGATTTCCTTGGTACAAATCATAGACGTAGATGTTCAGATTCTATAGTACAAGTAATAATAGACTTATATTATGGGAGGGGGGATAATCGTTAATGTTTTTTATAATCATGTGTATTAACCGACAAAACATAAATACATTAGTAATAGCATTACATTAAGGGTCGAAACGTTCTAAAAATAAAAGAAACCTAACAATAAGTGGTGAAAACAAAATCTTAGTGCAATTGAAAACAAACATTTTCAAAATACTCAAAAATATTTTATTTATTGTTATTTATAAGCTTTTGGTGCTCATTGGTCACAGTAAATTTTTGGCATCAATTATCACCTGAAAATATTATTATAGCTACAGGATGTAATGATTTGCTATTTTACCGAGTTAGGGATTTTAAACTGTGGGGTCAGTTTAGTATGCCACAAAAACATGGGTGTTGTATAGAGTATAGTAATAGAGAGAAATTACAAAAGTTATATTTCATTAGATTTCAAATTCTAATTAAAACTAGTGTTTATAACACTAGCGTGGTAAGGTGGAGGGCTAGGTTCGAACTTAATATCCGGGAAATATCTGCGGACCAACGGAATACAGGCAAGGATTGATAATATGGGTTTCATGCAGGATATAAAATCTATATGTGTCCTGAAGATGCAACAATAAAGTTGCGAAGCGTCGACCATTTAAAAAAGGACTTTTGTTTTTTTTATTGGATCTTAACTCCAAATAATACACTACTCTAATATAACAACAACAGGATCGTTAACGAAAACCATTTAGAAACTTAATATCTGGGAAATATCTGCGAACCAACGGAGTAGGTAAAGACTGATAACATGGATTTTATGCAGAATATAGAATCTATATATGTGTCCTGAAGATGCAACAATAAAGTTGCGAAACGTCAACAATTAAGAAAAATACTTATTTTTTTTACTGAATGCTAACTCCAAAAAATACACCACTCTAACCAATATAACCCTTAATTTTTGGTCAAAATTTGAAGTAAATTGGGTAAATAGTTTTTAAACTATGCCGTGACCTGGCCGACAGACCAAACAGATCGACAGACGGACCGACGGAATTGATATAACATATTTTTTGGCATCTAGGGACGCTAAAACGTGAGTATATGTAAAATCTGACAAGGTGATTTTTTCACGTTTACAATAGTTTTATTTGACCACCATTTTGTTCGGCCATCTTGAATTAGTACCACAATTTTACTAGTTGATCTCCTCAATTAGTTATGGCCCACAATTTGAAATCGAACCATTAAGCACTTTTTTCAGGCCGAATTTTTAAATATTTTATTAAGCCGCCATTTTGTTTTACTATTCTGGATTCATGTCAAAATGTTACCAGTTCATTCTCATGTAACACTTGATTTTTGTGCAAAATTTGAGGTAAATTGGGTAATTAGTTTTTTAGTAACAATTTTTTAACAATGTTCCGCCATATTGGATTTTTATCAAGATATTACCAGGTCAGTCTGGTATGTACTTTTTATGCTATGCCGCGAATTGAAAGACAGACAGACAACCGACAGACGGCACGACGGAATTAAGAAAACATAAGTGAATAACGTGAAGATATGTAAACCTAAGACGGAGGTTTTTTTCACGATTACAAATATTTTATTTGGCCGCCATCTTGAATTAATAACATAGATTTATTAGTTGGTCCCTATACCACAATTAGTTATGGCACATAATTTGAAATCAATCCATTAAGGAGTTTTTTCAGGCTGAATTTTTAAATATTTTATTAAGCCGTCATTTTGGTTTTGATTCATACCAAAATGATGCCAGTTGATTCCAATATAACACTTTGATGTTTGTGCGAAATTTGAGATAAATTGGATAACTAGTTTTTCAATAATAATTTTACTAGGTCACCATTTTGTTTCGCTATATTGGATTTTTACTAAAACATTACCTGTTTATTGCCATATGACCCTTAATATTTGATCGAAATTTGAAGACAATTGGGTAAGTAGTCTTTAAGTGATGCCGCGAACTGACAGACAGACAGACATACAGACGGGCCGACGGAATTGGCAAAAACGTATTTTTTGGCATCTAGGGACGCTAAAACTTGAGAGGTTGATTTTTCACGATTACAAAAAATTTATTTGCCCGCCATTTTGTTCGGTCATCTTCAATTAGTACCACAATTTTACTAGTTGATCCTTATACCACAATTAGTTATGGCACCCAATTTCAAATCAATCCATTAAGTAGTTTATTCAGGCTTAATTTTTAAATCTTTAAATGGTCGAAATCCTTTGTTTGGCCTTTTTATATGTATATAAATATATATAAATATATATATATATATATATATATATATATATATATATATATAAATATATATATAATATATATATATATATATATATATATATATATATATATATATAATATATATATAAATATATATATAAATATATATATATATATATATATATATATATATATATATATATATATATATATGTGTTGATTTTTACTCCTTCACGGATGGAAAAATACAATGTGTTTTCATTCCGGGTGTACATCCGTTCACTACTGTCGTTCTGAAAAGGATTATGGATTCGTTATGTGGATGACATATTTATTATATGGCAACATGGTCATGCAGAGCTCGAAAAATTTCTGACTCACGTAAATTCAATCCACCCCAGAATACAATTTACTCTAGAGCTAGAGGAAAACAACAAACTACCATTTTTAGATGTTTTGGTCACAAAACTACATAACGGACATTTCGAATACACCGTGTATAGAAAACCAACACATACAGACAGATATTTAAATGCAAAATCACATCATCACCCAGCACAAATTCAAGCTGTGGCAAATACTCTAATATCTAGATCCGTGCGACTAACTGAAACACAGACGAGACAAAACGAAGTTAAGGTAGTATCTAGTGCTTTAAAGAAAAATGGCTACACAAATCGCACCATAGAGAAAGCTATTAATGCACAGGTTTCCCGAACAACGAACAACAAAAAATATGAACCGGGAAAGCAACGAGTAGTCTTACCATATGTAAAAGGCACAACAGACAGAATCGGAAGAATTCTGAGGAAACACAACATACAAACAATACACAAGCCACAAACAACTATAGGTAAACTACTCGGAAACCCAAAAGATAAAATCAAACTGGAAAACCACGGAGTGTACAGCATTCCGTGCCAGGACTGTGAAAAGTTGTACGTAGGGCAAACTAACAGGCGAATATCAGCAAGAGTGGAAGAGCATAAACTCAGCATCAGAAATAAACAAACAACCTCAGCTTTATTCCTACATCATCAGGAAACCGGCCATAAAATAAATTTCGATGGGTGTAGGGAGATTGCCAATATAGAACATTATAAGACCAGAATAATCCGAGAAGCCATAGAAATTGAAAAACAAGGTGATTTGAATAAAAGGGACGAATCACTAAAACTACCAACAGTATGGAAGACAATAATCGACAAATCTAAAATCGCAAAAACTCAAGCGCAATTAGCGCAACAACAACAGCACCATCCGGAAAACATAAATAACGACCAACGCCTGCGCAGATATAACCTTCGGCCCCGAGTGGGGGTATAAAAGGAAGCGTCGCAGTCACCAACACTTCAGTCTCTCTATTCGGACGCGAGAAAGAAAGCTTCGAAAATGCCAAATGTGATTTTGGCGAAACGTCAGCAAAACTGTTCTTTTCAGAACGACAGTAGTGAACGGATGTACACCCGGAATGAAAACACATTATATATATATATATATATATATATATATATATATATATATATATATATATATATATATATATATATATATATATATATATATATATATATATATATATATATATATATATATATATATATATATATATATATATATATATATATATATATATATATATATATATATATATATATATATATATATATATATATATATATATATATATATATATATATATATATATATATATATATATATATATATATATATATATATATATATATATATATATATATATATATATATATATATATATATATATATATATATATATATATATATATATATATATATATATATATATATATATATATATATATATATATATATATATATATATATATATATATATATATATATATATATATATATATATATATATATATATATATATATATATATATATATATATATATATATATATATATATATATATATATATATATATATATATATATATATATATATATATATATATATATATATATATATATATATATATATATATATATATATATATATATATATATATATTATATATATATATATATATATATATATATATATATATATATATATATATATATATATATATATATATATATATATATATATATATATATATATATATATATATATATATATATATATATATATATATATATATATATATATATATATATATATATATATATATACATATATAGATACATATATATATATATATATATATATATATATATATATATATATATATATATATATATATATATATATATATATATATATATATATATATATATATATATATATATATATATATATGTGTATACGGGGAAATACTATTTGTTAAAACACATTTTCTACTTGCTATTTGGATTTAGTGATTTGAAACGTTTTCTTTTATGCAATTTAAATAGCAGAAAAAAAACTGCCGGAGACCGCAGAAGTAGTAAAAATCCGAAGAGCTTGCGTATGTCGGCGAAGAGCAGAACATAAAGCTCGCTGAAAACACAGTCGACTATGCATTTCGGCTGGTTTGGCCTGCGGCGACCGCCAGATGTCGCGCAAACTGCGGTAGCAGAAATTATATGTCGCTGCGGGATTATCTTAGGACACGCTCGTCTACAGGGTTGGCCTATCGGTTGGTGAATGGCATGCGAGAAGGATTTTTTTCCTTTCCTCAGTCGCCAATATCTGTAATAGTGGTAGGAAATCCACAGCTGTGGACGAGGGATATTGGAAGGAGACATTAAAAAATAAGAAACAAATGTCAAATATAGCCTTGTAGTGTTCCACTATTTGTAGTGCTTCTACAAACTTTGAGATCCATCATAAGCATGTCCTAAAAACATCGGAATTTGTTGAGGCAACTTTAAAAAATGATATTCCGACTGACAC
The DNA here is from genome assembly GCA_030620095.1 of Kuschelorhynchus macadamiae. NCBI lineage: Eukaryota > Metazoa > Arthropoda > Insecta > Coleoptera > Curculionidae > Kuschelorhynchus > Kuschelorhynchus macadamiae. The sequence continues at coordinate 1,419,610 of JAUTXW010000406.1, read as the reverse complement.
CTATGGAACTTACAAAACCAACACCAAACAAGTAGTATTTCCCTCCATTGAAGGCAACTCATCTTCAACCCTAACACTGCATAATGCTTCATATTATTCTTTTATTTTTAATATCGTTAATAATAATAAAAGAATTATTAATTTTTGTTAGTTGTTTTGTCTTAGTATGGCTTATAATAAAATACTTCATTATTTTTTGTTATTGCTTTATTACAACTTTGTTTTATTTTTTTTTATTTCAATTTCGCACAATTTTTTCTACGCATTTTTACTTAAAAAAAAGTTCACAGCCAGCGTGCGACCAAAACTTACTCTGCGCACTAATTAGGATACTGAAATCTACTATTTCCTTGCTTCAGAATCCTATTTTAGAAATTGGCTCAAAAAACTCTGATATAGCTCAATTAAGCACTCCGAGCATACACCCACGGCCGACTCCAGAACAGGCCATGAACTAATAAATCCGGCAACGACGCATACGGGTTTGGAATCAATATATAAAATGGAGGTGCTCGGGATTGTTTAATTATAGACTGCAACTAATAAATTAATTTTTTTGTGGAATTTCTTCAAAAATTCCCTTAAACCAAATATATTTTTCCAAATGTTCTGCTAAAGATTTGTAAAATTCAGCTGTAAAATTTATTAGGCCGCTTGAACTCTCAGGATTCTTAAACTGCTAGATCTTCATTCTGTCCTCTGTAGTTATTTTAAAAACTCTACAAAAATGTCAGTAAGTTTAGACAATATATAGCATTTTTTGGTAATATTTTTATTACATTTTAAACTTGTATGTACTATGTCGATTCCAACTGTTTTGTTGTTTTATAAAAATGAATGGTTCATCTGAAACCCAAATAATTGAAATTTTAATTATACTGAGTTATAGGGATAGAACGTGAAACCTGCAAGATGTTTGTAACATTTTTAATGACAAATATCCTAATAGAAATAATAATAATAATAAACATTTTTTATTTTTTACCTAATTATAACTACATATGTATACAGAGATGCATATAAAGAAATAGTAAAAAATAGGCAAAAAGGAGGTTGAAAAGCAATTTTAAAAAGATCCAAGTTCAACCCCCTTAGAAAGAATACAAACATTACTAATATTGAACACCATCATACCTGATATGCAAGAAAAGATAAAAACAAAAAAATAACAAAAATGCGAGATTACCATGAACGCGCTAACTATTCAGTAAAAATGTTTTATATTGAGACCTAAATGACGCAACAGACAATGTTTTAAATTTATCAGGAGTTCCATTGTAAAGAGAAAAAACGTTGTAAGAAAAAATCTCTGATAAAAAGCCGTGCTGTGAGGCGGAGGAAAAATGCGTCCGCGATGTTTTAGATGAAGTGAATGTACGTCTGTTCTATAGCGAATTTTGCAAGTGAGATACGAGGGGCGATTGCTAAGAATTATTGTGTGAAACAAGGTAGCAGCATGTAATTTTCTACGGTTTTTCATAGAGAGCCAGTTTGTTTGACTCAATTTATGCGAAACAGGTTCTAGTCGACGAATGCCGTAAATAAGCCTCAAACAAAAGTTTTGAACGCGTCGACTTCTACTTTATCTATTTTATCGAAACAGGAGTTATATACAACATCTGCAAGAAGATCTGGATAGAAGGTGCCTATGAGGAAACAATATCTTTAAATTTGCATAAGCTCTTTGAATGCACTTATTGAACCTTAAAGTTGTATCAAAATACAAACCCAAGTTACGACGAGTGTTAGAGTAAGCTATTTTCTCTGCAACAACTTTTATTATAATGTTATTTTGCAATATTTCACGATTTTTCCCAAAAACCATAAGTTGTCTTTGAAGCATTTATTTCTAAATGATGTTTATTGGAAAATTGTATTAAGCGATTTAAGTCCTCGTTAATTTTATCCTGAATTGAGTGCATTTACAGATTACACGTAGAGGTGTGTGTCATCTGCGTAAAGATGAAATTTGCAGTATTTTAGACAACTTGCAATATTGCAAGTGTATATGTAAAATAATAGTGGACACACGCCCTCCCGTCTCTACATATTACATTCTATTTTATTTTTTAAATAGCTGCTCATTAGTTCAGTTGCGGTCATATCAAAACCAACATAGCGAAGAATTGATATAAGCAAATCATGGTTTAGTCTATCAAATGCCTTGCTATAATGTATCAATATCAAAGCAGTAGCTTTACCTCTATCTACGCCTTCAACGATATCGTCAATAACAGACAAAAGTGCCGTAGTGCAGCTAAACCCGGACCTAAAACCCTACTGGCATGTAGGTAGAATATCATGTTGATTAAGATGTTCTTTTATTTGCTTATTCATTATTTTTTCCAATATTTTCGACAATACCGGTAGGATGCTTATTGGCCTCAGATCATTATAAGATTTCACTTTCGGTTTTTTAGGGAGGGGAAAGATTTTTGATATTTTCCAAGTATCTACCGTAAGTAAAATTAACAAAATATGTCGTGAAACTGGAAAGGTAAAAGATGCTTGTAGGTTCTGGCAGACCTAAAAGACTCATATATCCGTATTCTCAAAGAGGTTTAAACTTAGACCAGGTCTAACTTGACAGTTAAACAAATAATTTTTCTAAGTGTCACAATTACAAAATAACAGTGATATAAGCGAAACATAACTGGAGAACTAAGAGTTTTAAGTAGCAAAGCAAAGAGACCTGGTTTAAATCTTAAACCTTTTAAGTGAATCGGGGGGTGAATGTTTTAATCAGTTCAAAAAAAAAATCCGCACCTTTCTACCAGAACATTAGTAAGAAAAAATGACGTCTCACACATGTTCGTAGACCGACTTGTAAAAACCGAAAAGTATCATCCATACAAAAAAACTTTAGTGCAAAAACTCTCTGAGGATAATCACGATATGGTGCTCGGAAAGTTGGGTAATCATGATGGAATGTTGCAATACCAATCTAAATTTTGTCAATCAAATTGTTTTTTCCTACGAAGCAACTGTTTGTTGTTGTTGGACAATTTTATTAAGATTTTTCATTGTTAAACATCTTATTTTTTCAATCCAAAACCGTTCGTCTAACGAAAAAAAGTCAAGAGGTTCTTTTTGTTAGCAACTAATAAGTGATTATGAAAATGATTTTTATTTTGACAAAAAGCAATGGCGTGCCATTTTTTAATAAAATAAAATAATATTTTGGTCAATATCAACGGTTCAAAAAAAGGTAGATGATAAATTATTTTCATTAAATTATAGAGAAATTTATCCCCTTTTAAAATATGTAAAAATGAATATACCATTACATTTGTTTTTTTTGAAAAAAACTAAAAAATATGCTACTAATTCAGTTAACGCCATCTAGCGACGCCAGCAAAAGTCAAAAATTCAAAACCAAATAAGCGTTTTGTAGTGCAAATTATGCTCTTTCATATGAGCCTAACTTTGCTAAAATCGGTCAAAAGAAATGGGAGACATCTTGGTTTGTTTGAAAAAACAAATGAACTTCCCCCACCGCTTTATTTTTATATATAGAACAAAACATTTTAGACAAAAAGTGTAGGGAAATGGTCACTAAATATGAAAATGATATCATCGATATATTTTCATTAGGCAAAATTCTATAAAAACCCCATTTTTCTACTTGGTGTTGGTTGTTACGCCCTCTAGCGGACGTTTAACAAACTCGAAAATAATTTTCAGCAATTTCTCTTGTCGACTTTTATTATGATTTTTTTTTCTCAAATCTATACGACCAATATCTTATGAGATATGGCCGCTCGCTACCCTTAACTGATCACCCTGTACAATACAGTGGCCTCCTCGGTCTCCGGACTTAACGCCCCTCAACTACTTTTTGTGGGGACACCTTAAAAATGTGGTGTATAAAACTAAGCCCATTGACCTCGAGGATTTAAAGGAGCGAATAGAAATCGAATGTAGACGAATCGAGGAGGCTAGCATTCTTTTTAGTGTATTAAATGTTTTCACTCAACATTTTAAACACTTTACTTAGTTTCATTAATTTATTGTTTGTTGTATTAGTTATTTCTTTTTGTATTGTATTGTTTCCGTTGTTTTTTGCAACCTACTTTTAAAGTTAAGACGCTATTTTTTCTTGCTAGTGTTTTGGTAGCAAGATTAGGAATTATTGTGCTTTTCGGTTTACCACAACGTACAGCATTTTTCCAGTTTCTCGAAATTTTTAGTTAATTTTACTTACGCTGGATTTAGTTATTGGATTTCTGTTAGGATATTTGTCTTTAAAAAAGTCATGAAAAGTAGTCATAAAGTTTTGTTCAAATTTCAGAACATCAAACGCGAACTTATAGTATTTAAGACAAGTTGTTAACATCAGATACTCAATTCAAGAAGTGGATCTAACATTTGAAATTTTTCATGATGCTGAATGTTGGTCTTTTTTCTTGCTGTTAACTGTCTTATGCGATAGGACTTAAACGCTGATGTCTATAGCTGCTAGCTTGGTGTTAACGGTATCCATTCATCTAGTGCCTCAAACTACCGCGCTCCTCATATCATTAATCTACTTCAACATGAAGTAACATATCAATCTGGCCGACAAAATTTTTCTAACACAGGCCAGCTCATTATTTTCACAATTGAAATACCCTCCCAATAATAAAGAAAATATTCGGAAAGCCCTAATACGTACCATTTTTTAATAGCCTAATTAGAACCTTTTATATTGGCAGGTAAACAATTTTATTGTGGGGCGGCTAAAATGGGTCCATTTTACAACGGAAAAATTACCTAGACTGGGTTGTTTACAACATTGGACATAAAATAAACGTTAAACATCACTCTTCTGTTGAGTTTCGAATTGAGTGGTTCTCTGTGTATCGATAAGCAAGTGTATGTGAAGACGAGAATGTCGAGTTGCAAAATTTCTCCTGACAAATTTTGTTATATTTGTGGAGAATTTCTGGTGAAATTACAAGCCAGGCCATTTTCCGTAAATGTAAAAAAAGCCTACTTTAAATATTTTGGTGTGTTAATTGGGGATCAAGATAAGCGGTGGGCTCCCCGTGTGTGCTGTGTTAGTTGTAGTGTATCATTGGTGCAGTGGATGAAGAGAAAGAGAAAAAGTATGCCTTTTGCAGTTCCAATGGTATGGCGAGAACCCACCAATCATTCTGACGATCGTTTTTTTTTGCCTGACAAAGACTGAAGGTTATTCCAAAAAGGGAAAGCACAATATAGAATATCCAAATTTGCAATCTGCCATACGACCTGTTCCTCATAATGCAAATTTGCCAGTGCCGATTGCGCCTTTAAATTGGCAAGCTATTGATTTGGGGAGATAATGGAGATAACGCATCATCAGGAAGCTCCAAAGAACAAGGCACCGATTCCACTTTTACCACAGCGCGTGTACTGATATAGACAGTTTAATGCAGGAACTTGATATTGAACATTCTCCCCGTGAGTGGCGCTTATTCATAGACTCATCTAAATATAGCTTAAAAACTGTGTTATTGCATAATGGAAATTTAAAACTCTCTATACTAGTTGCCCATTCAGTTGCAATGAAAGAAAATTATGAAAATATGCGCACGATTTTGGATAAAATAAACTACAATATGTATAAATGGCAGATTTTTGGGGACTTAGAAGTTATAGCGATTTTAGTGGGATTTCAGGGGGGATTTACAAAATATTGCTGTTTTCTTTGTTTATGGGACAGTCGCGAGTCGTGCAATAAATCAGCATTATGTAACAAAAATTTGGCCAGAAAGAAGCGAATTTCAACCGGGATCTCAAAATGTTAAATGTATACCTTTTGTTGATCCCAAAAATATTCTTTTGCCTCCTCTTCACATTAAACTTGGGCTGATGAAAAACTTTGTGTTGGCTTTGAATAAAGATGGTGATGGATTTAAACACCTAAGACAAGTCTTTCTCCAGTTAAGTGACGCCAAATTAAAAGAAGGCATTTTTATTGGGCCACAAATCAGAAAATTGCAGGACGATGTTAATTTTACGGAAAAGCTTACCAGGCAGGAACTCAGAGCATGGAATTCATTTGTTAATGTAGTAAGAAGATTTTTAGGCAATAATATGGATGAAAATTATGAACAATTAGTTAATGAACTCTTAGATGCCTATAAAGCGCTTGGTGCCAGAATGTCATTAAAAATTCACTTCCTCCCTGTCATTTTTTCTTAAAAATTTGGGGAGCTTTTAGTGACGAGCAGGGTGAAAGGTTTCACCGAGATATCAGAACAATGGAAATTCGGTACCAAGGACGATGAGATCCAGCCATGATGGGTGACTACTGTTGGTTTTTGAAAAGAGAAGATAGGACACCTCATAAACGGAAAAAATAAAGTTTAATTAGTGTTTTAAGTTAATATTTTTCTCGTTTGCTTTTCTCTTAGATGTATGGTATGTTTAATAGGCGAAAACTGTAAACATAGTCAATAAACAGGGTTAAGAATTTTCTGAAATAATTTTTTCTATAGATATTGAGTATCGTAATATTCGATATGGTTCTACAACTCTAACAAGAAAACCCTACGTGCTGCAACTTTCTATTTGTCATTTTCGTATTTGGATAGGTCTATTCTATTAGATTATGCTATTCTGATTTGTGTTACAACAAAAAAAATTTTTTTTGTCGGCCAGATAATTAACTAGATCAATTAGTAAGTTTCTTTCATGATGTCAAGATGCCAACCTGAGGAAAAGTATTAAGTATGGCAGTTTTCGGTGTTTCTTTTTTTCTGTTTCTAATTAAAATAAGGCAAGAAAAACGTATTTCTATTATAGTTTATAGTCATTTTATAAAAAAAAATATTTTTACAAAAAAGATGGAAGACAAAAGTGAAATAAGTCAAAAACGAAAAGCAATCGATTAAATTTGACCTCTGCTTCGTGATCAGGGCGCCAAAATCTACCCGTAAACCAAAAACGATCAAAATTGGCGATGATGTACAAAAAAAACCCAACATTAAAATTCCAGTTACGGTCCTGCGTTGTCACGGCGGTACCCCGATATACGTTCCGGGGCAGTCGTAACTCGAGCGGCTGTACCCCCGGTACGGCTATCGTTTGCGGTGCCGCCTGCCGCTGTCACCCGTTCCAGATAGAGCCTGCGACACTTTTCTGCATACGCATATTTTCTCAAATCGATTTACATCTTCGGCTGCCCTTTACGGTACTGCTTCTGCTTCTGCTGCCGAGAGAGGAGAGGTAAACATTTTTCTGCGCCCGCAACAGGTTGAAATTCAATGAATTTACTTGAAAGAGTACGACTTGTGCGATGGGACGGCCAGACGCTTCTAGGAAGTGTCCCGTTCTTTGTTTGTCTTCGATTTGGAATCGGTTTCTCGTTTTCGATGCTATATAAATATACATACTGAATCGAAATTATTGATATTTACAGTCTTTATGTACTTACACCGTGTTCCACATAAAAGTACCACTATACTATCTGAAAATCCGTAACAGATACGAAAAAAAGTTTCTTTAAATTTGGCATAATTAAAATATGTTTTTATGTATACAGGGTGTCCCAATTTTGCTGGGATGATCAACTATACAATTTTAAATAGGACACCCTGTATTTTTGTCTATTATTTGATACCTTGCCAGAAATAAACATAATTTACCAATTTAAACTATAGCCAATTTCTGCGTAGTTTCCGAGACCATTAAGGTTGTGTCATTTTTTGAAAACTAGAGCTATTTTTCAAAACAATATAAAAGACAACAAAAATCTAAAATTGGGCGTTTGGGTGGTAATTTCCATTCTATAAAGCATCAAAGCATATACGGAATACAAAATGTTTGTCCACACCTATACAGGGTGGACAATACAAAATCAATCTTGCACCTTTTTAAAGTGAAATCGATTTTTAACCTTTAGAACCGCCACTATGTTTTTTATTTATGCAAATGATCATAAAAATACTTACTTTTTCATACATATGTTCTATAGATACCTAAATTCAACTGAGAAAATCGCAATTTAACAGAAAATCTCAATTATTTCTTAAATATTGTGATGCTGTATACTCAAAAACAAACTATAGGAGGCCATGGAATCGATAATATTTCAATTTGCGTTAGTATAGTCCTAAATTTATTCTATATTTATCTATTGCTAAATTTTAAATTTAAAACCATTATTGAAAATTAATATAAGAAACAAACTTCTTAAGTAACATAAACAACGTATAACAACAGATAACATAATGACATATTACATAAAAATAGAAAAACAGGAAATATTTAAAACAAATGACTATATAATTGATTTTCCACATACTATCTGTTTTCTGCTATACACAGTGTATATACTATACTTGAATGTTTGCCACAGCGTTTCGGACGGCGTCACTATTATTAAGACTAATAATTGTTTTTATACACTCTATCATATACTCTATCTTGAAGTGTGCCCCATAAAAACTAATCTGAGGGTATTAAATCGGGACTTCGCGGCGGCCATGGAATCTCACTGTTACTATACAGGGTTATTCACGCAACCCGTTCATTAAAAGTTTTTATTGATGCCATTTAGATAAAAATTTAAAATTTTGGGATTAAGGTAAGGTCAAGGGGTACTTCTTTTTTGAAATATTTTCAACTTCCTGTCACTTCCGGTTTAACCGGAAGTTGGTATCGACTTGTTTATTTTAAATGGAACACCCTGTATTTTATGCTATTTTTGGATTCTACGGAGAATTTTAATGCTATTTTATGTAGCATGTCCTATACCTAGGATCAAGCGTTCTTAAGATACTTGACCTTGAACCAAAAATGAGCCTTCGGAGTACCAAATTTTAAAATCTCATATTTTTGTCACTTTTGAAGATATAATCTTCACATTTTGCAGACGATCGGTAAATAATCTTAGGTTCTTATTTTTTTTATTGAATTTGTCTATTTTTATACAGGGTGTCCTAAATTCAGCGGCAAACATTCACATTTTCAAAGCCGCTAAAGTCCGTTTTTTTAAATGGGACACTTTTAATTTTATGCACTATCAAATTTAGAATTTCATTTTCTATCGAACTGTATTAAAGTTCCCTATACCTATTCGTAACCATTTTCGAAATAATCAGGTTTTTATTAAACTATCATATGTATTTGCTAAATGTACACCTTCCCGTAGTAAGCCATGGAAAAACAATTGTTGTGCTTTTCTATTCAACATGACAGCTGATTTGAAACTTTTAAATTAAAATAAAATAACACTCAAAAGCTGATATTCTCAATTTATTTTATATTCGCGGAGAATGTTACAAAATATTGGAGAGAACGTGCCATGTTTTTAATGAAAAACATTCTCATTTATCGCCAATGAACAAGAGAAAATTGAAGAGGATTGAAACGAAATTTTTTCGTTTCGGAAAAGTTAAAGTTATAAAAAATGTAATAAATTGTTTACATTATTTTTAATCATATCTACTAAGTTCGAGACTGTTCTAAACTTGTTTTAGTGAACTTAAAAATTATAGTAATCCAACAATCAACAATAAATAAATAAAATAATAAAATTGAATTATAACAAATATTCTATATGCTGTCCGTTCATTTGAAGACACATTTCAATTCTTCTTTGTACAGTTGCTGTGGCCCGTTGAATTTATACGTTTTCTAATTCGGCAAAAGCTGTTCGTATCCTGTCCAGTAAATCTTGTTGGTTGTTTACTGGGGAAGCATAGACTTTACCTTTGATAAATCCCCATAAATAAAAGTCTAGGGGTGTTAAATCAGGCGATCGCGGGGGCCATCTCCAAGGGCCATTGGGACCAATCCAGCGATCTTCGAAAATTCGAGATAATTGGAGATAAACTGCAGCGGAATTATGTGCTGGTGCTCCATCTAATTGATACCAATAATTTTGCAGCTCACCAATAGGAAACCGTCCCTCGTAGAATTTCCAAATACTTATCACTGTTTAAATTGATAACAATAATTTTGCAGCTCACCAATAGGAAACCGTCCCTCGTAGAATTTCCAAATACTTATCACTGTTTAAATTGTCTTCATAAATACAGTACTGCACCTGATCATTTAATACTATACCGAAAACATTGAAGCTAAACCTCACTTGAGAACGCGTTTCGCGTAAAGCGTGTGGATTTTCTTCTGCCCAGTTTCTTCTATTTGTTATTCCTTCTCTAGAAAATATCGCTTCATCGGTCCAAAATATTTTTGAAAGGAATTGAGGATCCTCTTGAATTTTCAAAAACATGAATTCGCAAAATTCTACTCGTCGGACGTCATCACCAGGTCTCAAGGCTTGCACGTTTTGGAAGGAATAAGGGTGCATATGATGTTCGCTCAAGATTCTTTGGACAGATGAAGAAGAAATTCCCAAATCGTTTTCTGCAAACGGTATGGAACTTTGCGGGTTTGCGTGGAAATAAGCTAATGTGTTTATTATGTTATCCTCGGCATTTGTCATTGGTTTCGGAACATTTTTTGTAACTTTAACCTTGCCAAAACGCAAAAAGTTTGTTTCAATCCTCTTGAATTTTGACTTGTTCATTGGCGGCAAATCAGGGTGGCGTTCATTAAACACACGACACGTTCTCTCCAAAATTTTATAACATTCTCCATGAATATAAAATAGATTGAGAATATCAGCGTTTGACTATTTTTCCATTTCGATTTAGAAGATTTAGTTTATCACTGACAGCTTTCGATAAATAACGCATACTAATCATCTGTCATATTGGATATTGGATCTCAATTGTTTTTCCATGGCTCACCATTGGGACATGTAAACATTTAAGCAAATACATATGATATTTTTATAAAACCCAATTATTTCGAAAATGGTTACGAATAGGTATAGGGAACCTTAAGACAGTTTGATAGAAAATGAAATTCTACATTTGATAGTGCATAAAGTTATAGGGTGTCCCATTTAAAAAAACGGACTTTAGCGGCTTTGAAAATGTGAATGTTTGCCGCTGAATTTAGGACACCCTGTATAAAAATAGACAAATTCAATAAAAAAAATAGAAACCTAAGATTATTTACCGATCTTCTGCAAAATATGAAAATTATATCTTCAAAACTTACAAAAATATGAGATTTTAAAATTTGGTACCCCGAAGGCTCATTTTCGGTTCAAGATCAAATATCTTAAGAACGCTTGAACCTAGGTATAGGACATGCTACATAAAATAGCATTAAAATTCTCCATAGAATCCAAAAATATCATAAAATATAGGGTGTTCCATTTAAAATAAGCAAGTTGATACCAACTTCCGGTTAAACCGGAAGTGACAGAAAGTTGAAAATATTTCAAAAAAGAAGTACCCCTTGACCTTACCTTAATCCCAAAATTTGAAATTTTTATCTAAATGGCATCATCAAAAACTTTTAATGAACGGGTTGCGTGAATAACCCTGTATATACTTAAATTAAATTGCTTAGTTAAAAATGCTCTTATATCTTCTCCACAATGATATGGGGCATTATCTTGTTGATATACCAAGTCCACTGCAATGTGTTCCGGAAAATCATTGATTTTTTCCATAATTTGATTTTTTAAAAGGTTTAAAAATGTTTGTCTATTCAAATAGTGGTCAAAAAACACAGATCCTATTATACGGTCGTTTATAATACCACACCACACTTTATCACTTTGATGTCCTTGCTTTTTAATTTGCTTTACCAAATGTTTATTTGTCTCAGTAGTAGTGAATTACAAAACGAGACTACGGAATCGCCTTTTTAAAAAAATGTTTATTTCAAAAATACAAGTTATTTAGAAACAAAAATAAAATGTTTTACGTCGATGCTTTCAACTGACTGGCCTCGCGTCGCAGAAATTCGCATATATTAGCGGTCATCTAATATGCAGTGTCAGCAGGTTCCTTGGTTGGATGGTCAGATAACTCCTCCCTTCTTAGATTTAACTAACCCTGATAGGGGGTAGTTCAATGAGTTGGCTCGGATTCGGTTCTGTTGTGGTTGTGGTTGCGGTCATCTTTTTCAAACATCTATTTCGGATAAAATATCTAAACAAAAAATATCCAAAAATAGTTAGAAAAAGGGTGTATATAAAAATTGTCCATAGGCTAGGAAATTTCGACATTCGGTCGAAAAGTTCTGGGACATGATTTTCTTCAATTTTGTTTTTGATTTTGTGAAGTTCGTCTAATTTGATTTCTTGTAAATGGAAGCTCAAATTCAGGACGGGAAAGTCTTGTTCAGGTGTATCTTGGAAGTCCGGGAACAGGATGGGTTGCTTATTAGTATCGACGTCGTTTTGATTATTGATAATCGACATATCGTTGATTTTTGCTTGGCATCCTGTTGGAAGGGTCAACATATAACTTCCATGTAGTTTTTGGTGTTCTTCTTGGGAGTCACATTGCAGTTCTACTAGTTCGGTATTTGGCAAAACTACAATCCATTGATTGGAATTATCCAATTGACTTATTATAGGTCGACTTATTGTAACGTCGATTTGTTGGCAGGTAGAAGTGCTTTTTGTGGTCTGTAAGAGCTGTACTTCGCAAGGACTTTTTGAAGTGATCTCTATGAGGTCTTCTTTTTTGCAAAGAAATAGGTTGGGCACAACTTCTTGGCAAGGGTCCGGACGATGAGTAAAGTACAATTGATTTTTAAGTAAATATTTGTTCCGCGGTATAACAACCTTAAACAGACTCTGATGCTCAATTGGTATAGAGTACAAGTGATAATAAGAAAAACTATTTGGATTGGTTACTGGAATTCGTAATAAATATGTTACACGGTTATTTAGGGTAAAACAGTCGACGTCTATAATATTTTCGAATAAAAATATATTTTCTAGGTTAGTGGGCAAAATTAAATGTTTTGAACCTACCATTTTTTCGAGTTTTTTGAGTTCATTTAAAAGATCTTTGGTTTGAATTATGCTCGGGTGAAATATTTTAAGCTTTGCGAATGTAACGGAGTTTTCAACATCTTGTAAAATGGAATCGATTATTTCGTACAAGTTAATAATTTGATCAAGAGTGTCTTTAATAAAATACATGTTCTCTTTGTACGTTGTTTTTTGTACAATATAACTTATTTGTTTTATTTTATCCTCGAGAAGTTTTTCATTTTGGCGTATTTTTTGAATTGTTGTGTTAAAACTCGTAATGACGCTTGTTGAAATCTGATTTAGGTTACGTATGTTATTACTTAATAATTTTTGGTTTCCTTGTAAGTTTTTTATTAGGTTTTCGTAGCGAGCGCCATCTTCCGCATCTAAGTTTCCCGTTACAGCCTTAAAAACAGACCCTGCAGCATTAATTAATCCTCTTTTATTTCTTAATGGATGGGGTAAAATTTCTTTAATTTTATTTTCTACGCGTTCTTGAGAAATTGCAAGAATTTTTAAGTAATTAGATGATTCGGCATAGTATTCTTTATGTATAATTAATGAATTTGTAATATTTTTTGATTTTGCGTTTAATTTATTAATTTCAGATATTATTGGATTTAAGTCATAATAGTGAATTAAGGTATACGTGTATTCTGTAAGTTTAGCTTGTCCTAGCTTAATCGGCACGATTCCTGGGTTGTCGTCTAGTTGTCTGATAATAATTTTTTCTCTGTCTCCGATAACGGCGGCGACCAGGCTGAAATATAATATGTTTGTTTTAGTCAAAGCTGTAAGTTCTCCTTAAAGGTCGTTTTAAGTTGTCCATGTGAATTTTAGTACGAAGTTGCGTCTGTATTGTCTTACGGTTTTTATTTACAGATTTAACTTTGGTCGGTTTTTCGAATTTGTCAGCAAGTTTTTGTCTAACATGCTTCTTAACGTGTCGTCTCGGTTTTCATTTATTTTAGATATTACCTTTTCTTTCTTTTGTACTAATTTTTGATTTATATTGGCATACATAAGTTGTGATTTTTCTTTATGGTTATTGACATAATCTGTTAAAAGTAATTGGTTTATTTTAATATCAAAAGGATCATTATTTGTAGTATGACCATTTATAACATCAATTGGCTTAAAATTAGTGGAAGAATGAATTGAATGGTTATATGCAATAATGGCATAAATCATTTTTTGACTTATTGGTGTTTTACTAAAGGTTTGGTTCTTTAGTAACCTTATATGCTCTGCTAAAGTAGAGTGGAGCCATTCAACGGGCCCGTTTGATTGCGCATGACTAGGAGAGCAAAAGTGTACCTTTATTTTATGTAAATTCAAAAGTTCTGTCACTATTGTGTTCTTGAACTCTGTGCCATTGTCAACAATTATTTGTTTGGGAATACTATGATGTGACAAAAATATTAAAAGTTTGTCTACGATTTCTGTAGCAGCGAGGGATTGCAAAGAATATGCTTGAGCATATTTTGAAAAACTATCTATTATTGTCAAAAATTTGGTTTGTTCGAGTGTATAAGTATCTAAATATATTATCTCGAAGGGTTTTAAAGCAGTTGGTGTTACGTTCATTTTTATATTGATAGGATGTCGTTCATATTTACTTAATTGACATGTCTCACAATCATTAATGTAAGTTTGAACAGAATTTTTTAAGTTCGGCCAATAATAGCGTTCCTTTATTTTGCTCAAAGTCTCATCAATACCGCGATGGTTTGTTTTTGACTCGTGGTAATTTTTAATTATTTCTGGTATGTCTCGTTTGTCTGTAGCGTCAATAAGTTTTGTCAGGCAGCGCTTAAATTTTAGCGAAGGCCATTTGAATGTTTTTCTAATTACTTCGCAGAAAGGCTCGTACATTTCTGCATTCTCAAAATATAAATGATATTGTTTATCAGGTATGATTAATTCTTTAATAAAGGTTAGGATATCATTTTCAAAATTATTTTCAGAAATTTGAACAGAGATTCTCCGTTTTTTCTCGAATAGTATTGTCGTCTTAGGTCGTGCAGGTGAATGAAATACAGAGGAAATTATTATCTGATTTGATCCGTAGTTTACTGGAATATCGTAAATGGGAATTCCTACTATAGGGTCTTCACTTGGTTTGTATGTACTGTCATGTTGTCGTCGGGTGGTTCGTCATCAGCTGTTTGATTATTTGTGGTGTGACCGACCTCACGCGCGGGTTCATTGTCATCTGCTTGTGCAATGGTCGATATTTGGTCTAAATTTTCATTTGAGGTTGTTTCCTCTAAAGATTTATTAAAATTTTCTACGTATGATTTTAGTGAAAAAATATCTTCAGTTTCTTTGGTATGCAACTCGATTCTAGAAAGTGCGTCCGCGTTGGTATTCAATTTACCCCGTTTGTAGATAATGTTGTAGTCGAACTCATCAATTTTTATTCTCCAGCGTAGTAATTTAGAACTGGGATCCTTTTGGTTCATTAGCCATTGTAGGGGTTTATGATCTGTAATTAAATTTATTTTTCTTCCAAAAATATATGGGCGAAAATACTTTGTGGCCCACACAATTGCCAAAAGTTCTTTTTCGGTGGTACTATAGTTCCTTTCTGAATCATTCAAAGTTCGCGAAGCATACGCGATCGGTAAGTCTTGTCCTATTGGTCCTTGTGATAACACAGCACCAACTGCCACATTGCCGTCGTTAAATTAAATGTCTTGGTAAAATCAGGGTATTGAAGTATTGGTTCGTTTATTAGCAGATTTTTACATAATTCAAAGCATTCAATAAATTCTTTGTCATGTTCGATTTTTGCACCCTTTTTAAGACACTTTGTGAGTGGTTTCGTAATTCTAGCGAAGTCTTTTATGAACCGTCTGTAGTATCCAAGTAAACCTAGAAAGCCTTTTATCTGTTTTGTTGTTTTTGGTATTGAAAATTCTTTGATTGCTTTTATTTTGTCAGGGTTTGGTTTAACGCCATCTGCCGTGACGACATGGCCTAAATATGCCACTTCTTTTCTTAAAAATTCCGATTTATCTAACTGGATTTTAAAGTTAGAATCTCTTAACCTTTGAAAAACGCATTTTAGCCGTTCTAAATGTTCCTGTAATGATGTTGAAAATACAATTATATCGTCAAGATATACAAGGCATTTTTCATTTTGAATTCCTCTCAGGATATTATCCATGACACGTTGAAATGTCGCGGGTGCGTTTTTCAACCCGAAGGGCATTCGAAGAAATTCGTAATGTCCATTTTCTGTGTTGAATGCCGTTTTCTCGATGTCATCTTCGTGCATTTGGATCTGGTGAAATCCACTGGCTAAGTCTAGGGTACTAAAGTACTGACATTTTCCCAACTTATCTAATAGATCGGTTCTATTCGGGAGAGGATACTTATCATCTAAACTCTTAGAGTTTACACCCCTTAGATCGACTACTACCCTGTATCTTGGCTTCCCTGAGGCATCTAGCTTCTTGGGTACCACCCAAATGGGTGAACTCCACGGAGAGCTACTCGGTCGTATTATTTTTTGATCTAGCATTTTCTTTATTTGTTTATCTACCTCTTGCTTATAAATAAAGGGGTAGCGATACGATTTAGAATAAACCGGGATTTCGTCTGTGGTTCTTATGCGGTGTTTAATTTCATTTGTAAATGTTAAAGGTTCGTCTTCGTTATAAAAAATGTCTGAGTACTCATGAATTAATTTTAAAAGCTTTGCTTGTTCTTCTGAATTTAAATGGTTTGTTCTAAATTTTGAAAAATCCAAATTTTTTAATTCGGAACAATCGTTAAAATTATTTAAATTTATTTCTTCATATTCACTCGCATAAAAACGTTCTACGCTTATGGGTTGTGAGAAGTCTAAGGTTACTTCTTCACAAGTATTGTTGAGAATTGTTGTTATCGCAAAACCATTTTTTGCAACAGTTAGACATTCCGGTATCTCGCAATTGTGATACCTTTGGTGTGGTATTATGATATCACCGTTCCTTACCGATGTTTTTACTTGTATTACTTGTTCGACCCGTGGGGCGATTGTAATAAAATTTAACTCATTTTGCGTTTTGTGAAAACGTAATTTAATTCTAGTATAAGGTGTAACTAATAAGCCTCTATCAAAGTCGAGGTTAGCTTGAAGTATTTTTAAATTGTCAAGTCCGATAAGTCCGTCAAATATATTATGAAATTTAAATAGATAGAATTTGAAATCTTTTTGTTCCGGCAAATTAAAAATGTTTGATGAGGGAATTAAGGCACTATATTGATGGGCTGATTTTTGGAAAACGGTCGAAACTATAAAAGGATGATTTATTATATTATTTGGGTAAATTTTTTTTGCAAGATTCGGATCGATAAAAGATCTTGTTGAGCCTGAATCAATAAGAAATTTTAGGTTTGTTTCTGGGAAAATTATATAAGATAACTCACTCGGATTTGACATATTGAATGATATTAATTGAGGTTCTAAGGTTTTTTGTTGTCTGGAGGAACCTTGGTAAAATTTTCGAGGTCAGTTTGTTCTTCGTAATAATTCGTATTTTCTAGGAAGTCAGAGTCAGGTAATGTCACAATAGGATTATTTTCTGAATCATATTCGTAAAATTCGGTCTTTTGGGAGTAATAATTTTGATCACAATACACATTCTGATACGGGTCGTATGTGCTAGAATGTGGACATTCTTCATACGAATATTGTTCATAATAGGGCATGTTATGAGTTTCAGTATTATGAAGCTCTTCGAAAGCAAATTTAGGTGGATTAAATCCTTGATTTTGAGAATAAAAATTAGAGTTTTGTTGTTGGTTGTTTTGTGGTGGTCTATTAGCGAATGGTTTAAATATAGCTGTTTCTACGCCTGACATTGGTTTTGGTGGTGGAAACCTGTTTTGATTATTTGGCTTAAACACATTAGTTCTAGGCTTACCAAAAACTTGATTATTTGTAAAAAATCTCGGTTGGGGCCTATTAGGATTGGGTCTTATATTCATAGGCTGTGACGGAAAATTAGGCCTAAATGCATTGTGTGGCGTATTTGCGTTAAAAATTGGTCTTTGAATAAAATTCGGTTGGAAATTTTGATGTGGCTTAAAAACGTTATGGCTACTGTTATTGGTATTATTTTTTATTAAGAGTGGTCCGGATTTATTTTGGTTTTGAAAATAATTCACGTTATATTCTTGTGTTACAAATTGTAAAGCTTGCATAAGATTTTCAGGCCTCATACATCTTATTGTTGTCCCTAATGGTTCACGTAATTCACTTAAAAATGTTTTTAAAGCTAATTCATTGTATAGTTCTCGTTTTAGAATTTTAGCTGAATTAGTTAGCTCATGCGCATCAATAAATGAACACAGCAGATTTAAAATATGTAAAACTCCATCGTAAAAATCATTTGGTTTTTCACCGGTGTTTTGTTTTAACATAACCAAATCACGATTTAAACACGCTTCATCCCTTTAATCTGCAAAATTTCGTCTTAATGTGTCTTTAAGTTCGTCCCACGTTGTTACATTTTGTATGTTAACAACTAGTTTAGCCTGACCTGTAAGTTTGCCTATTAAAGAATTTAACAAATAAATATTTTGAAAATTTCGCGGGTTGCTTGCATCGTAAAATCCGTCTATGAGTGATTGGCATGTAGATATATCTCTATTTAAATCATTTGCGTCTCCGTCAAAAACTGGGACGCAGTTTAAATATTCGGGTTTAAATTGGGACATATTTGATTCTAATAATTGATTAATTAGTAAATGATTACTTAATGAAATTGTATTTTCAAAATTTTCTTGTATATTTTCTACTCCTACTTCTAAATCTAATGCTCCTAAATTATTTTGAGGAACAGAGTCAGCTGAAGGTGATAAACGAAGGCTATCTAATTCAGAAATTAAATTTTCAATCGACATCAATATGAGAGAAAATCAATTGCACTTGCAATACTAGAAGAATGGCGATCCTAGTCATTCTATAAGTTCCAAACTTGGTTCGGCGATGTGGTCCTTCTCCAAAGCGTGGTAATTGCAGACACAGACAATGTGGGTCCTATCCCTCGATGTTCGATCAAATGGAATGCTCTTACAGATCCGCGATGGATTGGGAAACGATCGATGTCTTGATCAATCCGCTCTATAATAAGCACTTCACCTAATGTCACAACAATTGGTTCTTTCCGGTTAATTCGTTAAAACGAAAAAGTTATTATGAGCGATTCATAAACTTCCGAAAATCCGTACGACTGCGCCAATTACAAAACGAGACTACGGAATCGCCTTTTTAAAAAATGTTTATTTCAAAAATACAAGTTATTTAGAAACAAAAATAAAATGTTTTACGTCGATGCTTTCAACTGACTGGCCTCGCGTCGCAGAAATTGGCATATATTAGCGGTCATCTAATATGCAGTGTCAGCAGGTTCCTTGGTTGGATGGTCAGATAACTAGTGAGTATTTTTTTGTTTTCCCGCAGTGGAAAATATCGCCTTATCTGTCCAAAAGATTTTATTTAAAATTCAGTCCGGTCTGATAATCAGCTTCATTTAAAAATTGGACTGGAAAAAACTTATATGTAAATATTTTTGTTTTTTTTTTAATGCTCGATGTATGCTGGTCATGGAAAAATTCAAATCCCTTTGTGAGTTGGTAGGATATTCAATAAAATATAATAAAACCTCCATTTGAAAATCTTCAGAGACGACTGTACTGTATATCAATGTAACACTTATACAAATTTAGTCGCTCTTGACTTGAATATTGAGCCACCATGAAACGTTTTTAAATTTAAACTGATTTATATAAAACAACAAGCATTAACAACATAAATAAATTGAAAAACTGTCAAATTTAAACCCAATAGTTAAATTATCCATTCCATGGCCTTCTATAGTTTTTTTTGAGTATGCAGTATCCAGTGGCGACTCGCCAGGGGACGCGGGTCACGCCGATGAGTCACAATAGGATGAAAGTATTTGTACAAGTACTATGTGTCTATAAAAACTTAAGGTAAATGATATAATTTCTTATGCTTGCTTAAATAAATTGTTTATATTATGTTGTGTTGTGTTAATTAATGTCGTGGATATATTTCAGGGGGGTGATAGTACTCGACAAAATAGGAAAAAATGCCAATATATACATAGTAAGTCCTAACACTGAAACCTGTGGTGGAAGATAGATCAAAATACAAGAGTTCTAACCACACTACACCACAACTTTTTAAGTTCTGGACGCGCATTTCGCTAACCAAGTTAGCATCATCAGCAGATGATATAAACTGATAATATCATCTGCTGATGATGCTAACTTGGTTAGCGAAACGCGCGTCCAGAATGTAACAAGTTGTGGTGTAGTGTGGTTAGAACTCTTGTATTTTAATATATACATGGTCAGAAACGCACCATTTTCGTTATACAGGGTGTCAGAGTTTCAATTTTTTTCTCGTTTTTTGCGTTTTTTTCCAGTTCCTTCTGAGACAATTAGTTCAAATTTAGAACATGTATTACTTTTAAGATCATATACGATAAAAAATCAAAAGCTTGTATGAATTCTGATATAAAATTTAAACTCTTTGTTCATTTCTTTAGCTCTTAGGAAATTTGAAAATATTTCGAAAACTATTAAAGATAGGTATATAATATGTTTAATAAAAGTTGTAGATTTTGTAGCATTATATTTTTCATGAGCTAAATTGTTTCATTTGGTGAACAGTTTAATTCACGCCGATATATATTAGAAGTAATTTGGGTTGTCTATAAGTGGGATTTATAACGTAATATTTAATTTTAGGGTGGAAATGTCGTTTTTTTATAATTTGTACATAAATCAAAAGAAGTAATTTACTTCATATTTATTTTTACGTTGCCATCCAGATAAAATCACAATATTTGCCAATCATTTCCATATTCAAAGCAGGTAAAGGAATTTTATATTTAATATGAACATATCATTTTGGAACTCTCAAGTCATGGATTCACGGCGTCGACGTCGACTTGCGTTTCTACTTTCGGTTTTCAGTTGTAGTGTTGCCGAATCGAGTTAATGATTTTTCTTAAGTTTCATGGTGAATTTGAATTTGCCGCTTCCTTTCACGAGTCACTTTACTGACTATTTCCGTGCTCGACCTTCTTGGTTGGCCAACGGTCTGCATCCCTTGGTATCGTCATTCCGGTTGGTAGTCGAGGTACTTACAACACCTCCATGTGTTGATCCGAAGAAAAATCGGGAATCATCCCGATTATACCCAGTAGTGGTGATTTGAATTTTTGTTTTTTCGCATGGATTAACTATCTGCTTTATCTGAGAGCCAAAGTAAAGTTTATGTTTTGGAGAAAACCTGGATTTTTATCCAGCAATCTTTGGCATCAAATGTTTTGGAGTTTTTTTTTTGTATAGTTTGTATAGGGATTTAGTTAAGGTAAGCCGCTTATAATAATTTTACATACCTTTTTCTTCGTTTTGAAAAATGTTATGAATGTCCCAGTTTTCGTTTTTTTTTTGGAGTACTCATCCATGGTTTTCCCTCTCCTTTTAGAATCCACATGGGAGTCGACTCCTAAGTTTTGGCATACCGTACCGTACCATGAGTTATGAATTATGGTCTTAAAAGAAACGTAATCAGTTGTCCCGCCTAGACTTCTTTATTTGATCCAGTTCTGTTCGAATGCTGTTAGTTCCAGACACTGTAACTGTTGCTGTGATTTTGAAGTGATCCTCTTTTGATGTTTTGATGCAGCCCTTGCAAGTCCTGACATCCATGGAAGGATTTATAAAGGCCAGATAATATTTTTTTTATTAATTATCCATTTTTATTCATTTTTTTTACTACAAGCATTATTTAATATTATACATTTTTACATTTGATTTACAGTTTAAACGATGTATGCTATTTAAAAGTGAACCAGTTAATTAAATATTTCTTTTTAACTTTCATTTATGTAACAATAATTAAAGGTGTTAAAATTATTAATTAGTTATGTGAACTATAGTCGACTATGGGGCTTATTTAATTTTCTTTATGAAAATATTGGCATATTAAATTACTCTTTTTTTTACCTATTTAGAATTATCTTATTTAAATTGAACATTTGCTATATAATATATGGTGTCGTAAGTACAGAAAATTTACCTCATATTTTCATTTATCCTGTCTACACTCACCTAATTTTTATTTCAGTTTTTTTTTGCTATAGGAACTAGCTTAGGCTAAAGTTTATTTATTTTGGTTTCGCAGTTTTCCTTTATTAAATATATAAAAAAAACAGCGTGGCGCCCTTTTAGTAGTCTACTTGGATTATGTAATGTATTTTTTTAAGATTTACTTTTGATTTTAAAGAATACACCAAAATTTAATAATTAAATTCTAATATCTAACATCAAAGTTAATTTAATAAAATTATTTTTCATTTACCCCCGAACCCGTAGTGCTCTCCAGATGAAAAGCTGCCGTTAGCTGAGCGTAAAAAAAAGCGGTATGATACGCTACAATTTTTTTATTCTTAACAAGACTAAATAAAAATATACAGGGGGTTCCACTTAAAAAACTGAAATAAATTGGTTTGAAAATGTTAAAGTTGGGCATTTAAATTTGGACACCCTGTATGTGATATCTTCAATATTACGAAAGCAGTCTTTTATTCCGTGCTTATTTTGTGCAGAAGCAAAATATTTAATTTTTAGTGGCACAACTAGGCGTTATATTGCTAATCATAGATGTGCATCAAATTTAATTTTTTTTTGTTTAGAGCTAAATATTTAAGAAAGTATCAATTTTAGCTATATAACATGTTATACAAAAAAGTGTTAGAATTTTATGTAGAATTTAAAAATCAAGTCAAATATAGGGTGTCCCATTTTAAAAAATACAACTTTTAGTTGTTTACTTTTTTGACACACCCCGTATAATTTAAAATATTTTTAAAATGAGCACGACTTACATATATATCCCACAGTATAAACAGTTTGTTTCCAGATTTTACTTGTTCGACGTAAATTTAGGTTTTCCTATCGTTGACTCACCCTGTATATATATATATATATATATATATATATATATATATATATATATATATATATATATATATATATATGAAAAATAGGTATTTTTTATGATCATGTGCATAAATCAAAAAGTGGGTGTTCTATTTAAAAAATATATATAATATATAATAAATCCGATTCGGATAAATGAATTGGTCGCCGAGGTCTGACAGAATGGCCAGCTCGCTCGCCAGATCTTAAGCCCCTTGATTATTTTCTATTGGGCTTTGGACATCTCAAGTTTTCAAAATGGCTCCAGATTCTCTTGATGAAAAATCAATTACATTATTTGAACCGGACAAATAAAAAGATTAGTGAAGAGAATAAAAGCTTGATAAAAACGCCATTTTCGAAAAGATCGCGTTTTGAACATACGTTATAACTAATATTTCGTGTTTAAGCTTGAAAAAATTGTAAAAATGTTTGTTTATCTAAAAGTAAGGCACCTGTTACGTGGTGGATATAAAAATTTCAGTGGCATCTGGAATATTTGATAAAACTTCATAAGTCACAAATACTTAGGTAAATAGACTATGTAATGTTTATTTTACACGACGTATTTGATTATCTCGTATTTGCGTAAGCGTCGTAAAATGATTTCTTCATTCAGGAGCATAATATATTTTCTGATGTCGTGTCCGGCTTTTCTAGGCAAACATTTGATATGCTGGTAGGGCATTTTATTTTTGAGGTCAAGATCGAAATATGAGGTCATGCTATACTCGAATTAAAACAAAAATTCAAAACTTAATACCATAATACGTAATAAGTTTTGTAAAACGCATATTACGAACGAATAGAAAAGTTTGTAACGTACGAGTATATTTATTTATTTTTTTTTATTAATTATTACCATATACTATACAATTAAAAAAACTGTACAATAATAAATAACAAGAATGTATTTACGCGTCATCCAAGTAAATGTTGAAAATGACCACTTTCACTTTCCATGCAGTAATAGAGGTTTTGCTCAAAACGTTGCCGCACATTCTGCAATATTTGAGGGGTAATTTGAAGGCACTTATTTATAATTCTTTGTTGCAAATTTTGTAATGAAGTCCGTTGAGTGGCATAGATTTTGCTTTTTAAGTGACCTCATAGAAAGAAATCCAGAGGTGATAAATCTGGCGATCTTGGGGGCCATTCAATAGAACCTCTTCTTCCATTTCATCGATCTGGAAACGTCTGATCTAAATATTGTCGAACAAATATTGCATAGTGTAGCGGGGCACCGTCCTGTTGGAACATCAACCTATCCTCAACGTAACGCCGATTATTCTGATTTTTAATTATTGCTGTTAACCCTGAATCTATGGAGTCTCATAATAATTGTAAATACATTTCACCTGTCAAATTTCTACGCAAGAAAAAAGGACCAACTATATGATCGCCAAAAATACCAGCCCAAACATTTAATTTTTGTGACTGTTGGGGTGTGTACCTCATGATAAATTCTAGGATTAGAATCGGACCAATATCGGCAGTTATGACGATTAACCATGCCGTTTAAGTAAAAAGAGCATTCATCAGAGAAACAAGTGTTGAATAGAAGGTTTTCATCGATTTTAATTCGTTCACTCATAACTTCACAATACTGTAATCGCCGATCAAAGTCGTCTTCATAAAGTTCTATGGGCTTTAAGAATCCTTTGGATATTACGTCCACTAGCACCAGACAGAGTTTCTAATTGGCGGGTACTTAACGTAGGATCAAGACAAACTTGCCCTAAAGCCATCACTTCCGTTCCTTCGTTCCTTATGGGATGTTGAATGTTGCGTTTTTTATTGGCCACTGATCCAGTTTCCCGAAATTTAGCCACAAGTTCCAGAACATATTTTTTTTATTAGCGCACTGATTATTTCCAAAAATATTTCGATCATTTAAATTTTCTCTGCCATGCTGTGTACCATTGGCGGCTCGTGGTGAATTTGGGAGGTCAATACCAAATTTAAAAATAGGAATACTTAAAATAAAATATATATATATATCTTATCTTTAAATTGAGCTTTAAATTCTCTTGAAGTTCAGGTCTACTTTTTGTTCTTTAGAATTGGAAAAATGTTGAACGACACGTTCGTTAAAATTGCCCGCACATTCCTTTTATAAACTTTGACAAACTACAGCTCTCTATCTTGGCCCGACTCTTCAACCAAATGTATAAGCCCTCGAAAAACCCCTGGATTTTCAGACAAAGCCGTTTTATCATAGTCACATAGTGCCAGATCGAATGCCTCACAAAATTTTACCCAATCTATAATTTTGTTTAAAATATAACGATTTTTAGATACATTTTCATTAAAATCTCTAAGGGATTTTCTATAAGCTTTGTCTAGCTGAGTGCGAATATCAACACTTCCGACCGTAGCATAGTTCACCGAACATGTCATGTGATCTGCAGAAAACGCATGTTTTTTTTCTTCTTTTAAGTGTTTTAAATCTTTATCACCGGTTTTGCACCAGTCGAGTCTGACGAGTCCTTAGAAAACAACAAACAAACATAAAAGTAAAATGAGTTAGAGACTTCACAACCACATATCCCGTTAGCTAAATCGTACATACTTTTGCGAAAGTTTCGATGAACCTCTTTATTTTTGTCTTGACTGGTTTGTCGTACACTAAGTTCTGGCAAATTGCGACCACTTGCCTTGAATTCGGTTATTTTCTCAAAATTAAGTTCCTTGGCACTCTTTAGTTGTTTAATTTTTTGCACTACCGACATTTTATTACATCTACATTCACAACTCAAACATAGACCACCTTGAAATTGGTTATTTTGCAAAATTAACTTCGTAAGCACTTTTTAGTTGTTTTTTTTTGCACTAGTCACTACCAATATTTTATTTCCTGTATATTTCCAACTCACACATGGATCATAAAAATAAAAAAATATATAATACAAAAAACAGTATATAAATCAATTTTCATCGATTTAAAACGTCCAAAACAATATAGAGTTAGAATATCGACCGCACGACCTCTGAACAACTGAACTTCCGCATGCCGACGTGATGCCTCGACAGATCGATCGAATTATGAGAAGAGACCGGCTGATGACCCAAATCGCGATTTCATGTTCCATTTGCTATCACGTTCGGCTGCCGCTCGGTAGCTGTGAAATCTTCGGGTACTTTCGTCAAGCTTCAAAGTAATCAGGGCAATTCGGACTGCCCAGCCTAGCTTAGTATAGCGTATTTTATTATGCCTAAGGAACGCAACGAAACCATTCGAACTGCCGCGCGCTGCTAATAGTGTAGCGTATTTAACTTTTCCCAAGGTTCGCGTTTTATTACAACTTAGGAGGGATGGTCAAACGAATAATTTATTTTCTGAAATATTTTTGGGGGGTCATTGACCAAATAACCCTATCGAAGAGCTGCCACTGGTGGAGAACTGGAGAACCTTCTCCACCGCCTAAGACTGCACGAATTTCAGGTGTTTATTCTGGAACTCTCTCCTACTTCACTCCCTCAACGGTTCCCGAACAGGTTTTCCGAAGTTCTGGGTGGTTGGATTTCGTTGAGGCAAAAATTGCTTAACTAATCTACACTATGGTAGATATGAAATTTGAAGGGAATTACGTGTTTCAACTTCAGTGCTGCTTCATAAGCATAATGGTAAATATATCACGAGACGGTGTCGGCACAGGTACGGCACTGATATGTATAAATTGACATTAACGTGGGTTTTGTTTTTCATATGAGACGAGTCGCCAATAGCGAACCAATTTGAGCAAAAAAGCACTGTTGATCAGAAAAATTCTTATATCATAGCGTAATGTAAAAAATCCGTTAATTTCTGTTACCCGGAACTTCCCTTATTATCAGTGGCGGCTCGTTGATTTAAGAACGGGTAAAGCGCAGCGTAGCTAGGTGCACAGCGCTGCAGGCGCACATTTTTCAGGGTGCCACGTCCAAAATGGCCGTTTTTTTATGTTTAACATTCATAGCTTTGGAGCGTTTTTTAACACTTAGGGGAAATAATATGAATTTATAAGATTTTAAATATTTTTTTTTGTTCTTAAAAAACAGTTATGTGTCTATATTTTAAAGCTAAACTGCTTCCGCCTCTGATGATCCGAACGCACTAATTTACATTAATTCTATCACAAGCGAATAAGCGCCAGCAGCCTGCAGCAGCACATTTATGCCGCTCCCATTTCTATTTGGCTTACGGATATTCGCCATTGCACTGCCATAGCAACTGCCGTAAACAAATCTTAACGTGAAAGCCGGCGGGGGGAGTCTGATGCGGAATTTGTTACTGCTGATTGTGTTTTTTTCAGTTTAAGCAACTAAAAATACAACTTTTTTGTCTCTTGTATTTTGTTCGTATCTAGCCTCGTTTTCGAGAAAAAAGTAAAAATTAGTTTAAACATCTTTAAAAATTATCGATGGACAACATTAAAAAAAACTATGTATTAATTACTATACATAAATTACAGAAAAATAAAATATAAACAATTTCGACCTCAAAGTAGATGAAGAAAATGACTACCATCTGATAAAATACACGATTGCAATCGCTTCGTCATTGATTGTCTGAGACGTTCAAATCCCTGGACTATTCCTTATGACATTGCAATTGTCGATTATTCGAGTTCTCAAGTCGTTTACATCTAGTACAGGAGTTTTATAAACCAGAGCCTTCAGATAACCCCATAAATTCTATTTCTATCTAGAGGATTCATATCAGGACTACGAGCTGGCCAATTTTAAGGTCCTGCATGTCCGATCCAGCGATTATGCGAGATGCTGACTCTAGTTAACTTCCCTAGGTAGGTGTAAAAACATTTAGAGTGATTTAAAGTTAGTTTTTTTTTTTTACCGAAAACGAAGTATTTTTAGTTGCTTAAACTGAAAAAGCTATTAAAACTACAAAAAGGGTCAGTGGCGTACTTTATTTTCTCAATATTGATGGCTGCGGTGCTCCTTGAGACACCACTGGATCCAATAACTTCAATCTAGTTAAAGCTAAATTAGCGTCTTAGTACTACAAATAATACTGCTACATTTCAACCAAATCGGCTTAAGGATATTTATGATATTTATAAAAAAACGATTATTTTAAAAACTTTAACACCCTGTATCTCCGAATCGAGACAACTCCAGACACATGTTCATAGAAAATTTTTTCTTAAAATGACCTAAGGAATCACCCCCTGGAGTTACGTACCGTAGTTAGGAAACACCCTGTACATAATAAATTCAGCTGCGAATACAGAAGTCCAACATTATGCAACAAAATAAAATACTTACGAATAATAAAAAGAAATTGGATATCTCATCCAGGCAGAAACCGAAGTGTAATATAACTTTTATGGCACATAAATATTTTATGTTTTTATACGTCGCTGCAATATAACCTTCCTACTTGAATTAGTTTTTATAGACATTTACTTTTATGAGTTTATATTTGTTTATACTAAGTGAGATTTTTACATTACGAAATCTTTTTAGGTTGTCTGGAATCCAAGAAATTTCAATAATTATATATTAATGAGTTCTACAAGAAAATACAATAAAAATATTACAATACTTACCCTGGGGCATCCCCATAGGTTTCTGTATTATAGTAATTTTATTTTAAACCCTGTTACTAGAAAATATATTATGATATTGATTAAAAACAAATCACATTTATTAAGGGCGTTATTAATGTCCAGAGCTTGTTCTAAAAGCGCTGTAACATATCTTCCCCTCTAGGTTGATGATGGGATATCCATTTGTCAAAAGATCAAAGTCTACGTTTATATAATTTTTTCCAGCGTAAGGGTAGTGACTGTGAGGGTAACAGTTAGGATTTTAGAAACTCAGTTATTAAAACTGACGAATAAACATTTTAAAAATACATCTGTAGTTTCAGAAATGTATGGAGTAATAAAATGGGGAATTCCGTCCAGTTTGGCTGAATTTCGGTGTCGCCCATAGGCATAGGTAAACTTTGTGTATAGAAATAATAATAAAGATCCTTTTAAATCCCTGTCCTCTGCATTCCTAATGAGGTTTTATTACTCTATAGATTACATTTAATTTTATTACTCGTGTATAATATAAGTACTTAATGGAGGCAGGTAATAAAACACAGATTATAAATACCTCTTATCCTGTTTTAAACATGTTGGATTTAGAAGCGGACATTCTACTGAACTACAAGCCCTAAGAATGATTGAAACTGTAACCAGCGGTTTCAACCTAAAAGAGGCTACTGGCATGGTCTTCCTTGACGCAGCCAGAGCATTCGGTACAATATGGCATAGAGGACTTGTGTACAAAATGCAAGATGCTGGATTTACAACTAAAACTTGCAAACTGATAGCCCACTATCTTAAAGATAGAACGGCAAGTGCCAGAGTTAAAAACTCGAGATCGACACAAAGGAGACTAGAAGCGGGTGTGCCCCAAGGATCTGTGTTAGGACCGCACTTATATAACGTGTGTATACACAGACATCCCAAAGACACACTCCACTTCTCTAGCCCTATACGCTGACGACAGCGCTATAGCGGCCAGTCATAGACATCCAGGAATAATATGCAGGAGATTGCAGGAAGAGATAGATTTGATAAGTGACTGGTGTATTACTTGGAAGATCAAAATAAACGCGCAGAAAAGCCAGGCCATCCTCTTCCAAAAGAGAAGGATGACGCCCCCAGTGGCTATAAACATAGAAGGAACAGACATACCGTAGACAAATACGGTCAAATATCTAGGGCTGACTATGGATAAGGGGCTAACATGGAAGCCCCATATTGAACAGACACGGATAAAGACTAGCAGGGCTGTGGCTAGACTATACCCTCTTATGAACCGATGACAATGATAAAGATGATCGCAAGATCACAACTGACATATAGAGCAGTAGCGTGGGCGTAGTTAGTTAGCATCAACAGAGAACAAGTATCTGAGAATGGCAGTCGACGCACCTTGGTACGTCAGGAACGCCCAGATACACCGGGACTTGCAATGGGAACCTTTGCAAGACGCAATCAGGACCAAAGCGATGAAAGGCATCCAGCGGGCAGCGGCGCATCCAAATGAAGAACTCCAAAGGCTGGTGGACTACGACCCCTTGGATGAGCGGCGGGCACATAGGGTCTACCACCGTACACAACATCTACACTGAACACTTACACCGATATTAATGCCCTTTTTTGTTTGAGAAATACTCCCTATATGTCCCCGAAGCTATAGGAGAAGTGCGATGTAAGTACACACATCCGGATGTGTACGAGCTGACACACCTAGGATAGAGAAGACTTATGGTTTATTAAGGCCCTAGGCTCGTTAAACCGTAAGTACCTATCACAGAGAGGCGGTTTCCTAGATAGGGAACCGGGTGGTGGTGGGACCTCGGGCCATAAAAACAAACATGTTAGTGTTCGCTGTTACGCCGTACTGTTAACAGTATTATAAGAATATTAATAAAATGGCCACATTCACTCCAACGAAAAGATGTTCTAATAATTCTCCACTATCAGTGAATGAAAATGTTATTATTTTAAACGTACACGATTGCATAAAACACGATTGCATAAAACACGATTACCCAAGTTTTACTGTATGAGAAATTGTTGAACGACGTTCGCGAATGGCTTGAATTGGAAGACAGACAATTCCAGGAAGGCCAACAATAGTCCTTAATGAAGACACCGAATAAGCAATTTGAATAAAAGTTCTTTCTTTTTGTTTTAAAAAAGAAATACTCACTCTAGATAAAATTTTGATAGCGCTTGGCAAGATTACAGTATTCCTTTGATAACTAGAAAACTCTTAAGCGTTGAAATTGTTTGCTTGCGACGAAAATACTTGAGAAGTATAAAGCAGTACCGCAGGGAGCAAAATAAATATTTTATCTTGATGAAACATGGATCAATGAAGGTTATAGGACAAAAAATGTAGCAAGACAAAAATTTAACCAGTGCCCGCCAAGTTTTCATCGAAGGCTTGTCAACGGGTATTAAAATACCTTCGGGAAAAGGGAAGAGACTAATAATTGCACACATGGGAAGTGACGTAACGAATTGCTTTTATGACTTTTTACCCTTCCTAATGAAAAAAATGGTCTTTCCCCACTACATTTAGGTACTGCCATGGATAAAAATATCCTTAATGCAATTTCTACGTCTGGAAAATTACACGTTAATTTTAAATTATAAATTTTAACATTTCCCTTGGATTGGTAATTCCCGAATTAATTTCGGAGTTAAAATATTTAAAGCGAATACATTCGGTTCCTTAACTTTATTCTAAATCGTTTGGATAGTGCTCCTGGAGCAAATTTGCCTCTATTATAATATTCTCTTCTGAATAATGTAGTAGTAGTAGTAAAATGGGGGGGGGGGACAAGCCCAGCAACTAGGCCTCAAAGGCCCTTTTCACTAACCTAGAGAGACCACTAAGGAGAGCAACTTGCTCCAGTCGAGGTGTTGTAGTTCTTCCTTGGAAAGGGACTCGACGCCGAAGGTATTCCAGCGTAGTCTTGTCCACTTGTCCACTGTCCCACAGTTAGGACAGCTAGGGCCGTCCGCTAGCCCCAGTCGGTGCATGTGCCTGTTAAGTATACAATGTCCTGTCAAAATGCCAACTAGGTCTCCAATCGCCTGTCTGCTACTTGACATCAGCCAAGATGTCCTGGACTTGCATGGGTTGGGCAGCATTTCCTTTGCCTGTCTGCAATGGTTTATCCTTGACCAATTCTCTTTTGTCTTACCCCAGGCCCATTTATTCAGGGCCTGGAAGCAATGTTGTTTGCCTATACCCAGGCAAGGTTCTGAGCCCGAGAAATGAAGGTTCGATCCATTCCTGGCAAACTCATCCGCTTTCTCGTTGCCCTCGACTCCACTATGCCCAGGGACCCATTTTAGAATTACTACCTTTGTCCTTGCTAGCTCACTTAGTTCATCTCTGCATTCCTGGACAAGAGCTGAGCTCATCCTGGGCTTGCTGATGGCTTTGAGAGCCGCTTGACTGTCTGAGTGAATGCGGATTTCACTCTCCGCTCCCATCCTGACTTCATCCTTTATTGGAACTTGCAATATAGCATAGACCTCAGCCTGGAAAACAGTAGTGTGTCTTCCCAGCGGAAAGGCAGCTTCTGAATAATAATTGTCTAAATATAAAAACCAAAACATATTTGAAACGATAAGATAAGCAGTTCGTCGACTCTTGAGTTCGGCAAGAATGTTATCGATTATAACATAGAAAGTATTTATGAGCATATTATCTCTACCACTGAATTCAACTTCACCCTTTTTATTTTCGTGAAATTGTAGTTTTCTACTTTTTTTTCTTTTATTATCGGATTTGTATGTGTAAGTTTTTTGCCACATTCTGCGTAATATGCAAAACGTTTGCATTGTTGTAATAGTGAATCATACAAATTGACTGTTAAAGAAACATCGATTTCAGTAGCTTGTAATGATTTGCTAATCCTATTGAATTCTGTTAAAATATATTCCCATAATTTTAACAAAATCCTAACTTCCAATTCTTTGAACTGATTTTTAATTCTATTTGCTTAAACTTTTGTATTATTTGGCTGTGTAATATCATTTTCGATAACTACCCCAGTAGCACACTATATTGGCCCAATATTGATTCTATATTGGTCAAATATTGTATCTGGGCCCAATATTGGCTATTTTTAGCCAATATTGATAAAACATATTCAGCAATAACTTTTAATTTATATGTAATATTTATTCAATATTGGCAATATATAAGAGATGTACCTTTTTCCTTAATTTATATAGAATATTTATCCAATATTCATAAAAAATACTCGCACATCCAAAAAGCAGATTTGAAATCCAAGTAAAAATTATTGGGTTTAATATATTATTTTAACAGATAGGTAGGTATATCAAATAAGCAATTGTACTGAGATACCTGCTTAATTCAATTTATTATATATATTTAAAATAATTAAATAGGTTCAAAAGAACAGAAACCTTTTTGTACTGTGTAAGTTAATTTTGTGAAAGTTTTGCTTTGCAAGTGCACTTTGAGAATTATTTATACGACAGATATAATAAATTTCAAGGGCTTGAAATTATATCTTTAAATGCTGGCTTTTGGCGCCATACTTTCATAATTATATTGGCGCAAGCGCAACGCGGCAGCACGTGTACCGGATAGCCCGGCGGACATTTTGTATTTAATTAGTTCCACATAATACTCACAATAGAATGGAAACTGCCGTGCTTTGGGTTGTTGTAAAGTTTGCAGCGCCATACCTCGGGTCGTTGCAAAAGTTACGAGATGCCTAACTTTTTTTTTTTACAGTTAACTGTACAAACTGATGGCAGCGATGGCGCCATCTATCGCGAGTTTGTTAAAACTAAATGCGCGCGCCGAATTTAAATAATTTTTAGATTTGGTGGACCTAAAGGAAAAACGGCCTTCATTTATGTATCACCCTCTTACTTTGTAGTGTATTAATTTATTAGCACTTTTTTGACAATACATAACAAATAAAAAGAACCAAACCTGGGAAATATAGAGATATTTTTTTTAAATTGAAAATTTTCTGTTTTCAAATTGATGCTGTATCCTGACTTATCCCTAAATTCAAAAAACTAATTTAGGTTTAAACCATATAATCAAAAAATTATGGTATAATTTTCAAAATTGGTTTTTATTTTAAAATATGCATCTATAAACAGAAAACATTCGAATTAAAAAATATATATTTATATCTTTCCTTAGTTTCGTTCTTTTTACTGACCCTGTATTAATTATCATTTGGTAATAAGATAATACACTACAAAGATACAGGGTGATACATAAATGAAGCCCGTTTTTCCTTTAAGTCCACCAAATGTCTCACTGCAAATAAAAAGAATTACCTACTCCATAAGAAAATAAATACTCATTTTCCTTGAAATCTTGACTGTTTTATTTCAAAATTATAATTTAATCTCACAACAAAAAATTAGAAGTTTTTTAAAATGCATATAAGTAGTGGTCATGTACTTCATTAATAAAAATGTTGTCTGGTACAATAAATGCTCTAGGGATTATCAGTTTTTAACTTTAAATATAAGTCAATACATTATAAAAAAATACCTTGTGCACCATATGTTTGTGTTTTATTTACCATTGTATTTTAACATATCTATCACTATTATTATTATTTCTACATCTAGATTTTGTAAAATTTTCATTACAGATAGATAAAACTGTTGAACAAAACACAGACTAAACAAGTGAACTACAAATGGTACAAGATACAAACTATAAAATCCAATATAAGCATAAAAAAAGAACAGAAGAAAGAAATGTTATATAATAATGCGCAAATACATAATGGTTAATTTTGAGAAATGTAAAGTAATTAAGAACAAAATTGGGTAACTTTTCTTTGAATTAATCCTTGCTAAATCTCTTATCGTTATGAGCTCCCTTAGAGTACATTCCCATATATACTATCATACACAATATAATTACACATGTAATTTTAAATAAATGAAAAAAATTAACAATATTTATAATAATACATCCTATTGGAAGGATTTTAGATTTTCTACAGGGAAGGAGCTTCCAAGTCCGAATCAATAGATATCTGTTGGAGAGCTTTGATGTATTGAGTAGAGTACCCCAAGGCTCTGTTTTAGGACTACTGCTGTTCATAATATATATCTCGGACATATCTGAAAACATACAACAGATAAACATATAATTATATATATGCTAACACATTATTTTTAATATTTTCAGGAAATGCAAAAAGGAACTTTTTCAAATAAATTTATCTGACATACCCAAAAGAGGATTGTTTAAAATAAATTCTGTTGCATTAAATAAAGTATTTTGATCTAGAAAAGACCAGGACAGACTTATTGTTAGCCGAACCAACTCAACACACAGTCAAAAAATTCTTAAGTTACATTTTATAGCATCCGTATGTAATTTTCCTATTAAACAAAGCGTTAAGGCAAGAAGAAAGTGAATTTATCATTCTCAAGAGTTTTTGACTCACCCTTTATATTCCATTGTAAAAAGCCTTTGTAGTATATAAAAATAAATTTACTTTCTTTTTCAATGTCCAATAATCTCAAAAAAAATCTTTATTATAGCTCTAGCAGACTTGACAATCCCATGTATTATGTGTGATGTACCCTAAATGTAATGCATGAATTGCATCGAACTGTCTCAAATAAACACTATGTTTAAAAATAATGACTATTAGAAAACAAGCTTTTTACATTCTTTGAGGGTAAACAGGTCTCTAGAAGTTCCCAGTGTTGGGCTAGTTGGTGTATCTAAATGAATATTAAAGGCCAGTGTTAGTAAAATTATTTAATTGTATACAGTTTTATGCACGTCACTCAGATGTACCTGTTTTTTGTTATTAACTATTAGATAATACCTACCGCCTACAACAACTCTTATTTCCTCGGGTAACACTACATTCTAGTTGTGGTTCTTCCCTTTTCTACTGGGTTTGTTGCTTGTTGGACTAGGTACATCAATTTCTAGAAATAATTTACATGTATTGTTATTGTTTGATTTGATATGTTCCCTACGGCAAGCCTATAAACATGAGTTCATATTGGAAACCTCAAGCCCTCTAAATCAGTGTAACCCAATAAAAGCATTAGGTAAGTTTTGATATCCTATATAAATGACAATACTAATTTTTGAAAACTTTTTATCTTCTGTATGAAAAACAAGACTAAAACCATGAAAATTCTCTTCTTGGTTTCTTTGATTTTCAAAATACATTTTTGTTTTAATACCGCGTTTAATCAAAATAGTATTTAGGCATTTCTGCTTTATATAAATAGATAGATATTTTATATAAACGAATGAACCTGAATTAAACTTCTTTTCTTTTTTCATTCCTGGCATGCGATTATATTCAGACAAATGTAGATCACATACTCTGTGAGATTTATAGATTTTCACATTACCAAAATTTGTGTCAACAAAATAACAATCACATACACCTAATTTAAATTCAAAAACCACTGTTGGTTGTTTACGTTTCCGATCAAAACTGGCCGTTTGACGTCAAACGTCAACTCGCACAAAAGCGCAAATAGCGGCGACTGTGGATCGTTGCAGAACTAACCAAAATACGATAAACTGGTTGCATACATAAAACCTTTTCAAGGGTTCCGTTTGAAGTTTCTTATATATTTTTTAACCTAGGTCGCATTTTTTTATTTAATTATTTAATCACCCAGTATTATTACACCTATTATTAGTGAAAATAAGTGCAGCTCGAATTGCAGATGCACAAGCAAGCAAAGAACAAGTGGTAAGTAACTGTATACCTATTCCAATTGTTTTATTAATTGTGTGATATCTGCATGCAGCAGTTAACGTTAACCTAATATAATACACTACAACATCATTTCTGGTATTTTCAACCAATTTTAACGTGTAACTCTAAAGTTGATCCACCTACACTTATAAATGGTACATTTAAATACATATTTCAAAAATTAATGTGATTTTATACATACACATGAAGTATTTGTAGGTTAGGCGTTAGGTTGAATTTCGGAATAGCCATATTGGACTAATACTGGTCAAATATGTTTTGCCGATGTTTGATTATGGTTTTGCGATGGCGCCATCAAAACTTTCTATTTCCGTTGTTTTCAAGTAATGTTAATAAATATTATGCTGCTTAGTGTATAGGCTCGGGTGTACGTACGCGTATTGGATATGTCTCGGAATGTGATTTATACATACAATTATTATTATTGTTTTCAAGGATATTGACAGTTGAAAATTAAAAAATCAACTTTGGGGCTTTGTAGTATCTTGAAAACGTTTTGAAAGAAAAATTACTTACATGTCCCTATCTTAGTTTTCAATAAGCTAAATTTTACCATAAAAAATTGCTTATGGTAAAATAATTTTTTTAAATACCTAGAGTATGTACCTAGTTAAATTTGGTACCTATCTTGAAAACAGTTATTTATACAACTAAATATTTCTTTCTATTTCAAATAATTTTTAATAAAGAAGTTTTTTTTTTGGGCATTCAGATATTCTGTGATTATCTCGAAAACGGTTGTAGATAAGATATAATACATGTATTTAATAATATACTTCCGTCTTACGTTGAATACATTTGTTCAAATATTTTAGGTCCATCTAAATCTACAGCATATCATGTTGTTATGTTTTAATATTTTTATTACTCGCCGAATGCCACCACTGTTATGATTTAATAATTTTAGTATTTTGTATTAGCACTGGTAGTAAATGTAAACACTTCAACTTGTTTCAAATCTCTCTATTATCTTCTGTACAAGAGGGATACTTCTTACTTCTAACAAATCTTTACTCTTACTGTGTCTACTGACTTAATTCTACTGACAATATAGTACTGACATAATGACTGACCTACTCTATACTGACTACCTAGAACTTATTTTTATATGAATTCCCTAATTTGAAATGCAGTGGCGTATCTGTAAAATTGATTAAAAAAGGTGTCTATAAAAGTAATTTGGGGAGTATTTGCTACGCCACTGCTTACTGTACTACAATGGTTTCTTTTAATGTTTTGATAGCTGAACCTTCCCAAGCTTTATCGACATAGTGTAAATGAGTTTATGATAGGTTTTTTCGGGTATAATAATATTTGGGGCGGAAGAACGTGCATAAAATAGAATTTGAAGTAGAATTTAAAATACATATTGTTTACTTAGAATTTCCCTTGCAATAAACGACCATTAAAGCAGCTTTTGTCGGAAGGTTCCGCCGAAATATAATGTATGTCTAAATATTGCATTTACGTGTCAAACTATCTCTAGACTAATGAATATATAATACTTAAGACTATTCACAAATAAAATGACTATTAAATAATGGGGTCACAACACCTCCCCCCTAAATGAGAGATTTTATAATAATGAAATTGTTAGAAAATTTCGTTCCTGAGTTAAAATATAAATTATGATACAAAATATACATCCTTGTAATTGATACTAATATTTAACAAAAGTATTATGTTCGAAATGATTTTACAAAATTTGCTATGAACTATGTTCTTATTCTATATTATACTAACCTATATAATATTGAAAACTGTTTTTTTTTTTATAATAATTAGGCATTCTAAATCTACTTAGATTCTACTAAAGAAATTTATTACTTATAATAAAAAATAATATTATTACTTATCTAATTGATCGTCTTGAGGACGTGTGACCAATAGCTCTGCGAGGCGTGTATGATATACCTGGTTGATCGTCCTCAGGGTGATCATCATTATTAATTCTATTAGAAGTTTCACTAGTATACTGAGCTATATATCTATTACTTCTCGGAGATGGTTCAATGGTTTGATTTACCCTTACGCAAATATTTGGTATTATTCCACAACAGGAAGTTTTTCTTATACATTTTGAATATATTTTGTAAACAATAAATAATAATACAACAACAGATACAATGTAAGCTAAAACAGAACCAGAAATATTATATGTTGACAAAAAATTATTTTTTTCAAGATTTTCTGTTAGCTTTTCTATTTCGTCTAGTTTATGGCTAGTAATGTTCAGTTCAGGAATGTGCT
Organism: Kuschelorhynchus macadamiae; assembly: GCA_030620095.1. Lineage (NCBI taxonomy): Eukaryota > Metazoa > Arthropoda > Insecta > Coleoptera > Curculionidae > Kuschelorhynchus > Kuschelorhynchus macadamiae. The sequence goes on along the minus strand of JAUTXW010000406.1, from coordinate 1,381,220 downwards.
TTGAAAGAGTCTTATAATTTTCGTTTATTAAAATTTCTGTCAGGTTAATGTTATTATTTTTTATTTTTTCACAACAGTCCTCACTAATTTCTAATAGCGGAACAAACTCACTAAATATTTTCGAATGAAAGGCATTACCGTGAGGCACGAGCATCGTTGAAACACTATACGCTTTACACTGTTTTCCTATGGTGACACTGCCGCAATTTTTTAAAATAACGTCTACTGATTTATTTTGATTAATACATGAAATGGTTAATGATTCAGGGCAAGGCACTGCAAACAGCCAAGTATTAGTTGTAAGTAACTGAATAAAGATACCTCTATTAGAATTTAATATATGTTTTTCGCATACTTCTGGAATTTTATTTGTTACTTGAAGTAACTTCATTTCACAGTTTTCCACTAAATGAGCCAATGAAACTGGTTTTTGTTGCTGACAAATCATTTTATCATCCGTTATTTTTATAAATTTATTATATTCGAGATCAGAGAAAGTTATGAACTGCTGTTTTGTTTCGTCTATTGCAATGTATTTAGAAGATGGTTGAACCAAAACAAATTGATTAGTGGCTAATAGCTTAGGAAAAGGCGATACCTTATATAGGTAGAATAATTGTGCTTCAACTAAAGGAATATTAATTATATAAATTAAATGATTATTTTCAAAGTAAACTTTTAGTTCAATCGTTTTTAATATAAGATTAGAATGCATTATATCAAGAGGCACAGCAAAATCTAAACCATGGGGAAGAGAATCCGTAACTTGTTTTAGTTCATGAATTAGGCGAACTGGTGTTAAAATTGCTGGGTGTAATAAACCCTTTCTGGCAATAAGAATTACATTAATCAAAGTCATTACTTCGAGTTGTAGTTGATGTAACATCATATTTGTCAGCGTAATGTGTTCTTCTAGATTGCCTTTTAAGTCTAAAAATTTAATATCTTTTTGTTCTTTTTCTAATTGTTTGGAAAGAATTTTAACATTATTTTTTAAAATGTTTTCATTAAAATCTAAGGTTCCAATAGTATTGTTGAAATTTTTTAGTGTAGACTTGACAACTTTAGTTTGCTCTTTCAAAAGAGCTAATGCTGAACCCTCATTTTGCGATAAATCTGAAATTTTGCTATCATAATATTTCGCGTCTTCTTCGTCTAAAGTACCGAATAGAATTTTTGTAGCCTTTCCGATAATATTGAACCATCCTCGTTTATTTCTACTTAAAGTACTATAACCTATCAATTGATGTAAAGTTTCTAAATCTGAGCTAATTTTATCAAAATTATATTTAGTTGACTTTAAAAACGTGTCACAAATGGATAAGTGGTACTGAAAATTTTTATGATTACATAATTCAGAGGTTATTTTATTGTAGTTTTTTAGAGAAAGAAGTTTATTTATAATGTTGTTAAAATCTACATATGTAATTAGCTTCCATTTGTTATTATAGAGTCGCAGTTCTCCAAGTTTTTCAAAGTGTATTCCTGGGTTGTGGTAGTAATATGTGACATTATAATCGTCGCTATTATCAGAACGAAAGGTATTCAGAGATATAGTGATACTGAGTAGTATTATTCTGAAATAGGAGAAAACATAAAATTTAAAAATACTATCTACATACATTATTATACATGTTTTTTTTTTTTTGCTTTGTGTTAATCATAAAACTGTTTTAATCTATTGGCATGGACGCATTGTTTGTTTTTGCCTTTCTGTATTATAAAATTAACGTCAGAAGTTTTATCTATTATTATATAAGGTCCAATCCATAAGGATGTGAGTTTTTTGCTTCTGCCTCTTCGCACTGATTCGTCATAAAGTAGCACCTTATCACCTATTTTAAAATCTCTAATTTTGCAATTTTTATCGTAATTTTGTTTTGAAACGCTTTTACTTTTCAATAGATTTTCTTTAGCCAATTGGCTAGAATATTGTAATTTTTGTTTAAGATTGGCAACAAAATCATCATATGTGTATTGAGTTTTCATAAGTTGAATAACTGAAGTAGGTAAATTAGGGGTATGGCCAAATAAAAGTTCAAAAGGTGAAAAGTGGGTTGCAGTATGCGGAGTTGTATTATAAGTAAATGTTGCAAATGGAATCCAGCTATCCCAGTCTTCCTGATTATCTTTGATAAGATGTCTTAAATACTCCTCTAAGACTCTATGAGAACGTTCTAAAGCTCCGTTGGATTCTGGATGATAACTAGTAGTTTGAACCTTTTTTATTTTTAAAAGTTTGCAAGTATTTTTAAAGATTTCACTTAAAAAATTTGAACCTTGATCGGTAATTAGAGTTTCAGGTAGTCCATATAGACAAATTATTTTCGTTACGAAGTAATAAGCTACTGTTGAGGCTTCTTGATTTTTTATAGGGACATTAATATTATACTTTGTCAGGTCATCTTGGAAGGTAAGAATATATTTGTTACCTGCTTCCGTTTCAGGTAAGGGACCAACAATATCGAGAAAACATCTTTCAAAAGGTTTAGTCGCGGTTGAAGTTATGACCATTGGCATTTTTGTTTTTCGCGATAATTTGTTTTTTTGACAAGATTCACATTTTTTTATAATTCTTTTTACGTCTTTTTTCATGCCTCTCCAGGTATAAAATTGGGATAATTTTTTATGTGTACGGGCAATTCCTTGATGACCGCCTAAAGGAGAGTTGTGGAATTCTTCTAATAAGGTTTCCTTTTCAGATTCAGAGGGTTTTATTAAATTATTATTGTAAACTGTTATATCTACATTAGAGTTTTTAAAAATATATCTTATCATGGGATAAATAATTTCCCATTTTACTAACGGGTTGGAATGATATTTAATAAATGACAATTTAAGTTTTTTGTTACTTACAAGATTTTTTAACTTTAGTAGACAAGACCATATATTTTCATAATTTGTGTCATTTAACATATTTTCATTATCATTTAGTAAAAATATATTACAGTCGTTGTTTTGGTACTGAGAGACGGAAGGTATTTTTAAATCGTTTTGAACGTTGTATGATTCAAGAAATTGTTTAATCTGATTATTTTGTTCCAAAATATTAAATTGCTCTTTGTTAAAAAATTTGGGAAAAAATAATATTATAGGATCTGAATTATTTATCTGAAATAAATTAGCGTTGTTTTCTTTTAATTTTGTGTTAATAACAATATGTGTTTGCAGATAATTTAAAAATTTTTGATAATCTGTTATCATGTCAGCGTTTACCGTTTTAATCATTCTACTTAAGGCATCAGCATTTGTATTTAACTTTCCGGCCTTATAAATAATTTCGAAATTGTATTCTTCCAATTTTAACCTAAATCTTGTAAGACGCGACCCAGGGTCTTTTATGTTAAATACATAAAGTAAAGGTTTATGATCCGTAACTATCTTAAAATTTGTTCCAAAAACATATGGTCGAAAATGTCTAACTGCCCAAACAATTGCCGCTAATTCTTTCTCTGTCGTTGAGTAGTTTTGTTCGGCTTTATTAAGAGTTCTACTAGCATAAGCTATAGGTCGATCATTAATAACTTTTCCTTGTGATAAAATTGCACCAATCGCATAATTACTTGCGTCGGTAGTTATAATGAATTCTTTTGAAAAATCTGGGTCCTGTAGTACAGGAGGAGAAGTAATGTTATTTTTAAGCGTTTGAAATGAAATACCACAAGCATGGTCCCATTTAAATTCCGTATCTTTCTTGAGCAATTTGGTAAGAGGTTTTGAAATTTTCGCAAAATCCTTTATAAATTTTCGATAATATCCGACAAGCCCTAAAAATGATTTTACCTCTTTTTGATTTACTGGTTGAGGAAACTGTAAAACACATTCTACTTTTGAAAGATCAGGTTTGATGCCATAATCTGTTATAATGTGACCTAGATACAAACATTCTTTTCTTAAAAATTCACATTTTAATGGTTGAAGCTTTAAATTATGCTCCCAAAACCGTTCAAATACCTCAATTAACCTTTCATTATGTTCTTTTAAATTATTAGCATAAATTACGACATCATCTAAATAAATAAAACATTTTATGCCACTAAGACCGCTTAAGACCGCATTCATTAACCTCTGAAAGGTTGCCGGAGCTCCTTTTAGGCCAAAAGACATCCTATTGTAAACAAAATGCCCCGTAGAAGTACTAAAAGCTGTCTTAGTTTTATCATTTTCGTCCATTTGAACCTGATGAAATCCATTGGCTAAATCTAAAGTTGTAAAATAATGCGATTCCTAATTGGTCTAAAATATCTGTAATATTAGGTAATGGAAATGCATCCCCTGCAGTTATTTCATTAATCTTTCTAAAATCTACGACCACGCGAAATTTAGGTAAACCTGATGAATCAGTTTTTTTAGGAACTACTAATAAGGGACTATTCCAAGGACTGTAAGACGGAGAAATTATTCCATCCTTTAACATTGCATCGGTTTGTTCTTTTATAACCTCCCGATGTTGAAAAGGTAATCTATAGGGTTTAATATTAATAGGTCCCTTAGTAGGGTCTGTAGAAATTTTATGTTTTATTGTGTTTGTACAAGAGAGTTTATCACCTTCTAAATAAAAAATATCGATAAAATTTTCACAAATTTCTAGAAGTGAGTTAGTTTCCTCGACATTTAATCCTTCTAAGTTGAGAGAATGTTTCAATTTTTCTAAACGTTCAAAGTAATTTATATTCGTGTTATTTTCAATATTATTATTATTATGACTAAGCTCTATAATGCCAAATTCACCTTTAGTGATAGGTTGTACGTTAACTCTGGGTAACGCAATTGTTAAGGGTTCATTAGATATATTTAAAATACTAATTAAACATTTATGATTATGTACTTTGGTCAAAAGAGAACCTATATAGAGATTTTCAGCAAGTTGTTTCGATTTTACGATACCTTCAGTACCTGAAACGTTGGCCAAAGCATAAGTTATCATTTCACATCTTGGGGGTATAGTCGTTAAAGTCTCTGAAGGCAGAATCTTAAAGCAATTGTCCTCAAAATAAATAGTTTCTTCTTCATAATTAATTTTAGTTTTATATTTTTGCAAAAAATCGCGGCCTAAAATTCGTCATTTTTTATAGGAATGCTATCTGGTACGATATGAAAAGGATGAATTAATATTTTATTATCTTTTAATTGGATTGTTACATTATATAGACCTTTCGTAAAAACCGGTTCTTTACTTATACCTTTTAGTTCAATAATACAGTTTTGATCTAGCTTTGAATAGTCTTGTAAAATCGACTCCTTTAATAAACAAACATCAGCCCCTGTATCTAACAAAATTTGCAATTCTGACTTTTTAGTGCCCAATGAAGTTATTTCAATTATATCTAACTGTTTACAATTATTAGAGAATAATACTGACATAGGAGACATATTATTTGAATTATTACGAGTTGGTTTGATTTTAATATGTTCTAGTGGATTCTTATTATTTGAACAGCTACTGTTTATACTGATTGAACTTTTTACGAAGCGCTTGGCGGGCTATTCACAACCAAGGCTTCGTTGTCGTTTCCCGAAAATTCTTGGACAGGTGTAGTTGATTGTGGAGGAGAAATACTAAGATTGTGTTGGAGGCTACTGGGGGGTAGAGACGTTATAGTTTGTATTTGATGAGAATTATTGACAGGTTCATTATTATAGTTAGGACGGTATCGTCGCTGTTGTTGAGGTATCTCTGAAAGCATTTGAGGTCTGTTTGAACTACGGGGTTTGGTATAATTTTGACGATAATTGTTCCCATTATAATTATTGTTAAAATTTCGTGAATTTGTATTTTGATTGTAATTATGATTATCGTTTCCCCTGTAAGAAAAATTACTTCTAGCATTAATAGGTTGTTCCCCGTTATAATTTTGCCCATTTGAAGAATTTGCGTTAAAATGTTGTTGTGGACTGAAGCTTTGATAATTAGGATTATTAAAATTATTTCTTCCCATATTTTGTTCATATTGTATAAGTTGCCTACATTGAGAAGTTATATGATTATTTTTATGACAGAACATACACAAAAGTTTAGGACTTTGGTTATTAAAATTTCTATTTCCCTGACCCACAAAACCTACATTTTTAAAATTTGAATTTTTTGCTCTAACGTTGTTTTCGAGTTCTATTTCGATTGCTAATGATAATGCCCTGTCTAAATCTGTTGTGTTTTCAGCAATTACTCGAATTTGTATTTTTTCATCATTTAGCACTTGTCTAAACGTGTTTACTAAAATTGATATTTTCTATTAATACCTTAGCAGAATTATGTTCATAATTTAAATGACAAGTTTCTTTATATTTATTATGCAGGTATCTTAATCTATCTCCATATTCTGTAACGGTTTCCCTAAAGTTTTGTTTTATATTCATTATTTGAGTTAAAAAATGAGAAGGCGGTCTTTTATCCGTAAACTGTTCTAAAAGAAAATCTCTAATTTCGTCTCAATTTAAAAATTCTTTATATTGTGTCACCTCTTGAGCTTTACCTTTTAATTTAGTACCAAAAATTAATTTAGCTAATTTATTTTTTTCATTTTCTTTCACAATATGCATTACTGCGTCACAGTTTTTTAGAAAAAATTGAAGAGAATTTCCATCGCCGTAGCCGTCAAATGAATTTATTAAATTTAATACATCAATTGCATCTTTGCCTTCAGCCATTTTTTTGTTTGTTAAAATTATAAAGATTAAATACTAATAAAAATTTTGGGTAAAAATTTAAATATAGATAAGTTATACGGTCGATTCTTCAATTACTTTTTCAACACACAACGTATTTGCAGTACCTTTCACAAAATAAATATATCTATATAATTTCAAAAATGCATAACATATAAAAAAAACAAATAGTGTCACCACAACAGGAAAATAAAAGAAAAAAACTTACAGCTTCATCCTTAGTTAGCTGGAACGTAAGGCGAATTTCCTCGTTTTCTTTCTTCTTCTCGAAACTTGTTGCGTACTGGGCGCTCCTCCAAGTCTGTTGAAACTTCCTGTCTTTGGTATACCGATGTGGTTTAACTGGTGTGATTCCTGCTGCGTTCTAGGCGCTCCTTCAGAAAACACGGGGTAGTATATCCAGATCCGCTGCCACCAATGTTATGTTTTAATATTTTTATTACTCGCCGAATGCCACCACTGTTATGATTTAATAATTTTAGTATTTTGTATTAGCACTGGTAGTAAATGTAAACACTTCAACTTGTTTCAAATCTCTCTATTATCTTCTGTACAAGAGGGACACTTCTTACTTCTAACAAATCTTTACTCTTACTGTGTCTACTGACTTAATTCTACTGACAATATAGTACTGACATAATGACTGATCTACTCTATACTGACTACCTAGAACTTATTTTTATATGAATTCCCTAATTTGAGATGCAGTGGCGTATCTGTAAAATTGATTAAAAAAGGTGTCTATAAAAGTAATTTGGGGAGTATTTGCTACGCCACTGCTTACTGTACTACAATGGTTTCTTTTAATGTTTTTATAGCTGAACCTTCCCAAGCTTTATCGACATGGTGTAAATGAGTTTATGATAGGTTTTTTCGGGTATAATAATATTTGGGGCGGAAGAACGTGCATAAAATAGAATTTGAAGTAGAATTTAAAATACATATTGTTTACTTAGAATTTCCCTTGCAATAAACGACCATTAAAGCAGCTTTTGTCGGAAGGTTCCGCCGAAATATAATGTATGTCTAAATATTGCATTTACGTGTCAAACTATCTCTAGACTAATGAATATATAATACTTAAGACTATTCACAAATAAAATGACTATTAAATAATGGGGTCACAACAATGTAACAGCTGATAGTGTTGGTATGTAAAAGTATTTATTATTTTTGAAGGTAAAAAAAATGATGTGTTAATTTAAGCTTTCAAAAAGATCAATCATTGATGAAGACTCGTGTAACTGAGGTGCTAAAAAAGCAAAAAATGGAACAAATTCTGCATCTGGATAACTCAGCATTGATAGTAATGTTGCATTGGACACAAATGAGACCGATGAGTCACGATCCAAGTTTACTGGTAATTCTAATACAGAGCAAATGTTTATACTTAATAATATTGGGTAATATAATAAAAGAAACTATTTTCTTTCTCCATGTATATTTGTAAATAGCCCATCGAGATTTAATAGCTCGATAAAAGAATCACACAACATTTTGGTATTCACTGTGTTTTCTGATTTGATTCATAATGTTGGTGACCTTTGGACCCGCACGATAACACCGCATTCGACTATACCACATTTTTACTAGTTCACTTGTATACCACAATTGTTTATGGCACACAATTTGAAATCAGGCCCTTAAGTAGTTTTCCTGGCTGAATTTTGTTCCACCATCTTGAATTCGTGCAAAATTTTACCAATTGATTTTTACATAATACTTGATTTTTGAGCAAAATTTGAGAGAAATTAGATAAGCAGTTTTTTAGTAATATTTTTTCTAACATTTCACAAGGCCGCCATTTTGTTTTGCCATATTGGAGTTTTACAAAAATGTTACCAGGTCATCCTCATACGACCCTTAATTTTTGTCCAACATTTGAAGTTAATCAGGTAAAATAAAAAAGGCCCCTCGCAAAATGCAAAAAACTTTCTAAAATTACTTGCGTTTTATTGATGTCGGCGTTTCAAGGAATCATCGTTTTTATTCTACATATAAAAACAATGCCGAAATTGTGCGTGCGGTCGGGCGGCAAAGATAAAAAAGACATAATCCGAACGCGCGAACATAGCAAAAAATGAGTAGGTAGGTACAATTTTCTTGGAATAATAATTTCTTCCGAATTGTCGCTGCGTATTTGAACGTCAGCAAATCAGCCATTTTTTGTTTTTCTATTTACGTGAGACCAATAGTATGCAAACATTATTTGGGTAGGCAAGTTAGTTTCTTTAATTTTTGTAATGCGTTTAAGTTAAAAACTAAAAAAAATAAACTATAATCAAGTCACCTCAGTTGCCTGTTGAATATTTGTATATATTTGGTTTATTTTTATTATTCTATGATATAGTGCTGAGTATTGTGATTAATGTGATTAATAATAGTGAATGGTAAGTTTTAAAATTATTATTATTATAAAGCGTCTTTTGTCTTGCTTCTCGTCTGTGTTTCAAAGCTAGGTATTTTATTCACTGAACTATTTTTATCTGAGTATAATTATTAAAATCCTAACTCAACTTTAGTAATAGAAAGACGAGGTGAGATACCGGAGAATATGATTCAGTTCTTCCCGATATTAAAAAAAAACGATGTTTTAAATTTTGACTTGAATTTTGAAATTTAATTGTATGATTTAGATGGCTGATGGTCGAAAGAGACTTTCTGGTTCACAATACCAAAAAAAAAGTTGGAGAAAGAGGTAGCTGGGTCATTGAAACAGTTTTTTACGTCTACGACCAACAAAGAACCACAACCTTCAAGTAGCAAACACCTAGATGCTGCACATTTTGATTCAAGTGAGGATGCAGAAGAACCATTGGAAAAGCTGCACGAAGAAGGTAAATCGGATTCGGACACCGAAGTAAAGGAAAAGAACACGCCGAATAAAGCTACGACGAACCCGCCAGCAAATATACAAATCGAAACTGTTGGTAAGGTGAATGAGGAACTCTTAAAAGACCCAGCCTATTGGCCTCAAGTATTAACAGATAATATTAGGATAACAATTCTTGAAATAGGACCACTACAGTTAAAAAATATGACATATCCTGTAAATAATTCAAATAGATCTTTTAGCACTACCTACTTTGAAAAAACATTAAGTAATAATGAAAAAGTTCCTAGGACTTGGCTTGTTTATTCAAAATCCAAGAACTTTTTGTTGTAAATTATTTGGGATATCTGTTAATAGTTTTAATGATGATAACCGATATAGTGACTGGCGACATTTGTCTCGAACCTTAGAAAGACACGAAACAAGTAAGGGACATTTTGAAACTGTTAGAAAGTGGGTTAAGTTAAAAAAATCAATTGAAAAAGGTATTACGGTTGACTCTGTCAATCAAAATTTAATTCAGATGAAAAAAAGAAGGTGGACATCTATTTTAGAAAGAATTGTATCTGTAATTCAGTTTTTAGCTCAGCAAAATTTAGCTTTTAGGGGCAGCAATCAAAAACTTTTTGACAAAGGTAACGGTAATTTTTTGAAACTTATTCAGACAATTGTCAAATTTGATAACGTAATGGCCGAATACATAGATAAGGTTCAAAAAATACCAAACAAATGACCAATTATTTGGGTGATAAAATACAAAATGAATTAATCTTTCTCATAGGAGAAAAAATAAAGAGAAATATTATTGACAGCTTAAAATTATGTAAATATTTTTCTATAATTCTTGATTGTACACATGATATTAGTCACCAAGAACAGATAACTATTATTGTTAGGGTTGTGTTTATTGATGAGCATTCAAAAAGTGTTGAAATCAGGAAGCATTTTTTAGGATTTTGTGTTACTAATACTACTGGTCAGGGTTTAACTGACTTTTTATTAAAATATTTAGAAGAAGCTGATACCAATATTGCTGATATGAGAGGTCAGGGCTATGATAACGGTGCCAATATGAAAGGCAAACATAATGGTCTGCAAAAAAAGATCTTGGATATTAATCCTAGAGCCTTTTTTTACCTTGTGCGGCACATAGCCTTAATTTAGTCGTTCATGACGCTGCAAAATGCTCTCTTGAAGTAACAAACTTTTTTAACATTATTCAGGAAATATATGTGTTTTTTCGGCCTCAACCTACAGATGGGGTATTCTTATGAAAGAACTTCCCAACCTAACAGTAAAGCCGCTATCTGACACCCGTTGGGAGAGTCGAATTGATGCTATCAAAATCCTCAGATTTGAACTAAAAAAAATTTATGATGCTCTCTTTGCCCTTTATAGCGATGAATCTAGAGATAATGACACAAAAAATATTGCAATATCCCTAATTAAAAAAATAAAGTTTTTAAACTTATATGTTCATTAGTACAATATTTTATCAAAAATAAATGTTGTAAGTAAAATAATGCAAAAATCTACCATTGTTTTGCCAGAAGCTGTGCGAATGTTAAAAGATATTAAAATATTGTTAACCAACCTTAGATCTGAAAATGATTTTACCGAAATACGTAATGAAGCCACAAAAATTGCGGAAGAAATAGACTGCGAAATTTGTTTTCCAGCTGTTGAGTTAGTTAGACCAAGAAAAAAAAAGGTTTTTTTTTTATTATGAATACAAAGATGAGCCTATCCAATCTCCAGAGCGAAATTTCAAAGTTAATTTTTATTTTTACATTTTTGACATTGCAATTTCAAAACTAGAGGAAAGGTTCCAAGATTTCAACAAATATAACAAATCGTTTGGTTTTTTAAAAAATTTAGGAGCGGTTAATAAAGATGAAATAATGCAATATTGTAAAAAATTGGAAACTGAATTAACTGACCTGGCAACAAAAAATATGGACACAAATGCAATTGACCTTTACAATGAGATTGATACTTTGTCAATTTAAATTCTTACTATAGATAATATGTCGGCTAAAGAGGTATTAACTTATTTAGTAGTTAATAATTTAAAAGGCATCATTCCGAATTTATTTGTAGCTTTAAGAATATTTTTAACAATGCCGGTTACTGTTGTCCATGGAGAGCGGTCATTTTCGAAATTAAAACTAATCAAAACCTATTTAAGATCCAACATGAGTCAATTCAGGCTTTCAAATTTAGCAATTATAAGTATTGAAGAAGATATTTCTAACAACTTGGATGTAGGCGACTTGATTAAGGAATTTGCTACTAAAAAAGCGAGAAAAGTAGATTTTAGTATTTAAACAAGCTTAACTATTTTTGTTTTTTCTTCCTGAATGTATTTTTATTTTGTTCTTTTATGCATTTGTTAATAAATACTTTGTTATTTTACTATTAAATTTGTTATCTGTTTATTGAGCATGATAAATTACGAACTCCTTCCCTACCGACAACCTAATTTTTTTACATTAGTGGGGGCGGCAAATTTACTTCTTGCACCCGGGCGGCAGATACCCTAGGCTTGACCCTGACAGACCGACGGACTTAAGAAAATATGTTTTTCGGCATCTAAAGACTCTGAAACGTAAAGATCTGAAAAAACATGCGTCTTTGGGTTACACAATAGAGATAGGAAATTACAGCGGTGTTTATTCTATTGCTTCTAAATATGCATTTTTTGGGAAATGTTATCAATAATAAGAAAGGGAACGGTCAAAATCGTATACACAAAACAGGAAAAAAAAAGAAACACAAATCCGCTGTAAAAAATCAGAGAAATTAAAGACGGTATCCTTTTTGCGCGCGGCCAATAAATTAGCGGAGGCGAGATGGCACGACCGATAACTGCCGAGCAAACCTTAATTTAATTTATTCGATATCGACCCGGGTAAATCGCGACGGCGGCCTCAGATCGACTTTGAGATATCGACGTCGGACCTGGAGCGATATTTTTTGCCGGATGACGCGCGTCACTGCCCCGATTGTTACAATTGTGTGTTTTTTTTATAAATAATAGTTATTTATTAGCTATTAGTTATATTAAGAAACAATTACCAATTTTTGCCTCTTGTGAAAGAGGGAGGCATTATAATTATGAAAAAATCACCCTTCACCATATTTTTGAAGATCTTTGCGTTTTATGGTCCCTGACAGCGTTGCCATTTGATCCAAATAAAAATGTCCAGCACGGGACGATGAAAATCCCGATTTTTAAAAGAAGTTGTAAAGTCCTGGAAATACACCAAAGCAAATTCCCTCTTTCTCTAATTATATTTAACGAGATGAGATAAAAAGTTACTAGAAAACTTAATGTCATTACTCAAAAATAGTAAGTGGCAGTTTTAAACCGTCAAATTATCCAAATTAATCAATGTCAGTCAGTGTCAAAACATGAGGATTCATTTAATATCATTTGAATTGGTAGATTGAAAATGGTAAAACGATTTAACGATCAAACTAAAAATATAATTTTGGCCAGATTATAACGGATATCATCCTTTATACTATTACCTAAATAAACAAGGAATTCCAGAAATTTCCAGTATAAATTTCCATATAGAATATTTTAAAACTGATAATTAAATAGCTTATTATAAATAACTCAAACCGAATCTGTTTTAAATGTAATTTAAATCTTCTGTAATTATTATTTCTTATTTCAAGAAATAAAGCCCAGAACAATCGGCAACGTCGGAATTCTACCTTTTTCGAGTATACTACAGATTTCTTTCGGGATCATTCGGAAGACGCCGAAGACGGTCGTAGTCATTCAAGATTTCGACCTATTTGATGCGCGGCGTTGTAATTGTTCTAGTTGGTGAAATGAGTGTTTTTCAGAAATCCAAGTGTTTTGTGTGGCTATTTTCAAGAATATGTTTAAAAAACTTTAAGAAAATGGTGCGAACTTGCTTTATTTGCAGAAAAAGAAACGATTTAAACCCAGAGGTTTGTTTTCGAAGGTAAGTAAGGTTATGTCATACCAGTGCTGTAGTTGAAGGGTAAAATCACCGTCTAATAGCGTTCTTATATTTGCAAATGAAATATTGTTTTTGTATTGCACATTTCCGTTGGGCTTAAATTAGTTTTTTATAACTTCAACTTATCTATAAAGTCGAAGACACTGTTTATAAACGGATTACAGCGTTTCGCTAATTTATATATTTGTGAAAAGTCTCAAATTTATCAAACCACCTTTTTTGAGGGGTTAATAAACAACATAAATATACTATTTGGTAAAGCATAGGTACTAAATTTTAATTGAGTAAGCTGTAAGACCCACTACTTTATGTTGTCATTAATTACTCCAGGATGGTTTGCATCTTGGATGAAATTTTCAAGGAATATTTAGGGTAGTTTCGGAGTTCTCATATAGCAAGCATATACAAAAAATGAAAATAGCGCAATAGCCTTAAAAAGTGATAAATTATATTTTATTACATATTTCCTATGAAGTCGGTGATAAGCTGATAGAGAAAGGGTATTAAATAAGCATTATACTCTTGGTATAGACATCAAAACACAAAGTGGGTCCATGTAACAAAATTTAGTTTTATTCTTCATCTTTAGTAACAATAGTAATAAGAACTCACCCTGTTATTGGTTGTATTTTGCCATGGAAATGCTTGTTCTTTAATGACTAAGCTTATTGCTAATAATAAATATTGCCACATGAACCATTACATAAATATGTCTTTTGCAGGCACGTAGCCAGGATTTCAGTTCTAGGGGAATCCAACCCTGTCAAAACCAATTCAATGACAAAAACATTATTAAGAAGAATGCTTTTTTTTCACTTGTTGCTAGTCCCCCTGCAAGTGCAACAAAATATGAAAAAAAGTTGCAAAAACTAGTTATTTGCCAATATCTATTAAAACATTGCAGGTAGAGCAATTATCAAAATGTAAAAAATTATAGGTATATCTTAAACAAATAGGACGTTGGCGACTTTTGCTTAATATTTTTAGGTTTTATATATTTAATAGTATTTTAATAAATAAGTGCTTAGTCACTTTGTTAATATCGAGGTTAATGTGGTGTTATCTTCCATAGAGGGTCTGGCACCATATTGCTACATTAAAAATCTGGATTTCTTTAATCATAAATGTATTCATCTTTCTTTTTAGTATTTTCTCGGAATTCTAAAACTACTTTTAATGACCGTTTGCTTAAAAGTTTTTCTTTTTTTGAGAATTCTAAATATTCCTAACTGTCAAAATAGAATATTTTTTGGAGGTAATTTTTTTCAATCCCTAAAGGTAAATTCAATAATTTTCTTATTCCTTAAATCGTGTTTTGTATACGTAAAGATAAGAACTTCAAAATTGTGTGAAAATGGATCACGAAGAGAAATTTTCAGCAGCTACCATATATTCTAAGTTTAATAATAATGATTTTTGTTGGAATTATCATAAATTTGGTTTCGGCACTCATTCGCAATTTTGCTTATGACAGGAGATTTTTGTGGAAGAAAAATGAAATTTATTTTTCTATCGATTTATGTTAGAAACTGTCGTACTTACGAAAAAATCATTAGGTGCGTCTATGTTTAGGGTAGCCTTTCTTAATTTTTTACATTTACATATTTGCGAAACTTCTTCGCAATCGCAGAATGTCTAACAGTGTAAACTTGGGCTTGTTAAAAAACCCGTCAAAAAGTTAGAATTTCAAAAAATAGCCTGCTCCCTAATTTTCCTGAGGTTCGAGTTAAAAAATAGCTGTAGTAAGCAGAGGCAATACGGAACTGCTAATCAGCAGTGATTGGAATTCTACTTTCATAGGTTAAATTATGTAAAAATTCCTAAATATTTTTAGGGTCTCGCGCGGGGGGACTACGTGCCTGGTCTTTTGTCACAGATAATTATTGATACAATTATATTAAATCAGCTTCTTGCTAACCTAAAGTTTATATATATATATATATATATATATATATATATATATATATATATATATATATATATATATATATATATATATATATATATATATATATATATATATATATATATATATATATATATATATATATATATATATATATATATATATATATATATATATATATATATATATATATATATATATATATATATATATGAATCATTAAATATGTAATAGAAGAGTTTAATTATTATATAAATAATGAAATATTAAAATAATATACTGTTACTTTTGTTTTGTCGATAATAATAGTTGTTTGTTATTATATCAAACCGTTTATAAATAAATTATACCAAACTTTTAAACTTTGTTTTATTTTTATAAACAACGTGTCCGGGTGAAAATTTATAAAGTGCAGCACCACTTTCAACCTTGTTATTTAAATTTTTATAAAAAAAATTAAGTTTCAAATATTGTGTAAAATATTATACAGGGTGCTTCAGAATCACCAAAAAGTTTCGATGATTTTATTTTAACATCTTGCTTTTTAATGCATTTATTTACTTTTTTTATTATTGATTTCTTGATAAAAGTTGGTGGTGCAAAAAAAACATTTTGATAGTAATAAACTTTAGATCAGGATGTTCAAAAAAGTGGATTTCACTAACAATGTCAAACAAATAAAATTTTTCTGACGGTAGTTTTAAGGGCCATAAAAATCGTAAATATAAACTGAGTAAAATTTTTTATATTATAGTTATGGAGATATAACAGCAAAAAAACATTTTTCTATTTAAATCTTTTCTTAGCTATTACTAATATGACATGACTAATACTAAACCTTTATTTACGATTTTTTACGGCCGGGGCAGTCACAAAAATTTTAATTTTTGAAACACACTTTTTTGTATTTTTTGAATGCCCTGTATATCTGAATTAAAGTTGAATATTGTGAAAACTATTTTTTCGACAAACACACAAGTTTTATCAAGAAGAAAGTTTTTCGAGAAATTGATAATAAAAAAGTTTCCCATTTAGTGCAGACTTTTCCACGGCATACTATCTAAATTAATTGTTTTCAAGTTATTATTAAAACTCTCACTTTTGCAATGTGAAGTCGTTCCTGTTCATCTTAGAACAAAAAAACTGTCGAATCCACCATACTAATATTTGGGCTCAAAAAATATAGCAAATAATACGTTATCTCAAAAATAGCTACGCCACTGGTCAGCCTCGCGAAGATATCTGACAGAATTGCAATTTTCACCGCAAACTATTCTTTATGCGATCAGTCCGTCTTTTTTCCACTCATACACAACAAATTGATGTTTGATTCTATTGATTTCATTTTTATGAATGAAATGCGGGGTCTATTTCTTTTTGACGTCATTGTTACGAAGCCAGAGGAAAAATCTCGTGCAAGAAGATGCCAAAGTAATGAACGGAAAGAAGCATTTACCGGTTAAGGAATTCAGATACATGTTCGATGTGGCGTATGTAGAAATGATTTTGCAAAAAAACACAAATAAAATAAGACAACATTAATTCCAGCTATATCAAAAGCGTTGCGCGAAGTAATTCAAAAAATGTTTTTCGAAAATAAACATGTTATTATAAAATACATTTGTAAACATATTTATACTCACTTATTAGAATGTTGACAAAAACTACAAATCCACTTGCGATTTTCAAAAAAATTGCTTCGTTAATTAATAAAAAATTGACAAACCTTCGAGACCCGTGGAGTGAAATTGGGTGCTGGGCGGGGTATAATATCTCTGTACATGCTACACTAAGTAAGAAGGCAGTTCTACACAAAAAATCGAATTTAAAATGCTTTTTTTAAATAAAAACGTGAAAAATTAGATTTTTTCAACAACATAACCTCCAATGTATAAAAATATTAAATATTGCACAATAATCACGTCAGTAAAAGAAGTTGGAAAATGTGGCGACATCGCGAGATTAAGAAAGAAGTGTAAACGGGTAAGAGTAAATTTTCCCCAGTTTTTGTCGGGTACATATGAAAAAATGTTTTTGAAATAGTAAATTGCTGGTTAGAATATTTTCTCGTTTTCGAGATTATAATCTTGAAATTAGAATCCTAAATGCTATAGCGTTTATCTCCTAGATGTATAATATTTTACGCTAAACTAACAAAATCTAACCTATCCTAACCAAATCGAACCTAACCTAACCAAACCTAACCTAACATATCCTAACCAAACCTAACCTGATCTATCCTAACCTATAATCCATCGTAACCTATCCTAACCGAACCTAACCTAACCTATCTTAACCAAACCTAACTTATCCTAACCAAACCTATCCTAACCTATAATCCATCCTAAACCGAACCTAACCTAACCTATCTTAACCAAACCTAACTTATCCTAACCAAACCTATCCTAACCTATAATCCATCCTAACCAAACCTAACCTAACCTTTTCTAACCAAACTAACCTTAAAAATCCATAGTTTATATTTATTTATTTAAAACAAAAATTAAGTTTTAAAAATATTTAACCTAAATTAGGTGGATATAAGTGAGCTATTTAAATAAAATAATTATGGATATCATCTGAAAATAAAAATGAACGTTTAAATAAAAATTCTGCTAAATATCTGATAAAATGTGCTTCCTTCTTCCCATATCGTGGAATAGCACCTCTTAAGTCCCACCGCGTGCGTTCTTTATTTTGGGTATGAATTTGTGGGTTGGTAGGATCTACAAATTGAAGTGAATGATTAATTTGTAGGTGTTGAAAACTTTCATTCTGCAAAATATCATAAGATTTCCAGCAATCGGACACAATAATGGAGCCTGGAAGTATCCACTGTTTGATAACTGCCAACAAAGATTCTGTAGTTCTATTTTCAACAGGAATTGGTGGAATCGAGAACGAGTTCTAGATGTCGAAATAGCACCAATGATCATTGCGCAATTTGAGGACGACTCAGAAGATGAGGACTTTTTAAGTGATGATGATATTTTTTAGTGTTTAATATTAAAAAGTTTCTGAAGGATTATATCAGTCTTTGACGTGAATAAATTATAAATTGCATTATGAATAGTTGTAATTTTTTTGTAAATTTTTTTATTAATTATAACACAAAATTTGATATATAAAAATCGGTAAAATCGCTTTACCAGAAACTCGAGGCTAACGAAAAATACAGGCTATATATACATATATACAATGAGGGCAAGTCTGGAAACCTTGAGATATG
Source organism: Kuschelorhynchus macadamiae (assembly GCA_030620095.1). Lineage (NCBI taxonomy): Eukaryota > Metazoa > Arthropoda > Insecta > Coleoptera > Curculionidae > Kuschelorhynchus > Kuschelorhynchus macadamiae. Next base: position 1,362,585 of record JAUTXW010000406.1, on the reverse strand, counting down.
TCTAAAACTATACAAGTTGGGTAAAAAAGTTTCATATAAAAGTTGTATAGTTCCTTACGATTTATGATTCAAAAATGTCTTGAAATATACAGGGTGTTTTAAAATCAGGTTACACGCCAAAACTTCAGAATCTCTAACGGAACGCCCTGTATATTATTTCATTTTAAGAATCTACATGAAATTCTGATCATATTTTATTAAGCATACCCTATCCCTAAAGTCAACTGTTTTTGAGATACAAAAAATTATAAAACTGTTTTACAAAATTTTTTTAATAACGATTAACAACGATAGTCTAAAATTCTAAATGATGCGTTTTAACGTAATAAATGCTGGAACTGTTGTCCGTTCACTTCCTGACAATATCCTAATCGATTGATGAACTCTTGTTGTAGATTTCGAATGAAAGTAGGTGGGATTTGTCGGATTTCATCTCTTATACGATTTTTCAGCGCATCGATATTAGGAGGTCTGTTCAAATAAACTTTCCTCTTTAAATATCCCCACAGAAAATAATCTAGGGGAGTTAAGTCCGGGGACCTGGCCGGCCATTCGTAGGGACCACGACGTCCTATCCACTTGTTAGGAAGTATTTCACTGAGATATTGCCGAACAGGTAGCGCGTAGTGAGGTGGTGCTCCATCTTGTTGGAACCACATTGCTGCAGTAGGCATATCGGGCTCATTACCTGGATACAATTAAGCTAAGGCAGGAATCAATTCGAGTTGTAAAAAATCAAGATAAATTTCGCCGGTTAAATTTACGTCGAAAAAGTAGGGACCTATAATTCTATCTTGAAATATTCCAGCCCAAACATTGATTTTCTCGGGATATTGCGTATGAGCCCCTTGAGCCCAATGGGGATTCTCTGTAGACCAATATCTACAGTTTTGTCACAGTTTACATACTTCGTCAAGATTTCTTTGGCGATCTCCCCATCCAAACATCATAAGAATCTCTATTCTTTCTCTTTCTGAAAGCATTTTTATCAGGAAAAAAGTAACTCTCCAACAATATGTTAAAAATTGACACAGTTTATTGTCAGTACACGACAGTTTCTGTGGGAGTTCTAAAATAATCCACCAGGTTTCACTATGCATAGGGAAATGAGTTAATTTTGTTTAAAGCCAAGTTTCCATTTTCTCATTTTTTTATCTCAAAAACAGTTGACTTTAGGGATAGGGTGTGCTTAATAAAATATGATCAGAATTTCATGTAGATTCTTAAAATGAAATAATATACAGGGTGTTCCATTAGAGATTCTGAAGTTTTGGCGTGTAACTTGATTTTAAAACACCCTGTATATTTCAAGACATTTTTGAATCATTAATCGTAAGGAACTATACAACTTGTATATGAAACTTTTTTACCCAACTTGTATAGTTTTTGACATATCTCAAGGATTCCAGACTTTATGCCCCCATTATATATATATATATATATATATATATATATATATATATATATATATATATATATATATATATATATATATATATATATATATATATATATATATATATATATATATATATATATATATATATATATATATATATATATATATATATATATATATATATATATATATATATATATATATATATATTATGTATTTTTCGCATGCATGGTCCTTAATTTTAGACTGAAATTTGAAGAAATCGGATAAGTAGTTTTTTAGCTCTGATGAACAGATAGACTAACGGGCAGACATACCTACAGACAGACGGAATTGAGAAAACATGTTTTCCGGCATCTAGGGACCCTTAAACGTAAAGATCTGAAAATATCTCACGAGGAAAGTAATAACTAATTATCTTGTGTTTTTAACAAAAGTGTATAATATTTTTGCAAAATAAATTTTTTTTGTTATCACAATACAAAAAAAAACAATTTATCTTTGCACAGGGTTGGCCCGCATTTAAATAAATGACACTGTATAAGTGGTTAGATTTTTAAGTCAAGCAGGGCTCATAATTTTAGGTGATTGATAAAAAAATCTCATTTTCATTAAGTTGCTGTATAAACAGAATATATCCTGATTCTTCCACTGATTCGAACCCCCTTCCGAGTTTATTAAGGGACTTGCAATTTTGTGTATTTTTGTTTTTGCCAACCAAAAAATTTTAACCAATTACATATTTAGCGAATTTTCTTATTTAGTCCCTCGGTATTTAATATATAAAATAATATCAGGTGGCTATCTTAATAATATTGCGTAATATATAAAAAAAAACTATTTTCTTTCTCCCTGTATATTTGTAAATAGCCCATCGAAATTTAATAGCTCGATAAAAGAATCACAGAACATTTTGGTATTCACTGTGTTTTCTGATTTGATTCATGATGTTGGTGACCTTTGGACCCGCACGATAAGACCGCATTCGTCTATATAAACTAATCCTTCAGATCAAACCAATCAATAAAGCTCCGAGAAGAATACACACCGTGTGCTGATGATTTCACCGAAGTTTTCCAGGGTGTCTAAACGGAAAGTAAATCATTTAGTGGGAAAACATTATATCTACTTCATAAAGCCCCGACACCTATTAAGGGCCAGTTATTCAACCACTGCAAGTCTTAATTATTCACTATTACAAAGAGAAGGTGTCGAGGAGTTCATGGAATATTTCAATTCGCTGGTACAAAGTATTATTTCTTAAGTACCTACTTAAATAAAATTCAAGTCTACCTGCATAAGTATGTCTTTTATATATCATTATAAGGTATGTGACATATGCTCACGATTGAAGGATACAGGAATAAAACAAGGATTGCCACAAAAATATAGTTTCGAGTTATAACGATTTTTAATGTGTATTCTTTGACACTAAACAAACTAAATCATATCTGCGCAATCTACATCAAAATATTGAAATAAAAAAGTGTTTTTTATCTAATGTCATCTAACTAAGCAGTAGTTTTTAAGTTATTTTAAAGAAAAATAAAAAAATGTTGGTCAACTAGACCCTTTTTCCAAATAAAACAAGAATTGTCCATCATCTGCATAATAAAATAATATTAACTTGCATTTTCTTATTTTCCCTTGGTTTGCCTCACTTCATAGGGAATGTTTGATAAAACATGGATTACGTTTACCCATTTTTAGATAATTAACGACGTTTCAAGAGGACATTCGCCTGATTAGCCCTGTCACATAATTGGGAAACTGCCATAAATCAAAACTTACCACAACAGCCTAGATCTATTATTCGGTACTTTTAGGTGCAATGGAGGGTTCTTTTGACGGCTTTCATTTTGCTTGCTCGGTTTAACTTCATGAGTCATGTTTGAAAAAAGTTTTTTGCATCGGGATTTGCATAAAAGCGCTTTAACTTTATGAGCTCCTTCATTCAATTTTTTCATGCAATGCATGCACGCATTTTTTGGATGCAATTGATTAAATATCAAAAATATCTTTTTGATATTCAGACTTTCAGGTAAGTATAATTTCTTTGAATCTTTTAAATTGTAATGTGATGATCTCCCCTTAAAGCTGTTAATATGATCATATACTTTTCTATATGAATTGTTGGGTAACTTGTTACTAATTGCGCAATGCTTTCCTCTCAAATCCTTCGGCGAAGATCCAGATATTTTCAAAGAAATTTGCAAATGTTCCAACTTCTCTTTAGTAATTCGATGAATGCTTATAAATGCTTTACTACTAACAGGTATTTCCTGTATAGCCTGCTCTTTTTTAGCTCTTATTTTGTATGCAAAACTGCTCTGATGATAAGAAGCTTCTATTTCCTGCTTTCGACTTCTTCGCCGTTGTACTGGCACTACCGATATTAAACGTCAAAGGTAACTGTTTTGTTCGTCAATGGATGTCCGGCTATTGAATTTTGATAAGACGTTCCGGGTCACCAAGCACTTCAAAACACCTAATCCGCTTGCAATCACATGTCTCTCTTCATAACGTCTTGCATTCGACCGGTTTTTACTCTCTTTTTCGGCTTTACTTCAGTATTTTAACTCATTTCTACTTGAATAAACAATCAACACGCACTGACACGAATATTTCAGGACAAAAGTACGAAAAAAAATTGAATATTTCACTTGTTTAGTCACCTTCCGTATATGTACTGACAAAATATGCAGGAAAAAAGAGATACCAAATTATAAAAATATCACGCCACCTGTGGACATTTCCAGTTTTATTCGTGTCGCTCATGGACATCTCTAGTTTTATTCGAGCACAGCAAATTTTCAGAGTTAAATTCTGCGGACATTTCCAGTTGTATTCGGCTGATATTTTACACAGTAAAAGTAAAAGGAATATCCTACAGATCGCGCTCATAATCGCGATTTTGATAAAAATGGACAATTCTTGTTTTATTCGTGTACCCTTCAATTACTATTACTAAAAAAGTCGTCAAGGAGTGGACATTTCATTATATGTCAAAAAAATTCCACTTTTAATTTCAGTCAGGTCAACGAAAATTTCCGGAAATTTTGTTGGTTGCTATGGTAACGAGTTAGAATAACAATATCCGATTGGTTACAAAATGGCGGTATAACATTTTCAAAATAATTTTAATAATCTCTTAGGGTGAGTTTTTTCATTGTAATCGTGAAAAAAATTCTCTGAAAGAAAATTTTTACCAGAGAAGTAATACAAACGTTATAAAGCATCAAACTATATAAAACATTTGATTTAGCGTTTTTTTTTCAGACAGAGTAGTTTATTTTCGATTTTCCGCTGAATTTAGACTCCGTTTTCTTTCCATTAAATGATCGTTTACCGTTTCGCGTACCAAGCAAGGTTGTACCACGACTGTGTTAAGTCAATGTTAATTAAAGGAAATGACAAGTACAAAGCGTACGTTTGGTATAAACACTTTTTCAAGAGGCGGAGGCGTGGGGTGTGAAGCAAACCATAACACGGGCGAAAACTCGAGGAAATTAAACGGACACCGCGTGTTACATTAGACGACGGGCTTGTTCCAGGATGTGACTACGGACTTAATTTAAATTAGCTAAATTAGTTTTTCGTGTGATCGAGTTTTTGACGATGGTCTCGAAACAAGGACGGCTACGGTACCGTCAAATCGAAAAAAATGAAGCGTCAGCACATGAAAACAAAGAAAAATATTTCTCATACAACAGGAATCTTTGTAGTTACCGGGTGACAAATTACCTTATAGGAAATTTCTCGTAGATTCAGAATCCGCACTCGGATTTTTTAAAGAAAATAAAATATACAGGGTGGAGCGAAAAATATACATTTTTTTTAAATAGAAAACCCTGTGTTTTTTACTGATCTTGGAAAGATTATTCCAAGTCAAGATGTCGACCTGTCAAGACGACCATCAAAGTAGTAAGACTAAAAAAGTGCAGTTTGCAAGTTGAAAAGATCCAGTTTGGTGTGTATAGTGTGTGGCAAGGTTTATCACTCCTCTTGCACTAAAAGAAATCTTGAAGAATTCTTTAGAATGTAAGAAAGGCGCCGAAAAAAAGCGAAAAAAAGGTAAACAAGTGCCTATCCACCACGCGCAAATTATATATTCCGCGCTGTTTTCTCAAAAGTCCATGGAGTCGACTATAGATGGCGTACCTGTATTACATTCTGAAAGTTTTAGGCCGCAACCGCCAACCACGGACAATAGTTCAAATCTCCTAGAAAATTGTCTGTTGCCCGACACAAATGAGAAAGAAGACATTGACAAACAGTTGACGTCGACTGATGTTAAAGTCGGCATCAACAAACAAACAGAAAAGTCTGTTCAAGAACAGGAACAAAACGGAACCGATCAGAAATGGGAGAAGCAGAAAAAGGGGATTCAATAGAAGTACTAAGCCAGCCAATTGAAGGAACAAGGGATGATATAGTTAATCTTAAAATAGCTCGTCGAATTTCAACCTCATACTCCTGGCTGTTATCGGGTTTATCAGCAGACTTAACAGCTAGTGATGTAGAGAATTACCTAAAAAGCAACAGTATAGATCACCACTGTTGTGAAAAACTCCAGACAAAGAGACAAAACATAATCAGCTCGTTTAAAATTGGTGTGCCTAAAGAAGAGGAAGAGAAAATAATAAATTCGGGTCTGGCACGATTTAACACATTTTATTTTTTATGTTTTTGTGGTCTTGTTAGGTAGCTTACCTTAAATTTACTATATTTGATGAAGCGTTTTTTAACTAAAAAAAATCACAAAACTTTCCATAAATAACCAAGAAACTTCAGAAATTTTACTACTTTTCCAATGCTAAACTGTCAATTATGAAGTGTTTGACAAAATACAGATTCTAAATTATATGCACTGTTGCCAAACCTACTTGGTTTTCTTCAAATATACCACAAATAGTATTCCTAAATTTAAACCAAACGGATTTAAGGATAGTTTTATTAACAAATCTGGTGCTAGCCTAACCCGGTAGGAATCACAGGATCATAAATCGCTATCGTCACTCACGCTACTTTATTTGTATGGATTTCATGATGGTTTTATCGGCAAACTTGGGCTAACCTAATGCTAACGGAACGCATCTACCTAACAGTTTTGTTAAAAAAAAAACAGTGTTTTAAGGCAGACCCCGGATTTTGTTGATGCGCTGCCTTTACAGCGACCCTAACATAAACCGCATTTTTAAAAAATTATAAGTAAAAAAATACTAAAATTACTAACGATAATAAAACCAAATAAATACCCAATTTCCCTTCCGACCCTTAATGTGAAACTGACCCTAAATATTTTTGCTCTAATGATGGTGCCTCCGCGCTCCGGCGCCTAACCTATTTCCTTTCCACTCTGACTTGCACCAATCTATCTATATATAAAAAAAATATTACTGGCACATCAAAGAATATAACAAAATTTACTTTGGCAACAGCGCTTACCGGCTGACTAAATGACATGCAGTTATGTTAGCAGAGTTTAGATACAAAACAAACTTCATTTGTTAGATATTATGTTGGATAATTATCCATATTCGTAATTTCAAAAAAAAAAAACAATTCTAATTTAATAAATATATACTAGAAATAAACAAATCTTTGAAAATACACATATATTAACTTACAATAGTCACATGCATAAAATGTAACGAAATTTCAAATAAAATGTGTTAAAGTGCCGTCGTACGACTTGACAAATCAATTCTAATTTGTATTATTTTGTGAAAAATTATAATGCATCAACGCTTTTTTTTGCATAAATGTAATAAACTTGAGGTAAACTTCCTAATAAAACTCAAAAAAGGTCAAAAATCGAGATGTATTAAATCGTTTCATAACCATAAATTCTGATTTCTGGCCTAAAGGTATCCTTATAAACAAGTTTTTATACTTCAAAAGGTCAATGCCTCTGAAGAGAGGTTAAATAGTGCTTTACCAGGAGACTAAAGCACGTATAGAGAAGTTCCATCTTACACCAAAACCTATAATCCACTGGCAATTGCCAAGGTGCACTTCAGGAATTGGTGAACTAACATGACAACTGTCTCGCCATCTGTGTCAGTGAACATTGAAAGGCTTCAAATCAACTCCCGAGCTACGCATCAATTCATTGCAGAGAGGAGGGAGCCGATGGGGGTGTGGCAATTTACATTTTTTTTTTGTTTGGTTATTGGCTTTACATACGAGTGTTTTAGCCACGACTATAGAAAAAACAATAAAATCAGTTATATAATGTGACCCACTTTAAACATAAAAAGGGGAAATATTCAACCGTATAGGTTTGTACTATGTGTGTATTAAGACTTGTATCAATACGTTGTTTAGTTAAGAGAGGATGGGTAAAAAGGAATGTACACTGGGACACACGCTTCTCGCTCTCGGGTCGATCGAGGTATTTAAATATTACAAAATACAAGGTGGACCGGGTAAGTAAAGGTTTGAAGACACAGGTAAACTTTTGGATTTGGAGAAAAGGATATATTTATTGCTACAGCTTGATACAAATTTTGTTGAAATACAAATAAATGTATTTGTATACTTTAACATTATTTCATTTAAAAATTTCGGGCAGTCATAAAAGTGCAGAAAAACCGTTATTGATAAAATCCATTGAGATTGCTTTGGACTCATTTTCATATTGTTTACAATTAAACAGAAAATGGCTCACATCGCCATATTCTCCACATGATGGACAGTCGGGACTCTCGTCGATTCCAATTTTGTATAGATGGAATGGTAGTCTAACGTGATTCAATTTAAGGCGGCTTATTCAAGATATAATTGCCCGAGTAGTATTCGTACTTTGGAACCAATGTCCATGCGGAATACTATTATGTAATAGGCTGTAGTGAGTATTCGTATGAAAACCATACTCCCGCCACTCTGTTCTCCACTGGATGAACATTTTGTTACGAAAGGCGAACAAATATTCACTGGTGTTTAAAGTTGTATCATTTATCCTATTCTCGATATTGCAAGATTTTGCAACGTGGTCTGTCATGATATTTCCTTTAATTCCATTATGTGATTTTAACCAGAGGAACTTAAAATTTTTGTTACTTTCAGAGGTTAGTTCTAATATTCTATATATATATATATATATATATATATATATATATATATATATAACAATTAGAAAAAATATCTTTAGAATGGCAGAAATTTTCCAACTTTCGTAGAACAGACTGACTGTCTGTACATATTAAAATATTAGTGGCAGTTTGTGTGATCTCTCATTTGATAGCGTAATATATTGCCGCAGCTTCAGCACAAAATATGCTGTAATCTTTACTAATAATAACTGATTGTTGATAGTTCACCCAGGAATACAGAACGCTGCCGATGTCTGATGGGAGGTTTTTGAGCCATCAGTATATATTACTAGAGTACCAGGTTTGTATTTTGACAAGATTTCTTTCAATTTATTGTTACACTGATTGTTATCTAAAGGATAATTAGAGAAACATACATCTAATTGGTAAAAAATAGCCTTGTAGTTTATTTCAAATAGAGTTTTAGATTTTGGGTCAGTGAAACTTAGGTATTTACTTTTGGTACAACTTTGGAATGCCAAAGCCAAAACTGGAGTACTTTTTTTTTGCCAGTAGCGGTCCGTGAGATTTTTGATAAATAATTGATATATTTTAGTAGTTAATTGACTGTTCTTCATGTAAAGTTTCAATAAAAATTTTGAGGCTAGATATTCTCTCCGGAGATTTAATGGATGTTCTAAAGCTTCTACTAAAGTAGCCATATTCGGAGATGATGACATAACACCCATACATATTTTAATAGATTTGTATCGAATTCTGTCAATTTTTAAAAGATGTGTTTTACTTGCCGAACTGTAAAACAAACAACCGTAATCAAGAACTGATCTTATGAATGCCCTACAGCATAACAGAGCCACCTCCTGTCGTGCTCCCCAATGAAATCGACATACTTGTCTTAACAAATTAAGACCCTTTTCTGGCCTATTAATTATGTGAGATATGTGTTCCTTCCAGAGTAACTTTCTATCCACACATTAAGGAGAGAATAATTTTAAGTGTATATAGGTCTCCCATTGCCCCAGCTAAAGATCTAATATGTAAATGGAAACAATATTAAGCAAGACTTTTAATGAAAATTGTTTAACTTTTATCGCTGGAGATTTTAATTTAGATATTAAGGATAGTAATAATAAAATGTTTGCAACTTTCTATCTTTGTTACATTGATTGATACGTTTGATGTTTGTCCATCCATTTTAAATTCTACGCAAATATGCGATATTTTCACAAACTGTGTCTCTATCATGTCAGAAATACCAAATACTCATATATCTGATCATACAGCTCAAAAAATCTCATTTAAACTTGAATTTGGCAAGATCAATAATATTAAGATCAAAAGCCGTATTTTTAATGCTCATAAATCCAAAACGGTAAATTTGACAGATGTCAAAATGTGACACTTTTTTAAGGCGAATAAGGTGACATGTACGACATGTCTCCATCGTCTTTTGTTATCCCGCAACCCACCTCAACTTTCATTTTTCTTATGGCCGTCATATTGAATTTTTCGATTTTCGGAAAGAGCGTAAAATTTCTGGTCTAGTGATCTTACAAGTGCATAAAAGATATGAGTATCACGGAAATATCACACCTCCTAAAGTTAGGTCTCAATTTTTGCTAAGGAGGCCATGATTTGTTTGTCACAAGATTACATTAATTAAGGCATTTTTACATGCTGCAATTCTTTCTTGCAAGTTACAATAGTCTTGAACAAAAGCATGCGCAGCGGCAACACATTCGTACCTTTTGTCACACTGCGCATGCCTTTGTTCAAGACTATTGCATATTGCAAAGAAGAATTGCAGCATGTAAAACGTCCTTAAGTAATGTATTAAACGCATTGAATGTTCAATACAACATGAACATAAAAAAAATCTAAATAGGTTCTTAAATGCTTCGTACCTAGGTTACATTAATTTACAGATTTGCAAAATGATGTCCATTTGCACCGAGACACTTTTAACAGTTTCTAAATGTATCCAAAACTCTTTGTCTCAGGATTTTTATAGTTGCAAGGGAATCAAATTCATAGCCTCATTCTTCGTGTGACTCTAGTCTCTGTGTAGACATCTAAGGGCGAGAGGTCAGGGGGTCTAGGAGGCTAAGATATTGGATCATTTAAGAAAATAATCGTTTCGTCAAACTGTTCTCTTAAGAAGTTCTTGTCTTGAATGGTGTTGTGAGACGGACATCCATCCTGTTGAAACCAGGTTCTTCTAATCCCCGTTAGAGTAGCTCGTAAAGCCGGTACAACCTGATTTCGCAAAAGCTCTAGATATCTCTGTCAGATTAGGTTGTAGTCAAACAAAAATGGTCCTATAAGTCGATTTCCTGAAATGATAGTAGTTTATAAATAGGTGCCCAATTAAAAAAGGTAAGTTAGGTTAAATTACCAATGACCCCATACCAAACGTTACTTCCAAATCTGGTCTATAGACGTCTCTCTGCCACTTCATGAGAGTTTCCCAAAGCCCAATGATGACTGTTGTGACTATTAAAAACTCCACAATTCGTAACCTACTCTCCTCGGACCGCAAGACCAGTGGCGGCTCGTGGTAAATTATATTGGGAGGTCAATAACAAATTTAAAAACAGGCATACTTAAAATAAAAATAAATATCTTATCTTTAAATTGAGCTTTAAATTCTCTTGAAGTTCGGGTTTACTCTTCGTTCTTTAGAATTGGAAAAATGCTGAATGAGACGTTCGTTAAAATTGCACGCACATTCCTTTTATAATCGATTTCTCGATACTTAACATTGCTAAAGTGGATAGTCTATCTTGGCTCAACTCCTCAACAAAATTGCCTCGAAAAACCCCTGGATCTTCAGACAATGACGTTTCATCATGGCCACGTAGTGCCAGCTCGAATGCACCACAAATTTTTACACAATCTATAATTTTGTTTAAAATATAATGATTTTTGGATACATTTTCATTAAAATCTCTAAGGGATTTTCTATAAGCTGTGTCTAGCTGAGTGCGAATATCAACATTTCCGACCGTAGCATAGTTCACCGAACATTTCATGTAAACTGCAGAAAACGCCTGTTTTTTATTTTTTCTTTTAAGTGTTTTAAGTCTTTAACACCGGTTTTGCACCATAATGAGTCCGACGAGTCCTTAGAAAACAACAAACACACATAACAGTAAAATGAGTTAGAGACTTCACAACCACATATCCAGTTAGCTAATTCGTACCTATTTTTGCGAAAGTTTCGATGAACCTCTTTATTTTTGTCTTTACTAGTTTGTCGTATACTAAGTTCTGGCAAATTGCGACCACTTACCTTGAATTCGGTTATTTTCTCAAAATTAAGTTCGATAGCACTCTTTAGTTGTTTCATTTTTTGCTCTACGGACATTTTATTTCATCAACACAAACATAGACCACCATGAAATTGGTTGTTTTTGCAAAATTAAGTTCGTAAGCACTTTTTAGTTGTTCATTTTTTGCACTAGTCACTATAGTCAAAAGCAGTGTTATCGTGAGGGCCATACGATTTATCAACGACAAACTTTTTAAGTTTGTTTTTCTTTTATTACGTGTAATCATATTCTCCGCATAAAATCCGGAAGATGAATTAGATAGACCTATGATATTTTCATATGAAAAAAGAGGATAAACATATAAATACCAGCAGTTGCAAAAATCTTTGAGCGATGTCACTTCAAAATCAGATTGACAAGTCAATGACAAAATGAGTAATAGAAAACAATTTTCGGGTTTTTTGCATCCACAAGCGAAAAAAATGGTATTAAATCTAATAAAATATTACGAAAATAAAAATTCACCGGCCAATATCCAGGAGACAGTAGCAAAGGCTCTGGGAATCGGTATAAGGACTGTGCAGAAAATTGTGCATGACAAAAAGCATAATTTACTACCGAAGAAGATTAAGATGTAAAAGTAAAAAGCCAAAGACAGAAGACTTAAGTGACAATGTAAAAATGGATGTTCGTATTGCAATTTACGATTTATACACATCAACTAACCCTAATATAAACTTTCAAGTTTTAAAAGAAGCTTTAAAAAATCGAGGCATATTGGAAATTGGACTAAAATCGTTGTCAAAATTATTATAAACATGTTGGGTTTTCGATATAAAAAGGACTGTAACAGAAGATTTTTATGCGAGTTGCCACATATAGCATGTCAGCGTATCCAGTTTTTAAAGAAATACACGGAAAATGTTAATTCAAAATTTAGAAAAGTGGTATTTTTAGAGAGACTTGGATATTTTCTAATGGAAGTGGTTCGAAATCTTGACAGGACGAGTCTGTAAAAAGTGTCAAGAGTAAAAGGGATGTAGGGCGGGAAAACGGTTCATCATTTTGCATGCAGGTTCTTCAACAGGATTTCTCCCAGGTGCAAGTTTACTGTTTTCTTCAACATTCAAAAGTATGGACTACCATGATTATATGAACTGTGAACTGTTTGAAAAGTGGTTAAAAGAACAACTGATTCCAAATTTAGATGCTCCATATTTAATCATCCTGGACAATGCATCTTATCATTCAAGAATCTTAAATAAACAACCTACTTCATCCTGGAAGAAAAGTGATATTTATGACTGGCTAATAAAACAAAAACAAAATCCTTTACCCAATATGCTGAAACTAGAACTTCTTTTAATGGCAAAACTATTAAAAAACCAACAATATATGCCGTAGATGAAATATTACGGAAAAATGGACATGAGGTTTTACGACTGCCGCCATACCATTGCCAGTTTAACGCAATAGAATTAATATTGGCTGGGGCAAAATCATATTACGAAAAACACGTGAACGATGGTCTTACATCAGATGAAGTGCAAATTGTTTGGCAATATTTATTAAATTATATTACGCTAGAGTACTGGAAGAAATCTGTGGAACATACGGAGAAATTAATATGAGATTGGTGGAATCAAGAACGAGTTCTAGATGTCGAAATAGCACCAATGATGATTGCGCCATTTAAGGACGACTCAGAACATGAGGACTTTTTAAGTGATGATATTTTTTAGTCTATAATATTAAAAAGTTCCTGAAGGATTATAATAGTCTTTGACGTGTATAAATCGTAAATTGCATTATGAATATCCATTTCTGCATTGTAACTTAAGTCTTTTGCCTTTGGATTTTTTGGTGTACATTTCTTAATCATCTTCGGAAGTAAATTATGTTTTTTTTTCATGCACAAGTTTCTGTACATTCCTTATACCGATTCTCAGAGATTTTGCCACTGGCTCCTGGATATTAGCCAGTGAATTTTAATTTAAAAATTTTTTTATTAGATTTGACACCATTTTTTTGCTTACTTTTTTAGTACATTTGTAATTTTGTAGGAATATGTATATATAGCCTGTATTTTTCCCATGCATTGCCCTTAATTTTAGACTGAAATTTGAAGAAATCGGATAAGCAGCTTTTAGCTATGCCGCGAACAGACAGACTGACGGACAGATATACCTACAGACAGACGGAATTGAGAAAACATGTTTTCCGGCATCTAGGGACCCTTAAACGTAAAGATCTGAAAAAATCTCACGATGGAAGTAATAACTAATTATCTTGTATTTTTAACAAAAGTGTATAATATTTTTGCAAAATAAAAATCTTAATAATATTGCGTAATATAATAAAAAAAACTATTTTCTTTCTCCCCGAATATTTGTAAATAGCCCATCGAGATTTAATAGCTCGATAAAAGAATCACACAACATTTTCGTATTCGCTCTGTTTTCTGATTTGATTCATAATGTTGGTGACCTTTGGACCCGCACGATAAGACCGCATTCGACTATACCAACATTTTATTTCCTGTATATTTCCAACTTACATCATAAAAATAAAAAATATGTATTGCAAAAAATAGTATATAAATCAATTTTAATCGATTAAAAACGCGCGATCTCCGAACAATTGAACTTCCGTATGCCGACGTGCTGCCGCGACCGATCGATCGAATTATGAGAAGAGACCGGCTGATGACCCAAATCGCGATTTCATATTCCATTTGCCAGCACGTTCGGCCGCCGCGCCGCTCGGTAGCTGTGAAATATTCGGGGACTTTCGTCAAACTTTTAGATAATCAGGGCAATTCGGACTACCCAGTCTAGCTTAGTATAGCGTATTTTATTACGCCTAAGGAACGCAACGAGATCATTCGAACCGCCGCGCGAGGCTAATAGTGTAGCGTATGTAACTTCTCCCAAGGTTCGCGTTTTATTACAACTATTAGTATGTATATATATTTTTGGGGGGTCATTGACCAAATGACCCTATGGAAGAGCCGCCACTGCACAAGACATGATTTACAAAACCGGGATTTTTATTACACTTCCTAGTATACTACTCACGGAAGCGTAGTCGTCTTGGAAAATTAATTTCCTTAAGTCCTTGAACTATTATGGGTTTGTATGGATGGTACTTATTCTTTTTTAACATTCTCTGTACCGCTGATTTTGGCAAATAAATTTTCTGTTTTACAGTTCTTACCGATGCACTAGGATTTTCGTTGATAGCTTGTAAAATGTTTCTGTCGCGATTTTCATTGTTAATATTGTATGCGCTTCTAGGTTGTTCGAAGGCCCCATGGTTAATTACATTAACTACGATTTTTCTGGATTGGGTTTTATGAGGCTAACGTCATTCGGGGTACATGTCAGATGTGTCAGATTTATGATTTTATTGAGAGAAAAGCGTACTATTTGTTAAAACACAACTTTGATACTTTGAATTATTTAACGTCAAAGTCGAAGCCCACTTTTGTTACAAATAAATCATGGCTTCCTTAGAAAAAACTGAGACCTAACTTTAGGAAGTGTGATATTTCGATGATACTCGAATCTTGTATGCACTTGTAAGACATCGCTAGACTGGAAATTTCACGCTCTTTCCAAAAATCGAAAAATCCAATATGGCGGCTATAAGAAAAATGAAAGATGAGGCGGATTGCGGGATAACAAATTCGTTTTAAAAAAGTGTTCCTATAATATCATATTTTGACAGCTATCAAATTTACCATTTTGGATTTAATGGCAACAAAATCCGCCATTTTCGGTTTTTCGCCGATATTTCCAAAGCTAACTGATCGATCGTAAATTTGAAATTTGCAGTGTTGCAAACTGTATTCTTATTTAGCCTCACTGATGTATGTAGACTGTTGGATGTAGGTCAGAGTAATCAATTAAGTGGTTTAAAACGAACCACCACACAGAGCACACCCTACAAAAGCCAATTTAACAACTTACTCTTTATTATAATTATTGTTGTTATTGTCGAATAATACCGTTAATTCGTCTTATTCAATCGGTAATGTATGCGTCTGCACTTCATTGTGGGTAAAAGGATAAAAAAAATTAATTAGCATGCTGCCATGACGAATTACTCGAAGGTTTCTCGGCAAAAATTCGGGACACTGGTAAAATAAATATTTATTAAAATTTACGTCTGCTTGTGACAATAAAAAAATATCTGTTGTTGCAATTTCGAGCCATTTCAGTACGACACGAATAATATAATTTTCGCATGTCACTATTGAGTTTAAGTTTACAAAACGGACTTTTGGAAGACGCATAGTCTATAGAATTTTTGGAGGAGGTCTCACAGCGCGTCGGTACCTAGAAATCCTTGAGGAAGTTGTTCCACAAATGATGGAAAATGTTCCATTGCCACTTTATAATGCCGTTTGTCTTCAATAAGACAGTGCCCCAAGACACAACTCTGCGCTTTGAAGGGCATTTTTAGACCATAACCATAGTTAGATGGCCTATGATTATTTTGAACGCTATTAGAAGAATAACGAAAATGTGCCAATTTTGCATACGGGAAAATGACCCTCATTTTGAAAACTATCTTTGAACACGCTTTGCTTTTCCAAAATTTTGTTTCTTTTTTATTTTTCCTAACTTAAATTTTAAGTAAGACAGGTAATTATTGTTTTGTTTTGAGTAAAATTCAATAATTTTATCATAATTAAGTTAAAATGCTGAAATAAATAATTAAGAGTTCATATAATTGTATTGATTTCAGCCAATTTCCGAAAGTACTATTTTTATGTAAAAGGCATAGGAAAATCATAATCTGATGTCGAAATGGCAATAAATTGAGGTCTTAAGGCTGTTTTACATGCTGCAATTCTTTCTTGCAAGTTGCAATAGTCTTGAACAAAAGCATGCGCAGTGGCAAGACATTTGTATCTTTTGTCAAACTGCGCATGCCTTTGTTCAAGACTATTGCATATTGCAAAGGAGAATTGCAGCATGTAAAACGGCCTTTAGAGAAATGGGGTCAAATTTACTCAAATACCCCCCTGGTTAAAGTTAACATTGTTCAATAAACTCAAATAGATGAACTTACTAACAGCAATTTATGTCCCAAAATTGTTTAGGCCGCTATTTTGTTTTGCTGTCTTGGATTTATAGCAAAATGTTACCAGTTCATTCCTAGGTGTAAAATTTGAGGTGAATTGGATAATGAGTAGTAATAATTTTTTAACATTGTTCCGCCATATTGGACTTTTACCAAAATATTACCAGGTCATCCTTATATTGCTCTTAATTTTTGACTAAAATTTGAAGTTAATCTGGCAAGTAATTTTTAAGCTATGCCGCGAAATGACAGGCAGACCGACAGACGGATCAACTGAATTAGTAAAACATATTTTTTTGGCATCTAAAATTTTATTTGTCCGCCATTTTGTTCCGCCATCTTCAAATAGTAACACAGTACCTAATACCACAATTAGTTATGGTACCACAATTTGAAATCTATCCATTAAGTAGTTTTTTCAGACTGAATTTTGAAATATTTTATTATGCAGCCATTTTATTACGCCATATTGAATTTTTATCAAAATATTACCAGATCATTCCCATATGACCCTTTTGATCAAAATTTTAAGTCAATTGGGTAAGCAGTTTTTAGGCAATGTCGAACTGATATACAGACAGACAAACCGACATTGACAAAACATATGTTTGGCTCTAGGGACGCTTAAATTTGAAGATATATAATACCTGAGAGAGTGATTTTTTTTACGATTACAAACATTTTATTTGGCCATTTTGTTCGGCCATCTTGAATTAGACCACAATTTTACTAGTTGATCCCTATACCAAAATTAGTTATGGCACACAATTTAAAATCAATCCATTAAGTAGTTTTTCAGACTGAATTTTTTAATATTTTATTAAGCCGCCATATTGTTCCTCCATCTTGAACTCGTACCAAAATGTTACCAGTTGATTCCAACATAATACTTGATGATGCACTAGGTCGCAATTTTTTTTTGCCATATTGGATTTTTACCAAAATATTACCAGGTCATCCCCATGTGACCCTTAATTTTTGACCAAAATTTGAAGTCAATCTGGGAAGTAGTTTTTTAGCTATGCGAAAACATGTTTTTCGGCTCGTAAGGATCTTGAATCGTGAAGACCTGAAAATCTGAGTGATTTTTTCACGATTACAATACTCCCTTTTACGAGAGAAGTAAAAAATAATTAAAAAAGTCCGTAAATAATAATAATAGTAATACATAAATTTATTATTTTCCAAAAGCAAATTACAAACTTAGGCTTACATGTACATTTTCTTAAAATATTTGCAAAGGAAAATAATCAGCCATGTCAGTGCAGACATCCAGATATGAATCCAGATACTGTTTACGCCTTAATAGAAATCAATTTAATAAAGCTTGATTAGCGTCTGTTGGCATATGATATACACTGAGTTAAGAATACTTAAGTCTAACATTAAAATTATCCTGCAATCTTAATATCTAAAGAACAAAAAAAGGAGAGGAAGAATAACAAGAAAAGAGAAAGGAAAATAAAGAGAGAGAGAGAGAGAGAGAGAACGTGTGTAAAGTCAATAATTATTGGCTAGGCGAAAAGCGACCTCCTTTACGCGGGTCTTGAAAGCAGAGCATGTCTGGGTAAATGGACTTGCTCCCAAAGAATTCAAACAAGAAGCTACATTGTAAGAAAATGATCTTTTGAACAAATCCTTTGCCTTGAGATAGGTAGTGTTTCAACGTTTCGTAGGTTTATTCGATGAATATCTTTCCTAAATTGAATTTTGTTGTATATAACAAAAACAAGTAAAATGTAGTTTAAGCCTGTTGAACATATTCAATCAGCCCAATTCTTTTAATTTGTATGAGATCCGATTTCCTCTTCGAATTCCAAAAATTAAACGTAAACATGAGTTCAGAACTTTCTGTATTCGTCTAGTGTCGTTTTGATCTAGACAGGGCCCATACATGCTATCGCAGTGATTGAAGTGTGATAACACCAAAGAATCACAAGGCAAACAGTGTCGTTGGTTATAAATTCATTTTAAGGCAGCATACGATTTTTTTAATTTACTGGACACATGCTCATGAAAACGAAGATCAGATTCAATAAGGATCCCCAGCGATTTTGACACATTGTTTATCACTAAAGGTGTATTGTTTATTTGTACAGAGAGATTGGCATAGCATAATTTCCTACTACAGTAATAGATGATTTCAAAATATTTATTTTTAAATGATGATCATTCGAGATGTTTATTAAATTTTTAAGATCTGTATTTATTAGCCTATTTGCCATTTTGAAATCATTTGGCTGAAAAGCGCAATAAAGCTGTGTATCGTCAGCATATAAGTGGTACTTACAAAACTGTAAACACCGGTTAAATTGACTTGTATACATAGTTAATAACAGAGGTCCCAAAATGCTCCCCTGTTGGACGCCCAAATGCTTTTGTATAGTCTAGTAGAATTAGAATACTTAATTTATTGTCATCCCAATTGTTGCAGTATTGCAGGAAAATTAGTCCAGAATTTGGCTGTGGGAGTTGATCCTCTTTCTTATTTAAAAGATGTATTTGTGCCTGGTTCTTTTTATTTTTTCCCCACACATAACCAGAAGATTAGAGAGACTCTTCTTAGTACAAAAAACAAGAAAGCTCGTGGAGATGACGAGATTTCAGCTGAAGTTCTCTTAAAGTTGATTGATGATTCCTGGTCTAAAGGAGTTTTTCCTTCATGCCTAAAATTGGCAATAGTGATTCCCTTGCATAAGGGCGGGGATCTCAGTGAGCCCTCGAATTTTCGTCCAATTTCTCTTTTGTCTGCGGTCTATAAGGTTATTGAGAAAGTTGCTAAGAAGAGATTGTGTGAGTAACGAAACACCAGACAAGCTTTGGATTTGCCTTTGCCAGTGCCTACTACTGCTTTGACTAAGAATTCTTTGATTTATGAGGGCAGAAAGCTTTTTAACCACTTGCCAAGTAGCCTTAGAATAATTGGGTCATCAAAACAATTTAAAAGAAGTCTTAAAAAAGTATTGTTAGGCAAAGCTTACTATAAGCTTGCTGAATTTTATACTGACCCTATTGCCTAATCTGTCTGTTTGTATATGTTATCTATCTTATGTTCTTTTTTCAGCTGTACTGTTTTGCATATACTTGTATTTACTATGTTTGTATTTTATATTGTTTAGCTTGTTGAATGTTTTAAGATTTTTTTGTATACTATTAGACTTTATATTATTTTGTAGTATGCTTTGTCAATGGAAATCGCATTTCCTCGATAATAAAGTATTTTGAGTTTGAGTTTGAGTTTCCCTAGCTCGTAATAAATCATCAACAACATCTGACATAGCTGTCGCGTAACTATGGTCTTTTCGAAAGCCCGATTTTTTGAGTGGAAGAATATTATATGTGTTAATAAATTCACGAGTTTGTATTTCCACAATTTTCTCTAAGATTTTAGAAAAAGTGGGCAAGATACTAACGGAGCCCAAATCTTTGAACTCTCTAGGTTGCCCAACTTTTGCTAATGTACGAAAAAGTGCATGTTTATATGCATCTGGAAAATAGGATTTTTTTATGCATTCGTTTAAAATGTGGGTAAGAAATGGAATAATAAAAGGATAAGAGTTGGATTAAAAAAATATTAACATTGTCTGACCCCGAAGCATTAGTTTTTATAGATGAAACTATTTTGACTACCTGAGCCTGGTTTACTTCATTAAGTTCGAATTTAGCTTGACAATTAGTTTTAATATTATTTTTATAAAAAATTAAGAGATCCGGCTTAGTTAGTTAGGACACTCTATATAACATAAAAAAACTAACCCACACGCTCTTTTTTCTAAACTGTTGCTAGGCCGAAAGATTTTTTATGACAGTCATTAGCTACATATACATACACGTGCTTTGCAAAAACTCTGCGATATTAATAATTTGATTCACAACAATTCTTTCGATTCAGAACCCACGCGCGCCGGCATATTAAATTATGTAAATTGCCGGGTCGGGCCCATAAAGCCCAATCATCGATATTGAGCCCGCGAAATTATTTACTCTTCTTCTCTTCTTCTTTTTTGCGTCTCGGGCGTTAATCGTGCCCTCTTTTGTGTCTCTTAATGTTGCTCTCGCCCCGTGGGTAGGTCTCGGTCTGTAAGGTTAATTTTGTATCATCGGGCTGAACGCACCCTTTTCCAATGTCATACGCAATAACGTGTGTTCAAAAGAGCTTCCAAAATGTAAATCGTTTTTCTTCCATCCAAAGTATCTGTTCTTTTTTGCAATTCGTCAATTAAGATATCATCGTTCTTGGGATTAGACCGTGTCAAATTGGAGTTACTATCCGACGTTTCGCCTTCGATTATACGATACATCTTCAGGGATTTTTACTCGACGAGATCTGAATACTAGAACTTTCGTTTCCTTTAGTATGTAGCGAAGAACAACACTACCTAACTGTGACTCCTTATTATTCTCCTTCGGAGGAGTTGGATTGCTGTATCTTTTAATTGAACGCATATATCTTCAGTGCAATAGCTATTCCCTGTGAGAGCTTCGGTCAGTTTCGATGTTTTCGATGTTAGAGAATCTTGATCAGAAACCGAAATAGCTTTAAATACTAGAGTTAATAACCGATTTTTTTTGTATTGGATGGTGGTGGAAATTTATATTTAAGTATCTACTTATATGCGTCTGTTTTATACACGGAATGTCCTGATGTAAAATGTTTCTTCCTTTGAACACATACATCTAGAATGGGAATCGTTCGATACCTATTGTTAACTTAATATTATGATGTGGTTAATTGAGGTGGTCCAGGAATGGAGCGGATTAAAACAATATCCTCAAATAAAGTCGATAAAGATATTCGCTACCACAGGTCATAGAGGAGATCCCATAGCTCTCTTGAGACTTCACCCGATGAAGTCAAGTATGAGACAGCAAAAACTATTAAGAATTCAAAACAACTGAGGTCGAATCTCTCCACAGCTGAAAAAACAGCGATGAAGACCTTAAATGAAAATACAGACACGCTGATCCTTCACCTGATAAAGGCAATGCCATAGTCATAAAAATGGTAACTCAACTCTTGTACAACTAGACCTATACCTAGGTTACGCAGGCAAACCCTACAAGTAGAATACAAAGACGCGCCACCCATCTAATTATTAAAGCCAAACAGCTCCAAGATCTCCAAGTTCTTCCTAAGATGCACAAGATCAATGTACCACTTCGATCTATCGTCAGTGCAATAGACTCTCCCACATACACATTAGGTAAATATCTTTCAAATTTTCTTATCAATTTACTGGAAAAACAGATTCGTTTATAAAAAACTCTGCACATTTCGTAGAAAAACTTAAGGCAATCCAGTTGGATCCTGAAAATATTTTGGTCAGTTTCGATGTAGAATCACTACACACAAATGTTCCTGTAATCGACTCAATTTCCATTATATTCCATATATATATATATATATATATATATATATATATATATATATATATATATATATATATATATATATATATATATCATATATATATCATAATAATCTTGATAAGAACTTAATAGACCTAGTGGAAGCTTGCTTGTTTTATACACTTTTTATGAACAAACTTCAGGGGCAGCTAGAGGATCTCCTCTATCACCTGTGTTAGCGAATATCGTTATGGAAGCCTTTGAGGATATTGCTCTTACATCCGCTCCACTAAAACCAAAGCACTGGTTAAGATATGTGGATGATACTTTTGTTATTTGGTCTCATGGACATTTTAATCTCCTCATAATTCTGGAACACCTTAATCAACAACATCATAATATCAAGTTCACAATGGAAATTGAATCTAATGGAACGATTCACTTTCTAGATGTATGTGTTCAAAGGAAGAAAGATGGTACATTAGGACATTTTGTGTATAGAAAACCGACGCATACAAATAGATACTTAAATGCATATAAATATACCACCATCCAGCACAAAAGAAATCGGTTATAAACTCACTAGTATTTAGAACTATTTCGATTTCTGATTAAGATTCTCTAACATCGAAACTGACCGAAGCTCTCAGAGGAAATGGCTATTGCTCTGAAGATGTTACGCGTTCAATTAAAAGATATATAGCAATCCAACTCCGCGAAAGGAGAATGAGAAGGAGCCACGGTTAGATAGTGTTGTTCTGCCGTACAGGGTGTCCAGATTTGGTTACAAAAGCAGGGTATCTCGCTTATTTTTAAAGATAGAACCTTGCGGTTTTCACGAACCTGAGCTCATTTTTTGTGAAACTCATGAAGCCGTAAACAAAATTTTCATAGCCTTCTTCGTATATGAGATACAGGGCGAAAGAGAAAATTTTGCATTTTGGGACCCCCCTCGTATCTCGGTTATCCTTCAACTTAACGCAAAGGGAAAAATTGCTGTTTATGCAGTTTTTTACGCTGGATCCAGTGGCGTAGTCATATTTTTCATTTGAGTTGTTATTTTTTAGATATGACCCAAAGTTGTGTTTTTTTAAATGGGACACCCTGTATATTTGTCCAGAAATTGATTTGTCCTTTTAAAAGCTTCTCAAAAATATATAATAGCATGGGTCTATTTTAATAAACAACAACAAAAATCCTAATTTTTATAATTATCATCCCAAATTTTGCAGTAGGCCATGCAAAACGATGCCGTTTTCTTTCGTTTTCTTGGAAGCAAATGACATGTCCCAATTTTGTACGCGTAAAAAATATAGCGCTAGTTTTTTGTATCTATTTATTGTGTAAAAATATATTTGTATTATTATGGAAGAAAACCAAACTTTCGAACATTATGAAAAGTACGATATGTTAGCTTGTTTTATATTAAGTAATGAAAATGTTGAAGCGGCTTCTGAGATGTATTTTAACAGGTAAATAGTTAATTTTTAGGTATGTTGAAATACTATTGCTTAATTTTTATTTATATTTCCAGAAAGGAGGCAACCTAATATATCCGCTTTTTATCGGATAAAAAAGAATTTACCTAATCACGGATCATTTATCAAACCTCGTACGAAAACATATAATAAAGAAAATCGGGAGGCTGAGGAAATTACGGTTTTGGCTAATGCAGAAGCTTACCCTACAAACTCTTGTAGGGCCAGTGAAAAGAGCATAGGGATTCCAAAAACTAGAGTTCAAGAAATTCTAAAAAAGCACAAATACCACCCATACAAATTTAGGCTCGTGCAGCACTTACAGCCAGGGGATGCAGAGCGTCGGGTAGTCTTCTGCAATTGGTTTCGAGAAAGATGCGATATGGTTAGAGATTTTGAAAGGAAGGTTATATAGTCAGACGAAGCACATTTCAGTAATTCTGGTATACTCAATAGGCACAATAGTAGATTCTGGTCCCAGGAAAATCGACACCAAATATTTCCCAGAAGACAGCAGGGCAGGTTTGGTCTAAATGTGTCCTGCTTCATATTAGGAACACATATAAAATTTTATATATTTGAGGGAAATCTAACGGCCAATTGCTATATAGAAATTTTATAGGCGGCTATACCTGAATTACTTGACGATGTTCCTCTAGCGCAAATTGACGAAATTTACACACACAATTCTGGAATGACGGGATTATTTCTGGGCAATAATTTTACCAATCAATGGATCGGAACAAATGGACCTATAAGATGGCCCCCTAGGTCCCCAGATTTGTCGATTTTAGATTTCTTTCTATGGAGATATCTGGAAAATAGAATTTACAAAGACCACTATAATAATATCCAAGATTTAGGAAATGCAATAAGAGAAAATTTTCGCTATTTACAAAATCATCCCGTTATTTTGCTTAATTCCCTAAAACGAATACGAAAATTGTGCGAAGCATGCATAGAACAAAATGGAAATCAGTTTGAACAGTTCTTTTGATTTCCTTGGTTACTGTAGTTCTTATACGACAGTCGATTTTTGCTGAAAGGCTTGTTACATAATAATTTATTACTGTTTTGTTGTTGTGTTACATAAATCTAGGTAGGTGGTACTTTTTTGGTGCGAAATTATCAATACATATTTTGAATAAATAGATTTAATTACATATTTATTTTGATTTATTGTTAGGATGTAGATATTGTTAACGACTTTAAAGAAAAGGCAGCATTGTTTTGCATGGCCTACTGCAAAATTTGGGATGATAATTATAAAAATTAGGATTTTTGTTGTTGTTTATTAAAATAGTATATATAGTATAGTTTATTAAAATTATATATTTTTGAGAAGCTTTTAAAAGGACAAATCAATTTCTGGACAAATATACAGGGTGTCCCATTTTAAAAAACACAACTTTGGGTCATATCTAAAAAATAACAACTCAAATGAAAAATATGACTACGCCACTGGATCCAGCGTATATAAACGAAGAAGGCTATGAAAATTTTGTTTACGGCTTCATGAGTTTCACAAAAAATTAGCTCAGGTTCGTGAAAACCGCAAGGTTCTATCTTTAAAAATAAGCGAGATACCCTGCTTTTGCAACCAAATCCGGACACCCTGTACATACTTGGCATTACAGACAAAATACGATGATTACTTCGGCGGTCCAACATACGTACAATCTTCAATACACATAAGAACATTGGCCAATGCTTGCGATTCCCGAAAGATATTGTCTCTTTTCAAATAGAAGGGGCATATAATTCCTTGTTCCTGTGGAGGAGTATATGTGGGAGAAACAGGACTCTCAATATCAACTAAACTTAAGAAACCTGAACCATGTAATAAAAAGAAACAAATTGTTCAATTTGCTGTAGCTGAACACCAACATACCACTGGCCATATTATAAATTTAAAGGAAATCAGGGTTCTAGCATAGGTTCCAGGAGTTTATAAACGAAAAATAGAGAATCTATTGAAATTTTTAAACATACAAAAAATTTCAATAAAGATACGGGTTACGGACTACATCACACTTGGAAACCGATCTTACCACAGGGTCACGGTTCGGCGAGCACAAGTCGGGTACAAAAGCCCGCCTGAATATCTTCGAGCTCATTCAATGTTCAAATCTCGTGGAGTAAAGATCCCTGAAGATGCCTTGTGCAATCGAAGGTGAAACGTCGGATAGTAATTCCAATTTGACACGGTCTAATCCCAAGAATCATGATTCCTTAATTGAAAAAAGAAGAACTATATTCAAAAATTATACTAACAGGTTTAATATCAATATTATTGCAAGTTGGAGCAACATAAGAAATTATTCCTTGCACAATTTTTTCAAAACTCTCGAGGGAATTAAATAAGATCAGTTAGTTCATGTACATTTCCGTAAAAAAGACGAACTTGGGAACTCTAAATTATTATTTTCGTCGAATTTCTTTGGAAATGCTCTTAAACACGGTGGATTTTGTGAAATACTTTCCTGAAATTCTGTCAAATTCAGCTGTAAAATGCATTAGGATCATTAGACTGGTCAGATTTCAGATTCGTCAAGTTCCTTCAAAGTTAATTTAATTTGACTTGAATTGACTTTGAATTTTAATTGACTGCAATGAACAGTTTTCCACAACATATGTCTATTTTTGATTACAAATCGGTAGATTTCCTTTACCCGGAACTTCCCTCGTTACGATTTTCTTTCCATTTATTATGAATATTGAAGGTCCCAATTTAGTTGAGTAAATAGTCACAATATAAATTGCTGGACACATCAAGTGCACCAACAACATTTTTGGTTCAAATTGCAAGTGACTCAGAAACTAAAGAAGATGTCGTGATGCGCTTTTTAACTTGTTATGGGCAATTTCTTGTAGAATAGACCCAATGGGTTGCGGTTTTAGCGATAGTCGAATGCGGTCTTATCGTGCGGGTCCAAAGGTCACCAACATTATGAATCAAATCAGAAAACACAGTGAATACCAAAATGTTGTGTGATTCTTTTATCGAGCTATTAAATCTCGATGGGCTATTTACAAGTATACAGGGAGAAAAAAAATAGTTTTTTTTTATTATATTACGCAATATTATTATGATAGCCACTTAATATAATTTTATATATAAAATGCCGAGGGACTAAATAAGAAAATTCGCTAAATATGTATTTGGTTGGCAAAAACAAAAACACAAAACAAAATGGCAAGCGCCTTAATAAAGTCGGAAGACGGTTCGAATCAGAGGAACAATCAGGATATGTTCTGTTTATACAGCCACTTAATGAAAGTGAGATTTTTTTATCAATCACCAAAAATTATAAGCCCCGCTCGACCTAAAAATCTAATCACTTATACAGTGTCATTTATTTAAATGCGGGCCACCCCTGTGCACAGAAAACTTGTTTTTTTTGTATTGTTACAACAAAAAAAATTTATTTTTCAAAAATGTTATACACTTTTGTTAAAAACACAAGATAATTAGTTATTACTTCCCTCGTAAGACTTTTTCAGATCTTTACGTGTAAGGGTCCCTAGATGCCGGAAAACATGTTTTCTCAATTTCGTCTGTCTGTCAGTCTGTCTGTTCGCGGCATAGCTAAAAATCTATTTATCCGATTTCTTCAAATTTCAGTCTAAAATTAAGGGCCATGTATGCGAAAAATACAGGCTATATATATATATATATATATATATATATATATATATATATATATATATATATATATATATATATATATATATATATATATATATATATATATATATATATATATATATATATATATATATATATATATATATATATATATATATATATATAACAAATGTACTAAAAAAGTAAGCAAAAAAATGGTGTCAAATCTAATAAAAAAATTTTTAAATTAAAATTGACTGGCTAATATCCAGGAGCCAGTGGCAAAAGCTCTGAGAATCGGTATAAGGAATGTACAGAAACTTGTGCATGAAAAAAAAACATAATTTACTTCCGAAGAAGATTTAGAAATGTACACGAAAAAATCCAAAGGCAAAAGACTTAGGTTACAATGCAAAAATGGATATTCATAATGCAATTTATGATTTATACATGTCAAAGACTAATATAATTCTTCAGAAACTTTTTAATATTATAGACTAAAAAATATCATCATCACTTAAAAAGTCCTCATCTTCTGAGTCGTCCTCAAATGGCGCAATGATCATTGGTGCTATTTCGACATCTAGAACTCGTTCTCGATTCCACCAATCCCATATTAATTTCTCCGTATGTTCCTAAGTTGTTGTCTAAACAAAACAGTTTTTGATGTGTATAAATCGTAAATTGCATTACGAACATCCATTTTTACATTGTCACTTAAGGCTTCTGTCTTTGGCTTTTTCCGTGTACATTTCTTAATCTTTTTCGGTAGTAAACTATGCTTTTTTTCATGCACATTTTTCTGCACAGTTCTTATACCGATTCCCAGAGCTTTTGCTACTGTCCTCTGGATATTGGCCGGTGAATTTTTATTGTCGTAATATTTTATTAGAATTAAAACCATTTTTTTTTCGCTTGTGGATGCAAAAAACCCGAAAATTGTTTTCTATTACTAATTTTGTCA
Organism: Kuschelorhynchus macadamiae; assembly: GCA_030620095.1. Lineage (NCBI taxonomy): Eukaryota > Metazoa > Arthropoda > Insecta > Coleoptera > Curculionidae > Kuschelorhynchus > Kuschelorhynchus macadamiae. The sequence goes on along the minus strand of JAUTXW010000406.1, from coordinate 1,334,346 downwards.
CTGACTTGTCAATCTGACTTTGAAGTGACATCGCTCAAAGATTTTTGCAACTGCTGGTATTTATATGTTTATCCCCTTTTTTCATATGAAAAGATCATAGGTCTATCTAATTCATCTTCCGGATTTTATGCGGAGGATATGATTACACGTAATAAAAGAAAAACAAACTTAAAAGATTGTCGTTGATAAATCGTATGACCCGCACGATAACACTGCTTTTGACTATACTTAGGGGAAATATTATGAATTTATAAGATTTTAAATATATTTTTTTGTTCTTAGAAAACCGTTACACAGTTACAGACATGATGCAACACTGCTTTTGTCTCCGTTGATCCGAACGCACTAATTAACATGAATTCTACAACAAGGGCCTGCAACCTGCAGCAGCAATTTTATGCCGCTCCTATCTCTATTTGGCTTACGGATATTTGCCATTACGTTGCCATAACAACTGCCGTAAACAAATCTAAGCGCGAAAGCCGGCGTGCGAGGGGAGTCTGAGGCGGATTTGTTAACTGTAGAGGTGTGTAGTTCGCGAACGAGCTTTTAAAAAGAACGAGTCTTTAGTGAGAACTAAATGAACTAGTTCGCATACTTAAAATAATCTAGTTCGTTCGCGAAGTAAAGTGCGGGACACGAAAGAAAACCGGGCGGAGTCAATCGGTTTAGGAAGGTCGGCCAAGAAATCTCTTTAAACCAGTGGTGCCCGTCGTTCTTTAAATAATATGGCACTCCTTTTTGACTATTCGCACTTCAGATAATTAAAAAATGTAACTATGCTTAATGAACCTTTATCTATATTTGTCGGTTTTCTTTCGTGTACCGCACTTCTATATCTCTTTTGTGTTGCAAAAACGGCGAACTTTCGAATTCTAAACTGATTTAATTTTGATTTTTCTTGATCGATTTACCTATAAACATATTTTTTCTTGAGTTCTGTCATTAACGGTTGCCGGGCTACTGGGACCACCCAGTATAGTGATACACGATTTACAAGTCCAGATTTTACAAGGGCAGCCAGCATCAGATCCAGTGAACGAGATTTATCAAAATTTTAATTTATGCAGTTCGACTTTGGGCTACTCGGGTATGCCAAAAGTGGGCGTCTGTCTCCGTTTGTCATATTACTTTATACAAGGGCCGTCATTATGAAGTACTATACAGGGCGTTTCCTGATTGCGTGCTGATGTTAAAGGGGGTGTTTTTATGTCCTAAAAGTCTTAACTTTTGAGATACAGGATGGTAAAGTTTAAAAAGAAAACATTTTTTTCATCCCAATTCTGATGCTGTTGTAGATAACTGCATGAAATTTGATACACATCTTCCATGTATTAAGAAGCATACGGATTTACCCAGGTTAATTACATATGCACTCCACTGGTAGAAATTTCAAAAATTGATTGTTAATAAAAATGCCCTTTTATGCATAAAAGACGTGTATCAAATTTCACACAGTTATTTATCTATAATAGCATCAGAACTAGGATTTAAAAAAAAATGTTTTTTAAAACCCTGTATCTCCAAAGTTAAGACTTTTAGGTTCATATTAAACTTTTTTTCTTAAAAAGTTTTAAGAATCACGCCCCTTTAAGATTAGCACACAATTAGGAAACGCCCTGTATAGTACTTCACAATAACGCCCCCTGTACAAAGTAATATGACAGACAGAGACAAACGGTCACTTTTGGCATATCCGAATAACCAAAAGTCGAATTACATAAGTTAAAATTTTGATAAATCTTGTTCACTGGAATCAGTGCTGGCTCCCCTACTATAACTACAGTGATGTGTTAATTTTGGAAAAATATGAGTTCTGTAGTTTTTCAAATATTTATTGCAATATTAGATATTTTTTTACACCCGGTATTGAACTGAAAATTAATTATTTTGTAGCAGTTTATTGATAGCTACTTTATGAACAATTTTACAAAATATATGAAAAAAAAACTAAACCATTTTTGAGGTTGAGGGCTGTGATGTTAATGGTTCGATTCCTTCTAAATCGTTGCCTTCCTCTGAAAATGATGAGGTTTCGTCGTCACTACTTGAAGATCCCAGTGTGATAACTAAATCATCAATAACCCTTTTGAATTTTGCCATCTACTTCCCAGTATTTATCTTCAATAGAACGAACATGTTTAACATACGATTTCCAATTTTCAGCCGATATTAAGTCAATCGTTTCTAATGTTATTTTATTTAAATATTTAATTGAAAGTTCACCGGTCTTGCGCTCTCGAATATATTTTTTTACTCCTGCCCATGCAAGTTCAATAGGGTTGAGGTCGCACATGTATGGAGGCAGCCTTAAAGGTGTTTATCTTCTACCTGAGAATGATAAGACGCATTATCCATTACCACGACCGATTTGGGAGGAATGTTAGGTAGAAGCTTCTCGAGCAACAACTTTTCAAAATTATCTCCATTCATATGTCTATAATAGTCTCCAGTTGTTAGTCCCGAGTGAAAAACTAAAGCAGCACCTGGAACAAATCCGGCTTCTGAACCAGCATGAAGTATAATAAAGCGATTACTAGAGCGGATTCCCTGAACAACACTTGTGACACTGTCACTTTGCCAGCATTTGTTCACTGTCATATCATTATCTACCCAGGTTTCGTCTAGATACACAATATTGCGTCCTTCTTGCCTATATTGCCTTAAATTTGGTCTCTGAATGAGCAATTTTCGTTTATTTTGTCACTTGCGCCAAACAAAACAATTTGATCGTAAAAGCCGATTTAAGGTTTTATACCCGTACGGAAAATCTATTTTGTTCTTTACAGCACGAAGTAGGGGTTTGCAGATCGGAACCTTCTTCAAGTTTATATAAAAACCCCTCTATTGTTCGTCGAATTACTTAAAAATCACCATCGTCAATTTTATCTTTGTATGATAATTGGGGCCTTTTTTTACCAGGAAATTTTAAAGGTGAATTAGAACATGAGCGATCATTATGTTTTCTTTGAGTTTTTCTTACACTACTTTCCGAAACACCAGTTTAAAATGCAGCGCGTTCTGTTCGATTTTGAATTGGAATAGTCAAATATTATTTTCAGCTTCTCTAGTACAGGCCTCTATAACGCTCGCAATAACTTCACGTGCACCGCTTCGAATGGTTTTTCCTCTTTTGCTCGCCATCGTTACTTCGAAATAATAATTCAAATTCAAGGCAACGCATTTATATATAAATGAAAACAAATGCTCGAAATGTATAGGCGGCACTGGAAATAGCTAGAACCTTCTAGCGGCAAGTGCATGGAAACTCTAGGCACATCCCAATTACAAGTGGACCAGTGCAAAATTTACTAAATTCTCGATTAATTTTCCGTACTGCTTAGCTGGCGCACTTTATAGGTGAAGCGGCAAACTATTACAACAAATAAAATAACATAAAATTAATTTGCGTACACAAATTTTATTTTTCTGCATGTTTGAGACTATGAACCTTTGTTTTAAGGACCGCCCGGTTTTCTTTCGTGTCCCGCACTTTACTAACCGACCTATTAAGGAGCAAACGATAACCGCCTAAACTATCTAACGTTGCTGAACGATTGTTTGTGTCGCTCGCTTTAACAATAATGTCGAACTAAAAGAACTAGTTTGTAATAACGAGAACTAGATATATGATTTGGTAATCGTTCACGATCGTCTTTCGAGTTTCGTTTAAACAGAGCTTGGCGTGAAGCGGCATTAAATCTCGGAAATCTAGGAAGTCTAGTTTTATATGCCATGTTGCCGTATTGACTTTATAAATGTTCTATCAATAAAATAAGTAAATTAGTTTTTTTTTCATTAATATTGATTCTTTATTATTTAAAATTAGAAAGCGTTACAAATAAGGTAATACTTCCTTAAAAGTTAAGACATAAACAGAATATAATGAAATACACGTATTAAAGTCTAAAAACATAAGAATTAACAATGTTTTGAAAACATTTGAAAAGTTACGAAAAAACCTAAATATGTTGCGCTAATTTAAGAACTAAACGTAAAAACTGAAAATATACATACGAACAAAATTAAAATGATTTACAAATTATGATTTAAAAATAAAATTTCGTGTACTTTTTTGCAGATAACCTACTTCTTCGCTCGGACGCTATTGTTCCTGCTTTTGAATATAATATAACTATGAAAACAGTGTTGCCAGAACATTTTGATAAACGGTAATAGACAGGTGTTCGAAAAGGTAATAGATTTTGAAGAAAGGTAACAAATTCTTATTGAAGATTATTTTAGTAGAACACTGCGCTTTAGAAAGTAAAAAAAAAACGTTTATTCCATGTACGGTGGTTCGGTCATTCAGCCATCCTCCTAAATAAACAATTTTTTTTTATTTCGAGTAAAAAGGTAATAGATTTAATCAGAAGGTAAAAAAGTAATAAATCTCTCCAAAAGGAAACAGATCTGTTACAATTGTAATAACCTGGCAACACTGTATGAGAAGCTCATAGAACAAGTCGGTGCTTCTCCCGCGATAGGAGCGATAAAATATGCGCCACGATATTGCAATATTTCCGATAAATGATTAGATTAACCAAAACTAATCTAAAAGATATAAAAAAACAATCAAAATAAAGCAAACCATAAGTCACATTCGTTTTTTGCATAATTTTATTTTTCAAACAAAAAATATACAAAAAAAGGCTGAAGTCTCAAAATGGTACCATCACATTGAAAATTGGCAACTCTGTCACGTAGCTATTAAACCCCCAAAAAATAATTAATAAATCATCTGCTCAGATGTTCCGGACAAGGGATAAATTAGCGCCACTCAGTTCTAATCAAACAATTAACGCGACACCAATCACCTAAATTTAGCTCCGCGCATGTATTTTTCGTTCTCGACCAGTCAATTGTTTATCATTATCATATTAATTACCAGTTCGTTCGCGAACTAGTTCTTTGAACTAGTTCGATTTGGAAACTAGTTCGCGGGAACTAGTTCATTAAAAAGAACGATTGAACACACCTCTAGTTAACTGCTGATTGTGAGCACGCCCAGTAATAGTAAAATTTGCCGACTACAACAAAAAAACTACAATATTAAAACATAAGAGTAACCTCAAAGGTACTAAAATTGGAATAGTGGAGGAACTGACTAAATCTAGATTCTTTTTGTTTAAAACAGCTCAGGAGAAGGTTGACTGGAAAAGGGTTTTCACGAGAAATGGAAATATATTCGTCAAGAAGGAGGATGGAAGAAATCACAAAATTCGGGATCTGGAAGATCTAGATGCCTATTAAACGAAAAAAAAAACTCTTGTAAATACTTTAGTTATGTTAAATTTTTTCGGAGCCATAGAGGGGAGCGAAATATTTGAGGCACCTTATTTGCAAGCTGCCGGAGAGGTAAAAACGTTGATTGAGGGAGAAAGTAGGTTAAAAATATACCACATAAATATCAGAAGTATAAGAAAAAATTTTGATAACTAACATTACTAATTGAATCGATCGAACAAAATAATATTGATATCCTAGTGTTATCGGAAACTTTTAATTTGGAAAAACATGAGGTAAGTCTCTTTCATTTGCCTAATTTTAAATTAATTTATAATAATTCTCAATTTAATAAAAATGGTGTCATAATTGTATACATAAAAAACAGTATAAAACATATAACAAATTTAATACATTTTTCAGAAACTAGGTGAGCAACACAGTCGACAAAATTCGCTAAGAATTTTCGGCATTGAAGAAAGAAACAGTGAAAATCTGGAAGACTTGCTGATAGACGAGTTTAAGGTAAAATTAAAAATCGAAATTTCTAAACATGAAATTGACTATTGTCATCGAATCGGTGGAAAGGCAGATGGAAAAACAAGACCTATATTGATTAGATTTTTAACAAACAAAATGAAGATTTTCTTCAACAAGAAACTTTTAAAAGGCACTAAAATTGTCATTAGGGAAGATCTCACAAGGGATAGAAACGAAATGGTGAAAATTGCTCTGGACACTTTGGGTTTGGGAAATGTATGGACAAAAAATGGACTGGTACATATTCGAGTAAATAATAATACCAAGGTTGTCACAAACATAAGTAAATTGAACTCAATTTTGGCTGAAAATTAATTTTGTTTAATTGTATTCTTCTTTATTCGATTGCATAAAAGCCAACTAAAGAAAAAAAATAAATAAATTTTTTCTTCCTAATAAAATTAAACTGGTCATATTATGTCAAAACTTTGTACACTTCATTAAATTATTATTCTCTAAATTATGATTTGTGTAAAAATTTATATCCGTATTTTTATATAATGAATAAATCTTTTTTTTTTCTGTATTTCTTAAATTAAATCGTTTAATAATTTCGCAGCGCAAATAAGGCAAAATCTGCATTTTCAACCTTTACTTGCACTTTTTAGTTTCACCAAATTTGTATAGATTTAGTTTCTTATTTTTTTTTGTATAAAGTGTTTTTTTTTGTTTTATAAACCTCACTGCGAATATGAGTGAAGTTGTAGATTTGTTAGAGAATGTTGAACCATATAATAGTTCAGCTTGTTCATATCAGGAGACACATGATAAAGTTGTAAACGATGTGTGTCAGAAAACAGGTACTTTAGAAAATTTTAATGTGTTTTGTTTGAATATAAGAAGTCTTCAAAAAAACTTTGATGAATTGCTGATATTGTTAAATAATAATACTGACTTCTATGACGTAATTATTTTAACTGAAACGTGGCATTTACAATCAACTAACTTCGAAATACCTAATTATAATTTTTATTATAACTTAGCAACATTTAATCAAAATGATGGTGTGGTTATTTATTTGAAAAAAACAATAATTCCTGATATTGAGCATATCCGCATACACGAAATAACATTTTCCAAAATATCTTTCTCTAAATATAATGCAAAGTTTAATTTAATAGTCTGCTACAGGCCACCTTCAGCAGATCCCCACTTATTTATCTCTGATCTTCAAAATCTAATTAGAAATACCGAAAGTCCTGATGTTAATATGTTTCTTGGCGATATAAATCTTAATTTATTGGACAAAAATAATCAATTAGTAAACTCATATATTAACTTGTGCACCTTTGGATATTTTCCAAATATTACTAAACCCACTAGAATCTCTAACTTTTCAAACACATGTATAGACCACTGCTTTACAAAAATAAAGGAAGATTTATGTTACAATGCAGAATCATACATACTTGAGTCAACTATTACCGATCATTATCCTATAATTGTAAATATCAGTTTTACAAATAGGTCATTACAAAAAAATAAGCAATTCATTACATATAAAAAAATCAGTTACGATTATTTTCTAAAATCTTTAAGTATAGAAAGTTGGGCAGATGTACTAAACGCAACAAATGTGAATACTTCCTTTAATTTATTCATTAATAAATATATTTATTTGATAAACAAAAACACAAAGACATATACTTTAAAAACAAATTCAAAGATTAAAAAGCCATGGATAAATGATACTGTTTTAAATGCACTAAAAACTAGAGATAAACTAAAAAAGCGTTTATTACTTAACCCTTATGATGAAAATTTAAAAAGTGTATATAACTCTTATCGAAATGCTACAACTAAACTAATAAAACAAACTAAAAACGATTTTTATAAACAGAAGATAACTGATGCGCAACAAAACCCCAAAAAAATCTGGCAAATAATAAATAATTCTACAAATTCTCTTACATCAAATAAAGAAATAAATCAAATTAAAAATACGGATGGCACTTTAGTTAATAGTGAACCCGAAATATGCAGTATATTAAATTCATATTTTATTAATGTTGGATCAAACATGGCAAATGAACTAAAATCATCAACTTACATGCCCTACGCAACAAAAAATTCCAAAGTTAAAGAATCAATATTTTTGTCACCGGTAACAGAAAACGAAGTGAAGGGTAATATAAAGGACTTAAAAAACAATTGTGTGGGCCCTGACAGCATTAATACAGAAACAATAAAATTATCGCAACATTTCATCTTGAAACCCCTGGTGCATATTATAAATCTAATGTTAGAAGGAGGAGAATTTCCTAATGTATTGAAAAAATCAATCATAAAACCGATATTTAAATCTGGAGATCCCTTATTACCAAAAAACTATAGACCAATATCATTAGTAAGCAATTTTGCAAACATTTTTGAAAAACCTATAAAACTCAGAATATTAAATCATTTAAATAAACATAACATAATATCTAAGAATCAATATGGTTTTAAAAAGGGAGTATCAACTACTGATTCTATATATGCCGTGACTAGTGAAGTACATGAGGCACTCAACAAGGGTGAGAGGCCTTTGCTAGTGTTCCTGGACCTAGCAAAGGCTTTCGACACAATATCTCATGAAATATTAATATCTAAACTAGGTCATTATGGGATTAGGGGTATTGCAGAGGGTCTTATTACTGATTATTTTCAAAATCGTCGCCAAAAAACATCAATTCAAAAGTCATATAGCAACTATGAAAATAACTTGGGTTATGGAATACCCCAAGGAACAGTATTGGGACCAACATTATTTCAAATCTACATTAATAACATTTTCAACTTAAATATTCCCGGTAAAATTATAACTTTTGCAGACGATACGGTCCTAATATTCTCAGGGCATACATGGGAAGGAGTAAAATTTAATGCTGAAATAGGATTAAACACTGTTTTTAATTGGCTAAATACAAATTTATTAACGTTAAACATTGATAAGACCAAGTTTATGACATACTCATTGAATAATGCTCTCTACCCCAACCTTAATACCATTACACTACATAAATGTAAAAATGCTTGGAGACGTATAAATTGCACTGACAGTGTTACTAGAGTTAAAGAAATAAAATATTTGGGAATTAAGATAGATAGGTTTTTAAAGTGGGACTCTCATATAGATATGGTAGTTTCAAAACTAAGGAGACTAATTTTTAAGTTTTATCAACTCAGAGATATCCTAAATGAAAAGACAAAACGATCGGTTTATTTTGCTCTGGTTGAGAGTATCATAACTTATGCCAATTTGGGGTGCAACATATGAATGTAATATATATCCGTTAATTATAATCCAAAAAAAAATCTTAAAAATATTGTATAATAGGCCAAAACTATATCCAACAATTGATTAATTTGAAAATACTCATTTATCAGATATTCAGACACTTTATGTTAGTAGTACTTTGTATTTTATTAAAAAAAATAACTCATTTAGGAATAAAATAAACCATCAATATCAAACCCGAGGAAATATTGAGCAAAAAATTGTGCTACCAAAACCCAACAATACGACATTTATGAAGTCGAAGATTATTTGGGTATCAAGATGTTTAACATTTTGCCATTGGAAATAAGACATATTCAAGATATTAGAACATTTAAAAAAAAGAATAAATCATTTTATTTTGACTAACATTAAATTATTTAGAAGATTATTTGTTTGAAAGAGCGAATTACTGCTATTCTAAAAATATTGAAAATACTCAGTTAATGCTATTCCTATTTATTTTTTATCCTGGGCACAAAATGTTATGCCCATTGTGATTAATATGCCTGTTTCTGGGCACATGTCCTTTCCCTTTTTTTTTTTTTTTGTACTTGTTTTTTTTTTATTGTTGTTGACTGTGTTCAATATTCTCTCCCGTTCTGTTTTTACAGATTCTTTGTCACGTAGGTACCTATCTAATTGTATTTTGGATTTTAGTTACTTTCGATAGGGCGTCGTGAATAGAAAATTCGCTTAATTAAGCAATTAAATGTGAATAACTTCACATATAAGCTCATAAGGGCTTAGGTGAAATAATCATAAATTGATGAACCATTTTTTGTAAACAAAAATCTATGAATAAAAATTATTATTATTATTATTATTAAATATGCTTGGAAATAAACAAAGTAGATATCTACGTAACATGTTGCTATAGACCTCCGTCAACAAATTTTGATTTATTTTTAAGTGATTTAGAACAAGACTTAATAAATTGGAGTAATCATTTAGATATATTTATTGGCGATATAAACATTAATATTTTGGATACACTGTCTCTAAAAACAAACGAATATTTAAATTTAATGAACTAGAAGGGCCTTTTTTCTTGTATAAACAAAACTACTAGAGTTACTGCAGTTTCATCGAGTTGTATAGATCACATATTTGTACGTTATAACAAAGAATTTATATCTAAACCAACTCCTTTTATCTATAAAACCGATATGACCGATCATTACCTAATAGGCTTAAATACAGAAATAAAATTACAAGAAAAAAATAAAAAGTCAGTACAGCACTATAGAAAAATAAACTATCAAAAATTAAAATCGCTTTTATCGCAAGAGACGTGGTTAAGCTGTACAGCTCTAGACCATGCTCAATTCGCCTATCAACAATTTATGTCCACACTTGAAAATTATATAAACATATCTACAAACACTTTGATCATTAAACAAAAATATAAAAAAATCAAACCTTGGATTTCTCTGGGGTTAATAAATTCTATTAAACATAGAGATTATTTAAAACAAAAATTATTAAAAAACTTTACAGTTGAAAAAGACGAACAGTATAAACAATACAAAAACTACTTACAAAAATTAATCCGTAACACTAAATTCCAGTATTATAAAACAAAAATTCAGGATGCAGGTAAAAACTATAAAAGAGTATGGGAAGTCATTAATCAAGCAGTAAATAAAAATAATGAAAAAGGCGAGATATTAATTAAAGACCAAACTGGTAATATAGTAAAAAACAAAGAACAAACATCTGAACTTTTTAATAACTTTTTTGCAAAAATAGGAGAGACAATGGCTAACAAAATTATTTCTAAAAACCAGCAATATAAAACAAAACATAATTTAAACAAAACCCTTTTTTTAAAACCAGTAAACGAAAAAGAACTTATTATATACATCAAATTCTTAAAATTCTTTTCCCCTGGTGAGGATGGTATAAGATTAATTAAAACAATCCATACGTATATCTTAAAGCCTTTAGTCCATATAATTAATTTAACCTTTACAAGTTCCAGGATACCTGTAGAATGGAAAACCGCTATAGTTGTTCCTATTTTTAAAAATGGAGACCCATACCAAATGACAAATTACAGACCAATATCTCTTTTAAGCAACTTTTCAAAATTATGGGAAAAATGTGTAAAGACACGCCTAGTTGATTTTTTTGATTCTCAGAATGTTCTTTTTACTGAACAATTTGGATTTAGACGGAATAGAAGTACGGATGATGCGATATTTTTTTGGTTTCATGAAATTATATCAAAAATGCAACAAAATAAAAAATGTCTTACAGTCTATATGGACTTTGCTAAAGCCTTTGACACAGTTTTCCATTCCTTGCTGCTAAGGAAATTGGAAAGTGTCGGAGTGAGAGGGCATGTGCTAGAACTTTTTAAGTTCTATTTAGAAAATAGAATACAAAGAGTGCGATGTGCGATACCTTAAGCACTGGAACGGTTGTAAGTTCTGGAGTTCCTCAAGGGACAGTCTTAGGACCTATTCTATTTTTAGTTTACGTAAATTAATTAGGAACACTAGTAAAGGAAGGCTCAGTTATTTGTTATGCTGATGATACTGAAAGCAGAACAAGGTCTTAGAGTAATTCATAACTGGATATGTGATAACAAAATTAGTCTAAATATACTAAAAACAAAATTCCGCTGGAATGAACATGCTATTGAAACCGCCAAAAAACTTAGAAAACTGTACTATAAATTTTGTCAGCTTCAGAATATCCTGGATGAAAAAACAATAAGGATAGTCTACAGCTCACTAGTTGAATCAATTTTAAGGTATTGTATAGTAATTTGGGGAAGTCTTAATGATAATGCACTGCAAATTTTAAAAGTATGTCAAAACAAAATTCTGAAAATAATACTAAATAAAAACAAACAATATCCTACAGTAATGTCTTAAATTTTAGAGGGCTTTTTGTGAGTGCAAGCCTTTTTTTCTATAAAAAAATTAAGTACATCTTTGGAGAACTAGACCATCATTACAGTACTCGCTCTAAAAGAAATAATGATTTACAGTCACACTTTTTCAGTAAATCACATTTACAAAAAAAAACAAACTATTTTTGCTTCCTAATGCTACCTTTAAATCTAAGGGTAAAAATCGGAAAAAACGAATACAAAAAAGGGCTAAATTTTGAAATAAAAAATTTTATCATCCACAACTATGACAATTTTAAAAAGTTAATGAAACGCTAGTAAAAATTTTTACATATTGCTTAAATAAATTAACCTTTATTAAAACTAAACCTATTTTTTCTTTTTGATTTATTCAGCCACAACCCCAGTCTGTTGTTTTCGATGTTTGTGTTTTTTTATTTATCTCTCATGTGCTCTTATAGAATATTTGTTATTTTCTAATAAACATATATTAAGCTAAGATTAAATTGTAAAACATTTGGGTTTACTGCTATGCTATGCTAAGGAACGAAAAATTTCAATACAGGCCAATAAATGGCCTAGCGAAATTTTCCATTCCGTGGTAGGCAATATTATAAGTGTGCATTCAACAGTATCTTTTATCGATATCTAGAATAATTTAATTGTCTCTAAAAACTTATTTATTTGTAAACTATAAAACCGTAATATATTATTGTATTGTATTCCTCAACGGGTCTGTCTTGTGTTCAGCGAGCTACGTTTTTTAGTCATTATTATTTTTTGAGTATATAACGCACTAGTTTTGATAAAAAATAATGATGTAATTAAGTAAATAATGTGAATTTATATAATGCTTGATATTTTAAAAATATTTTTATTTTTAAGTAAATTGATTGGAAATGTAGGTGAAGTGGCGCTTCACCCGCGTTCTCTGGCGAGCCGCCACTGGCCGCTATTTTGTTTTGGATTCATATCAAAATGTTACCAGTCCATTCCTATGTAACACTGGATTTTCGTGCAAAATTTGAGGTAAATTTGATAATTAGTTTTTTTAGTAATAATATTTTTAACGTCTCACTAGGCCGCCATCTTGTTACGCCATATTGGACTTTAACCAAAATATTACCAGGTCATCCCCATACGACCCTTAATTTTTGACTAAAATTCAGTCAGAAAGTCAATCTGGTAAGTAGTATGCCACGAATTGACAGCCAGACAGACCAATAGACGAACCGACGGAAATGATAAAACATTTTTTGATATCTAGGAACGCTAAAACGTAAAGATACGTAAAACCTGAGAGGATGATTTTTTTCACGACTACAAACATTTTATTTGGTCGCCATTTTGTTCCGCCGTCTTGAATTAGGAATACAATTTTACTAGTTGATGCCTATGCAACAATTATTTATGGCATACAATTCGAAATCAATCAACTAAGTCGTTTTTTAAAGCTGTATTTTTAAATATTTTATTATGCCGCCATTTTGTGCCGCCATTTTGGATTCGTACTAAAATTTTACCAGCTGATTTCAACATAATAGGTATTTGATGTTTGTTCAAAATTTGAGATACATTGGATAAATAGTTCTTTAATAATTTTTTTTAACATTTCACTAGGCCGCCATTTTGTTTTGCCATATTGGATTTTTGCCAAAATATTACCAGATCCTTAATTTTGGATCAAAATTTTAAGTCAATCGGGTAAGTAGTTTTTAGGCATGCCTAGAACAGACAGATAGACAGACAGTCTAACATACGAATCGACGAAATTGGTAAAACCTGAGAGAGGGATTTTTTTTCACGATTACAAACATTTTATTTGGTTGTCATTGTGTTCGGCGATCTTGAATTAGTACCACCATTTTATTATGATCCCTATACCATCATTAGTTATGGCACACAATTTGAAATCAATCTATTTTTTCAGGATGAATTTTCAAGTAATTTATTAAGCCGCCATTTTGTTCCGCATCTTGGATTCGTAACAAAATTTTACCAGTTGATTCCAACATAATACTTGATGTTTGTGCGAAATTTCAGATAAATTGAATAAGAATTTTTTTGATATTTTTTTTTACATTTTACTAGGCCGCCATTTTGTTTCGCCATATTGGATTTTTACCAACATGTTACCAGGTCATCGCCATGTGACCTTTAATGTTTGACCAATTTGAAAAAATATCGGAGGGTGATTTTTTTTCACGATTACAATACTTCCCTTTTACGAGGGAAGTAAAAATCCCCCTGATCTCCTAGAAGCTATGCTGAATCTTGCTTGTCATTACCACGAATGGAACATTAATGTACAATTATATGTGCCATTAGATATTTGTTATTAATTATTTCAATTCATAATAATTAAGCTGAATTGACTACATGTCAGATGATTTCTATAAGAAATCTTCTTTGTAGGCCTCTGAGGTTTTCATACAATCTGTGGAAATGTGCTGATAAAGGAAAGTCTGAACTTGATTATAAAACTTCTATATTTTCAACCTAAGAACGAATATATTTTTTTACATATATCTTTCAAAAATATACAACTTTTAACAATAAAAATTTCATCTAATGTTCAGTCCAAAATAAAAATGGACTAGCAGTCATCTTAATACGTAAAATATTTAATGTACATAATCAAAAACATTTACAACAAATCTAAGTATAATATCAACAGGGCAATATCAACAATTATACAAAAATATTGCACTAAAATCAACAATCTTAAGAGTAACATCTATATACAAAATATAAAACATGATGTCGAATTTCATAGATTTTACTGTTAATATTAAAAAACTAAAGGAATGAAATTAAAAATAATAAAAGTTTCTTACTCGTCAGAGAAAAACAGTTTTGGTTTAAATTTGTGCTTAAATCAATATATAAAACAAAAAACATTCATATTATATAGTTATATTAAATATTTAATATCATATTGATATAGTGGATATATCGATATCTATTTTTAACCTGCTTTTGAAAAATAAAACTAAAAATATTCAAAAACTTTCTCATGGTTTTTTTTTAAATCTAGAGTCAACATTTATAGACTAAAGTCTACAATCAATGTTCTTTGACAGTGTTTCCATTTTTAAGTCGTTTATTGGGGTCTTCCCTTAATAAAATAACATAGCTAAAATTAATTTTTATTTTTACAATGAGGCTTGATAAAAACTTAAACTAACCCTAATAGCGTGGAACTACTGGCCCTTAAAATATTATAACATCCACACTTTATTCGAAATTCCCGTAAAGGAATTTTAACAATAAAATCTACAAATTGGACAAAAAATGTGTTGAATCGCCAATAATATGAAATTTGATCCTCAATATACCTTAGTAACATTTATTAATGATTTATAATTGAGATCCAGGGTTTTATGTTTAATGTAAAATAAATATAGGTTGAGTTATTAGTTGGTATCGTGGCGTTGTCCTTTGCATTGTTTTACAATAAAAATATATTCTAACACATTAAAAGTTTCAAAATATGGCAAAATAAAGTCTATTGAAATTCAAGATGCAGTGCATGTAAACAAAAGTTATTGTCTTGCTAAAAATTCTTATCATAAACGGCCACCTTTATACAGGGTTAAGAGAAACTACCAGAATGGTCGATTATTTCAACAGATACAGGAGTTATCAAAAATGTCTTGTATAAAAGTTATAAGGCTCTTAAAAATCTAATCTAATATACAGGTTCGCCCACAAAGTTGTGGAGAATTAAAGTTCTATTTTTAATGGAACACCCCGTATATTATTACTTATTTTGATCGTCCAGTCAATTTTGACCACTTTTTCTGCCTAAATTCATTAGCTTTCAAGATATCGTGACATTTTGATCAGTTACAAAACAGAAACTAAATTTCAATAAACAATTTAATAAAAAAAATCGGTATAATAAGTAATGAAAAAACGACTCTATTTTAATAAATGTTGGAAATAGTCCCCATTTACTAACTGACAGTGATATATATATATATATATATATATATATATATATATATATATATATATATATATATATTGTCGCAAAAATGTCTACGGGTATTTAAAACCAACTCACTTTTGTTTAAAATTTTAATTCTTAATTCTTCTAAATTATTGGATTTGTTCCGATAAACATCGTTTTTCAAGTGACCCAATAAAAGAAATCTAAGGAAGAAAGATCAGGGGACCGTGGAGGCCATTCCTATCCATCTATTTGGGAACGTGAAAAATTCTCTAACTTCACAAGCAAAATGCGGAGGAGCCCCATCTTGCTGATACCAGGCTTAATATAGGGCGTTAAATTGTTTATAGTTGGCACTATTTTTTGCCAAAGAAGCTGAAGATATACGAAAATGTCCAATTACATGTTCCACAAACAATCCAATCCAGACATTATTTTTTTCTGGGAACTGTGTATGCAGTTCTTTATACCAGTTTGGGTTATTTCGCCCCCCAGTAACGGTAATTTTATTTATTGACCATTTTCTCAAGATATTCGATCCACTACCTTTGCAGATGCTCTTAAAAACAACTCCAAAATTATTGCAAAGCCTAAAAATCACCAGAACCAAGGGTGCTCTCGTACCAAGCAGGACATTGTGCAGAATGTTAATCCAGTTGCTGAAAATATTTCGTTTAATAAGGTAAAACACCTGCCAAACGGAGGTTTTGTCCGAAGTACAAATCAAATCAGCGCGAATAAACTTAAGGAGTTAGCGGCACAAAAGCTTACTGGAGATTGTGAAGTGAGGGAATTAAGAAGCGTTCGGCCAGTTGTTCGGATTGTAGGACTTTCCCAGGATTACAATGATGACACGTAAATGCAGTTCCTCAGTGTGCAAAATCCTCAAATATTCTTTACGGACATTGGCAGTGCGCATTCACGTGGGCATTCTTTCTCACTCTCATTCAAACCTAAGTAATTCGTCCTTTAATCTGCAGAACAACAACAAAATATCATTTTATTATCAGAATGTGTGAGGCCTGAGAACTAAAACGGGTGACTTGCTGAATTCGATTTCGGCTGCCGATTTTGATGTATTAGCGTTTACCGAAACCTGGCTGGACTCCGGTAATTTCTATACTCAATTGGGTTGTAAAAGAGGGGGTGGAGTTCTTTTAGCAATAAAAAATATTTATGCGGTTACAGTTCTAAAAATTTAAAAATTTTCCTGAATGTGTTGATATTCTTGGTGTTAAAATAAACATGTTTTCTTGCATTTATTATTTATTTTTAGTTTATATACCACCTAAAACTAAAAGTGTAGATGAATATAATCAAGTATTTGAAGAAATAAGTGCACTGGATTTTTATACGAGTCGAAAATTTTATTTTTAGGTGATTTTAATTTGCTCGACTTGTCGAACACATCTGGTGAGAATATTGATGATAATACCTTTTGAATTCTGGATCTTTTTGTTCCAAAAATACTAAGGCATCGCAGAAACTATCCACCTTGGTTCAATTCTCAAATAGTACAAAAAATTAGACAAGAATTCAGGGCACGGGAGAGGTTTAATAGAACTAAGAATGTTATTGATTTGCAGGCATTTAGGGAACTTAGGACTCAAGGTAAATTGGACATAGGTAATGCTTACAAATTACTGCCAAGGTATCGAAAATGATATTACGTCTAATCCCTCAAAATTTTGGCAATTAATAAATAATAAAAAAAATAATAAGCAGTTTCAAAGGCCAAAAAAAAAATGTTTTGAGAATTCTTCACGCCCATTTATGCGCATATAGAATATTATGCAGTCATTCAAGTAGAAGCACATAGTACCAATAGTAATATTCTTTTATGTTTCCTACTCGCGACTAGGTATCAACTCAGGTTATAAACAATTTAATGCAAAAAAATCCTATTTCTTTCGTTTTTGGCTTTTAAAATCGAAACTAATGAAGTAATCTTGATGGTATAACGACATGAATAGTAGAGAATGAACTTACAAATAATATAATGTCATCGCCGACTTGATCGGATCATTAGAACAGGAGATGTGGTGGAAGCCTTTGATGAAATAATAGTCATTGTTAAGTACTTTATGCACACCAAAACCAGGCTTTGTAGAACTAATAGTTTTTGAACAATTGCGTCTTGAACCAAAATGTTATGGGCTCATTCCTTTGTAACACTCGAATTTTGTGCCGAATTTTAGATACATTAGTTAATTACATTTTTAGCAATATACTTTTTAGCATTTCACTAGGCCACCATTTTGTTCCGCCGTATTAGAATTTTACGAAAATATTATCAAGTTACTGTCATGCAATCCTTAATTTTTGACAAAAATTTAAACTTAATATGACAAGTGCAAGTGGATTTTTAGCTATGCCGCAAATTAACAAAGAGACAAATAGACAGACAGATCAAAAGAAACTCTATTTTTTTTTTGGACTTAGGGACGCTAGAATAAGAAGATACGATTTTTAAACATTAATAAAAATAATTCTTGATGCACTATTTATTGCCAGCAGTTTATATTGAATTTAAGTAAAATTTAGTTAATACATTAGTTTTTGTTTGATATGCATAGTTCAAAGTGCTTTGATGAGGCTTAGATGTTGAATAACATATTTTAAATTCTATCCCACAAAACCAAATATCGGTAAACTAGCTTTCACCGGAACTTCCTTCATGAGGCCTCATTTTTTGATCAGGGAGAGTGAAGCATAATCCTGTTCTTCACACAGGTTTTTTAATAATTTTTTCGCTTCGCCATATTAGATTTATATATCAAATTCCTACCATTTAATTTCTATGTCAAGCTTAGTTTTCGTACAAAATTTAAAATTAAATGAATAAGTAGTATTTAAACTGATTGTAAATATATTTAATTTGTCAGCCAATTTGATTCGCTATATTTGGTTCGGACCAAAACTTTACCAGTTCATAACTATGCCACGCCTGATTTTTGCATAAAATTTAGTCATTTGAGAAAACACTGATTTTTCAAAATATTTATTAGGGCGCCATATGGTCCGCAATACTAGATTCGTACCAAATCTTACCAGTTCATCTCTCTTTTACAAGTTTTGAATTGATTTAAATAAGCTGTTTATTAGATAGATTTTCTTCACATTCTATTACGCCGCCATTTTGTTCCGCCATGTTGGATTTTTACCAATGTATCCCCATATCATTCTTGATTATTTTGCAATTTTTGGAGTGAATTTGGATAAGCAGTTTTTGAACTATGCCACAAACAGACAGACTGGCTGAAATTAAAAATATCATGTTTTTCTAAAACTCGAAATATATTGCTCCTATGGTCTCGAAATTTTCAAATTTAAATTTAGCACCTTCAAATATCTCCTTAAACCCAAATTTTCTAGTTTCCGAAGATTGTTCGTTTTTTGATTTCTCCAAAGGAGTACGTACCATCTCTAAAAATTGTTCATTAAAAATTCAATTTTTTTTTCTTATATCTAGTGGTGGGAAATTATTGTACATGTACATTTTGAATACTTTTGCGGGGTACCTCCGTTATTTTTATAGATAGAAAGTTGAGGTTTTCGCGACATGTGCTACTTTTTCGTAAAACTAAAGACGCCGTTAACAAAATTTTTATAGCCCTTTTAGTTTTTAAGATACATGGCTAAATTGAAAATGTTGCATTTTCAGGCACCCCTCGTATCTCAACTAGCAGAAAACTGTTTCTTATATAACTTTTCTCGTAGAACTCAATTCCATCTTGGGAATTAGGATATAGGGTCAGGTCAAAAAGTTATCGGACCCTACTTTTTTTTTTAAATGGAACGCCCTGTATATTTATAGACTATAAAATTTGTCTTCTTTCACCTTTTCAAAATTATATACTAGTATGCACTATTTCTCAGAAACACGCATATAAATGACAATTTTCTGAAATTAAATGCATAATTTAATAGTAGGCTATGGCTATTGTTTATGACGACAATCAAGAATAAATGTCCAATATTTGTCTATCTCATCGGTTTTTGGATCGACTTTTGGTGTATAAAACAGTTTATAAACGTTCTTTTGGTATTTTGATTTAATTGATATTTAACCATTTCTTCGAATAATAGCAGCGTATGAAAATTATGAAAAATATGATATGCAGGTATGTTTTATACAGAGTAATCAAAAATTTTGAACAAGCTTCGGAATTATATTTCCAAAGGTAAGTAAGGTATTATGGCTATGAAAATCTGTATTATCATTATAAGTTTTTGCTTGTTAGATAAACAGAAAGAAGCAACCGTTTTTTGAGATATTTGCTCGTTTAAACGCAAATTTAGTCCTAAAACATAAAAAAAGAGAACAGGGAAAGAAAAGAGATAGATGTTTTGGGATATATAGAAGCAACACCTTCGTCCTCATATAGAAAAATTGAGAGGAAAATTGGTGTGTCAAAAAATGACGGTCAGAGGATCTTGAAGAAATATAAGTATCATCCATACACATTTAATATAGTGCAACATTTGCATCCTGGCGATGCCGAGCTCTGGGCACTGTTTTGCCAGTGGTATTTGCAACAAATCGATGCTAATGATTTATTTGGCAGACTTGTTATCTGGTCAGACGAATGCTTTTTTCAAATGCAGAAATTTTTAATAGTCACAATACCAGGAACTGGCATAATGAAAATCAGCATTTAATGTTTGAAAGGGCACAACAAGAACGCTTTGGAGTTGGGGTGTCATGTTTTATTTTGGGCAGACATATAGTTTATAAGATTTTTGAAGGGGGTCTTACAGCACGTAGATACCTAGAAATCCTTGAGGAAGTTATTCCAGAACTGCTCGAAAATATTCCATTAGCCCAATATAATGCTGTTTACCTACAGCAAGATGGTGTTCCAACTCATAACTCTAAGCTCCTAAGGGAATTTCTTGATAATAACTTTCCTCAAAGATAGATAGGTACCAATGGACCTGTTAGGCCTCCAAGATCTCCAGATCTTTCAATTTTAGATTTTTTTATGGGGCTATATACAAAATGAAGTATATAAAACAGGATATGACGGCATAGCAGAACTTCGAGAGGCAATTCATTTAGCCTTTCGAAATCTGCGAATGAGACCAATGGTTCTTTTAACGCTATTCTAAGAATTACAAAAATGTAAATGGTCGTCAATTTAAACATCACCTTTAAAAACTTGTTTTTTCTTTTTTTTTAATAATATATAATAATTATATTGTTACTTTATGCTATAAAACTGTTGTTACAAACTTACTGTTATTAAAAAACTCTATTTTTATATAAGAAGATGCCTATATGCAAGATATCCAATTCTTCGTTAGCAATATGTAACTTTCAATTGTTTATTATTGTTATTTATGGTCTACCGAGTGGCCTACTATTAAATTATGGATTTACTTTCAGAAAATTATCATTTATTTACTTGTTTCTGAGAAAAAGTAAATACTATTATATATTTTTGAAAAGGTAAAAAAAGGCAAATTTTATAGTCTATAAGTATACAGGGTGTTCCATTTAAAAAAATAAAGTAGCTGAGCCTGTATACTAATTCCCAAGGGGAAATTGAGTTCTGATAGCGGGCAACGAAGGCCGTTTATCTGGCTCCCTGTTTGTTTTATGAAAAAAATTTACTAAACTTTTTAGTAGGTCTCGAGTACCACATCCAGAAAAGAAAAACAAAAATCCGATCTAAGAATTTTCGTTTGGCAGATATAGCCGAAAATTTGGTTTTTGGCCTATAATTGCTAAACGGACTATGATACCCTCAATCTACTCTTTTTCGATAGCGGTCACAATTTTCGAGTTATCCATGGTTTTCAAATGTACTCCACGAAAATTTCAGGATTAGTATACTTCCTTTTCACGAAAGGACAAAAAATAGGTTATCTCAAATCGTCCTACCCAAACGGAATGCGTGAAAATATAGAAAATAATTAATAACTAGACATACAGATCGAATTGAGGATTTCCTTGTTTTTTTTTTAAGTCGGTTAAAAAATTACGTTGGACCCAGAAAAAATATTTTAATAATGCCAACATTTACATCGTAAGTAGCCAAAAAATCTTTACGAGAATGGCACGCTCTTAGGGGGTAAAAGGGGATGTATCTAAAAGCCTTCTCAATTTTTTTTGGTGTTCGTACAAAATGTACCTGCCCCAAACTTTAAAACAAAATTTTGAAATAGTTCAGGAATCGTAAAAAATCACCCGCAAAAGTTAAAATGATATTGTTGAAAATGGTACAATTTCGCTATCTTGTATTTTTTTAAATATGCTTTTTATTTTATTACCACAAAGATATACCCTACAAAACAAAAAATTATTAATTCTGGTTTTTCTACGAGCGTGGGCGAAGTGACTACTTTGCGTACTCATTTGCGTGCGCAAAGTTGAACTTTGCGCACAGAAACTCTTTGCGCAAACTTTTTTATTCGCAGAATTATTGTCTTTAAACAGGACTTTTAGATATTCTAATGTTTTCAGCATTAAATAACATTGAAAAAATGAAGATATATGTTTTTTTTGTTACGCTTGTAGAGAATTTAGCCAAAGTTACTCTATATTAGTTAACCATAATTTGATAACTAATTAAACGACCTGTATCATTACTCCTCAGTATCAAATAAGACAACAACAAGTTCTCTTTGCCACCTTTCTGACAATTGCAGTCTTTTTGCTATGTCAACCAAAATACAAACATTCAATCATTTGAAAAAAGCTCAAAAAAAGTAATTCTGCTTAAAATGGATAGTTCGGATAAAGAAATACCATAAGAGGTATTAAAAGCCGCGGCATCAGCAAATTTGGAGCTACTGCCAGTAAAATCAAAACAAAAGTATGAAAAGCAGTACGACTTGTTCGTGAAATGGTCCAAACAAAAAGGTGTGAAAACGGTTAAAGAAGAGGTACTATTTATTAGCTTATTTTCTTAAATTAAGCAAAGAATTTAGACCAAATACTTCGTCGGCTAAAGAAAATGTAGATGTAAGCAAATTTTACAGATTAACTGCTTTTATCAAAAAACAAAATGTTGGCTTCAAACCTAAGAAAGCAAATACTTTTCCAAAAGAAAACATATTGTATACATACATATATATACAGGGTGATTCATGAGGAAATGTCAATACTTCAGGTACATATTCAGGACCAAAAAATAAACATAAAAGTCTTTATAAATAAGTGTCCGCAAGGCCTTAGTTCTCGAGATACAGGGTGTTAAATTTTTTATTTAATTTTCCTATTTTTTATATAAAATCTATGATAATGTAAATAATGGATTGAAAATTGATAGACGGGGGTTTTTTGGTATGACAAATTCGAATCTAATATTAGTATTGCTTACTTGTAGGGGGCGCCACCTACATGTCTTTCTACTTCTTCGAACAATCACAACTTTTTGGTACAGTCTTTACCTCTTTTTTTATTACATTTTTGAGCAAAAAAAATTATTCCCTTGCCATTTCTACGTCAAAAAGGTATACCTGTTAAAAGGATACGAGCATCCGTTTTCGAGATATTTGGATTTAAAACAGTTTCGGCGCATGTGATTTTTTTTATCAAATTCACATAAAGTATGCATGTATTGTAAAAAAATAGAAGTGTGCCTTGCCTGACAGAACAACTGCTGGTTGGTGTTCTCATCGTTTTTCCTGTTACTTAGCAATAGTAATGTCAGTTAATAATAAGATCAAATTTTGTCACTGTCAATTTCTGTTCATAACTTTTTTTACCTGACAATAATCATTTAAGAAACTTTAGATTTAAATACGTCATTAGATATTCTAGCATCGTGAATATGCAGATATGATATTCGTCTATGGCTTCTGCAATAGGGTCGCAATTCAAGCAGTCGCGGAGTACCAGCGTCGTTTGCCAGATAGAAGAGTTTTTCAACAAGTTTTCACTACTGCTGGAGAATCTGAGATGTTTCCAAGTGCGAAAATTGTATCTGAAAGTGAATCGGGACCCAACGTTGAAGTAGAAGAGGCTATACTCAATGCCGTCGAAAATGATCCAAGCATAAGCACTAGGCGGATTGCAGATACTTATCAAATTACACAATCGTCTGCTTGGAGAAATCTTCACATTAATTGTTTATACCTATTTCATTTACAACGGGTTCAACATTTGCAGGAGGGTGATTTTGAGTTGAAAATGCAATTCTTTAACTGGATTAATGAAGATCGAAGGTTGTATAGGTATGTTTTGTTCACTGATGAAGCCCAGTTCACGCGTAATGGTATAAATAATCATCACAATGAACACCGATGATCCTATGAAAATCCTCACGCTACAGTAGAACATAATTTCCAACATAAATTTAGCATTAATGTGTGGTGTGGAATGTTAAATGGTCATTTAATTGGTCCATTTGTAATAGACGGTAGTCTTAAAGGAGAAAAATATTTAAACTTTCTTGAAAATCACTTGCGAAATCTATTAGAAGATGTTCCCCTTAATGTAAGAGAAAACATGTATTTGTAGCTTGATGGAGCCCCTGCACACTACAGTTTACTTGTAAGAGATTTTTTAAACCAAAACTTTCCAAACCGATGGATTGGTCGGGGAGGTCCGTTTAATTGGCCACCTAGATCGCCAGACCTTAATCCTTTGGATTATTGTCTTTGGGGATGGTTCAAATCACTGGTAAATTCCGCTAAAGTAAACACAAAAGAAGCATTATTGGATCGGATAACAAACGCAGCACAAACACTAAGAAATGCGCCCGAATGTATCCATAGAGCAACCCCAGTTATACACCATAGAGCTGACTTGTGCTTAGAAGCAAATGGTGGAATTTTTGAAAATTATAAAACGTAACCTAGATTTTATTAAAAACAACTTAATAGTAACAATTTTAATAAAAATTAAATAACTTTTGTTTAGTTTATGTCTGAGGCACTGAATACACACCTCAAAAAAAAAATGTGTTAGTCTTTCATTTCAAAGCTTTTGTGCCAAGATGCGTTTAAATTTGGACAAAATAACAAACTTTTAAAATTTTGCGATTTAAAAATTACATGCGCCGAAATTGTTTTAGATCCAAATATCTCGAAAACGGTTGCTCGTATCCACTTTTAACAGGTATACCTTTTTGACGTAGAAATGGCAAGGGAATAATTTGTTTTACTCAAAAATGTAATACAACCAAAAAGTTGTGATTGTTCAAAGAAGTAGAAAGACATGTAGGTGGCGCCCCCTACAAGTAAGAGCAATACTAGTATTAGATTCGAATTTGTCATACCAAAAAACCTCCGTATATCAATTTTTACTCCATTATTTACATTATAATAGATTTTATTTAAAAAATAGGAAAATTAAATAAAAACTTTAACACCCTGTATCTCGAGAACTAAGGCCTTGCGGACACTTATTTATATAGACTTTTATGTTAATTTTTTGGTCCTGAATATGTTTGAAGTATTGACATTTCCTCATATATATATATATATATATATATATATATATATATATATATATATATATATATATATATATATATATATATATATATATATATATATATATATATATATATATATATATATATACATATATATATATATATATATATACATATATATATATATATATATATATATATATATATACATATATATATATACATATATATATATATATATATATATATATATATATATATATATATATATATATATATATATATATATATATATATATATATATATATATATATATATATATATATATATATATATATATATATATATATATATATATATATATATATATATATATATATATATATATATATATATATATATATATATATATATATATATATATATATATATATATATATATATATATATATATATATATATATATATATATATATATATATACATATATATATATATATATATATATATATATATATATATATATATATATATATATATATATATATATATATATATATATATATATATATATAAGGGAAGTTTAATTGTGGTCAAAATTCAAGATTTAAAAAATTACACTTTACGCTCATTTGTTATATTCGATGAAATTAACAATAGTTGTATATTTTATAGAAAATATACAACCTTACGACCACCATCGTGTTTTTTTTTATAAATTTTAAAAGAGAGAAGTGCACAACACAGTGCGTTGGCATTAACTTCGGGAAGATGCCCTCAGAAATTGCGGCATTTCTAAAATTGCCCAATTCTGAACTCTACACGGGACATAGTATTCGTTGCTCCTCTGCAACTTTGCTAGCCGATTCCGGAAAAGGACTTACCGATGTAAAGCGTTTAGGAGGCTGGAATATATTAACGACTCATCTACAAGAGTGCGGGAAAGTATCACTTTGCGAACTTGTTAGGAAAATGCCTATTTCCAAGATCAGTACATAATTGCAAGCAAAATATGAACCTGATTTGAAATTGATGATTTTAAGCCATATATTGACGATAATATGTTATGATTATTTCCATGTAGCTGTAAATTTAATCCGATGGAATAGATCTGGAATTTTTTCACACTGTCATTACATTACCGGCTGTGAAGAAAAAAACTTTTTTGTCACATATTATTACCGGTTTGAAACCTATAGATATCGATTGTTTTTAAACGAATGGTGTTTAAAAGAACATGGAAAAATACATACAAATACATTAACGTTAATTAAAAACAAACTCAAGGTCAAATTCCATACCATCTGCACCACACTCTATGAAATTATCTAACGCATAACTATTTGAACTACTGTACTTCCTACTATACACTACTAAAACAAGTCTTCCTTACACCGGCCAAAATCTCACTAAATTCATCCTCACTTTTCGGCGCGACCACACCGTTCGCTGCAATATCGTATACTTCCGGTCGCAAGTTCTCCACCATCGTTGGCGCAGTCTGTAGGATAACACTCGTGTGGTTCGCTTGGTAAGGGTAGCCACTATTAACCACCGGCGAATGCGACTGCGCGGCCGACATAGCGTTCATGCCTTCGGTTCTGTGATAGTTGTGGTTGGAGTCGATGTTCCGGCCCTCAATACCACCGACTAGGTATTTATTGTCACTCGTAGCACTATCGTATTTTAAGTATTTGTCGAATTCCTGGCCGTCGACTTCGCTGTCGGCATCGCTACGCTCTTCTGGCAGGTAGGTTTGCACTAGGCTGTGTTGCGTCTGGTCTTGATGGTGGGTGAACTCTTGGTAGGATTCTTCCATGACTGAAGTCTTGTAGGGATGCATATAGTCGGACTGAGGCGGTTTACTGTCGATCGAGGTCATTGACTTAATTGGCGAATACCTGAAAATAAGGCGTAACAATAATATACCAGGAAAATAAGCACAAAAAGTTTAAGTACATCTAAAATAAATATTGATATTTTCAAAGAAATAGGCTGCTTTCGAGGATTTTTTTTTTTAAATTTTTATTTATTTATGTACTGGATATAATCGGCAAAGTTGTAGCTCTAACTGGTGACAAAATACTACGTTTTTCATTAATTCCGAATCATTCAAACCTTGTATAATGTTTAATTTAATTAAGAAACTTAAAAAAAATGGCGCAAACTTACCACTTTATTTGCAAAACAAAGGGACGATTTAGATCTAGAAAACTGATTCCGGGGGTAACTAAGGTTATGTCATAACAGTGCTGCAGTTTAAGAGAAAAATCTCAGGGAAATCAGTAAAATCACCGTCTAATTAGGCGAACGGTGCACCCCTATTTTGATGCACTAAAAATCTACTTGACCACTCATCGAAAATCGCTTTGTAATAAATTTGTCACGTCACTGGGAATAAAAAAACCTAAATACTACTTGTTTGTCCGAGTGACACGCAATTTGTTATTAAGGAATAAGTTGCAAAATAAAAAAAATGCAGAAAATTCTTTTGCAAATCATTTCATTTAGGTAAATTGGGCAAAAATAAATACTTTTTGTCTTTTGGTATTTTTTCGAAAAACGCATTTTTTTCGAGTTACGAGCGATTTAAAATAAATAAAATAAAATGCTACATGAAACCAACAACAACAAAAGTATGCTTTATTGGCGCAGAAAAATTATAACAATTTTATGGACAAAGCAAAAAAAACGTAATAATAATCGAAAAAAAATCATATTTTTCGATAGGACAATGCAAATACATAAATTGTAAATATACAAAGTTATAATAGCTATAAAATCATCACGAAAAAAGAAATATTCGTTAGTACATAACTTTGCCGTAAAGCGGTTAATGAATTTAGGTGACCTTAATAATAAGGAAATAAACAATACATGTGCGAGGTGAATAATTTCGATGACATTGAAATTAAAATTACGCGACCTTAAACTCTATTTTGTACTGAGTGTGTACTGATCTTACATAGTAATTAAAGTGTATCAAAAAAAAAAAAAAGAAAATGTATAACTTTAATCTAATACGTAACACAATATCAAACAGTTCATTCCCCTACAAAATGATTTTCAAATTCCCCTACAAAATGATTTTCAAATTCTATGCTAGCAGCTGGAACATGACACCCAAAAAGTTTAAGTAAACAAACAAATAAAAAACATTTACAGAGACATATGGGCTATTGACGAAAATATTAATTTTATGACAATTTATGGATATCATCTAAAGACGTTTTACTGTCGTAGGGAGAATCTACACGCAGGCGTCGCGATTTGGGTGAAAAATAACCTTAAATGTGAGAGTTTTAGTTTAATTGTGTTTTGTGTCGATAAAGATTTTGAAGTGTGCGGTATAAAATGGCAATTTGAGAATAATAAGTTTTTATTTATTTTTACGTGTTATAGGTCTCCAGCAGGAATTTTTGACATTTTTATTAACAAAATAAATGTTATGCTTGAAAAATATTGTTATTTTAGACGATTTTAATATAAATTCTTTAAATGTTTCCGAGAGGGAAACTTTTATGGACTTGATGTTGTCTTTCAACTTGAGGAATATGGTAAATGTACCAACTCGTATTCGGTCTACTTGTTCTAGTACTCTCGATCTAATCTTTACTAATTTCAATCAAACTAAAGAAGCTGTTACAGAAAGCAATACGGTCTCGGATTATGAAACTGTTCTTTTTAATACGGTTTTGGAAAATAAGGAATATAGGCCAATAAAACAAATTTGTAGAAATTTAAGCAAAAGGAATATTGAAAACTTTGTTTCTCAAATTGAGAATTAAACCTGGCACGGGGTGTTTAATACTACGGATATTAATTCAAGTTTTAATTTATTTTATACTACTTACTTGTGGGATTTTAATTCATGTTTTCCTTTAAATATGTCTTGTAAACACTTGAATAGGTCAAGTCATGGGTGACAGATGAAGTTAAGTTGTCCAGCATGAATTTAAGAAAACTACATATAAAACATCGCGATAATCCAGAACTGGGTGCTGTGTATAAGGTAGAAAAATCTAAGCATAAAAGTCTAATAAACCAATGTAAAAGAAATTATTACCAACAAAAAATTATATGCTCTGATAACCCTTCTAGGTCTATGTGATCCGTTGTACCGGAACTAAACAATAACAGTGGCGGTGTCGCGCCCTCTAAAAAACTGCAAATCATGGTCAATGGTGAGTTGCTTGATCAGCCCGAGGCTATTGCAAATTATTTTAACAAATATTTTGTAGATACTCCAGAAAATATTTTAAGAAATATTGATAAAAATATTAATAATAATTGTAATTTTAACCATAAGAAGCGTATGTTCTCTTGCAGCATGGGTGTCTTGCCTTTTTCCGAAAAAGAAATTCTAGATATAGTTAATAATAAAATAAAAAATTGAGGAACCTGATGAAATTCCTTTAGATATATTTAAAAAATTTGCCAGGTCTTGCGTTAAACCGTTAACATATCTCATGAACCTATCTATAGAAACTGGAATTTTTCCAAGTGATCTAAAATTGTGTAAAATGATCCCTGTTTTTAAAAAAGTGGACACTATGTCGCCTGGGGACTACCGCCCAATTGCTTTAACATCTTGTTTCTCAAAGGTCTTTGAGTATGCGATGCTAGACAAACTTCTTTCATACTTACACAAAAATAATATAATTTCACCTAAGCAGCACGGACTTAGCTCTAAAAGGTCAACTTTTTCGGCTATATTGTCTTTTCTTGAGGAGGTTGTAGAGTGTTTGGAGGCGGGCGAGCGCCCTGTTGGGATTTATTGTGATCTCAGCAGGGCGTTCGACTGTGTTGAGCGTGATGCTCTTCTCCGCAGGATGGAGATGTATGGCATTAGAGCCCTAATATTAAATTGGTTTTCATCTTTTTTAAAAGAACGCATGCAGTATGTAGAAATTAGGAATATGTCACCTAAAGGCTCTGGCAGCGCGTGCTCGGGGAACTTGAGTGTCGATCTCGGTGTGCCGCAGGGCTCTATCCTCGGCCCAATACTATTTTTGCTCTTTGTTAATCCTCTGCCTATGGAACTGGCTCACAGCAATGTTACTATGTATGCGGATGACACTTCGGCTATAGTTAAAAGAGTTAATTGTGAAAGTATTGATAGTGCTTCTAGTAGGTCTTTGGATGAACTTTATAAGTGGTTTACCCTCAATGGACTACTCTTAAACGCCAAAAAGGCTAATTATATGGTGTTTCATACTTTTCAAAATAGTAGGAATCTTGACTTGAGAATTAAGTTTAAAAGAAAACACACTTCAGCGAAAAAAATTTAATAAAGTCCTTGGTGTTATCCTGGATGATAATTTATCTTGGGAGTATCAATGTTCGTACGTTGCCTCAAAACTGAATAGCCTTTGTTATGTTATATTCAATTAATTATTAGTGTGTATTACGCTGTTGTACAGGGTGTCCGGATTTGGTTGCAAAAGCAGGGTATCTCGCCTATTTTTAAAGAAAGAACCTTGTGGTTTTCACGAACCTGAGCTAATTTTCTATGAAAATCATGAAGCCTTAAACAAAATTTTCATAGCCTTCTTCGTTTATGAGATACAGGGCGAAATAGAAAATTTTGCATTTTGGGACCCCCCTCGTATCTCGGTTATCCTTTGACTTAAGGCAAAGGGAAAAATTACTGCAAAATGCAGTTTTTTACGCTGGATCCAGTGGCGTAGTCATATTTTTCATTGGAGTTGTTATTTTTTAGATATGACCCAAAGTTGTGTTTTTTTAAATGGGACACCCTGTATATTTGTCCAGAAATTGATTTGTCATTTTAAAAGCTTCTCAAAAATATATAATAGTATGGGTCTATTTTAATAAACAACAACAAAAATCCTAATTTTTATAATTATCATCCCAAATTTTGCAGTAGGCCATGCAAAACAATGCTGCTTTTATTTAAAGTCGTTAACAATATCTACATCCTAACAATAAATCAAAATAAATATGTAATTAAATCTATTTATCAAAATATGTATTGATAATTTCGCACCAAAAAAGTACCACCTACCTAGATTTATGTAACACAAGAACTAAACAGTAATAAATTATTATGTAACAAGCCTTTCAGCAAAAATCAACTGTCGTATAAGAACTACAGTAACCAAGGAAATCAAAAGAACTGTTCAAACTGATTTCCATTTTGTTCTATGCATGCTTCGCACAACTTTCGTATTCGTTTTAGGGAATTAAGCAAAATAACGGGATGATTTTGTAAATAGCGAAAATTTTCTCTTATTGCATTTCCTAAATCTTGGACATTATCGTAGTGGTCTTTGTAAATTCTATTTTCCAGATCTCTAAAAGAAAGAAATCTAAAATCGACAAATCTGGGGACCTAGGGGGCCATCTTATAGGTCCATTTGTTCCGATCCATTGATTGGTAAAATTATTGTCCAGAAATAATCTCGTCATTCCCGAATTGTGTGCAGGAGCACCGTCCTGTTGAAAATAAATTTCGTTAATTTGCGCTAGAGGAACATCGTCAAGTAATTCAGGTATAGCTGCCTCTAAAATTTCTATATAGCGATTGGCTGTTAGATTTCCCTCAAATATATAAAATTTTATATGTGTTCCTAATATGAAGCAGGTCACATTTAGACCAAACCTGCACTGCTGTCTTCTGGGAAATATTTGGTGTTGATTTTCCTGGGACCAGAATCTACTATTGTGCCTATTGAGTATACCAGAATTACTGAAATGTGCTTCGTCTGACCATATAACCTTCCTTTCAAAATCTCTAACTATATCGCATCTTTCTCGAAACCAATTGCAGAAGACTACCCGGCGCTCTGCATCCCCTGGCTGTAAGTGCTGCACGAGCCTAAATTTGTATGGGTGGTATTTGTGCTTTTTTAGAATTTCTTGAACTCTAGTTTTTGGAATCCCTATGCTCTTTTCACTGGCCCTACAAGAGTTTGTAGGGTAAGCTTCTGCATTAGCCAAAACCGTAATTTCTTCAGCCTCCCGATTTTCTTTATTATATGTTTTCGTACGAGGTTTGATAAATGATCCGTGATTAAGTAAATTCTTTTTTATCCGATAAAAAGTGGATATATTAGGTTGCCTCCTTTCTGGATATCTAAATAAAAATTAAGCAATAGTATTTCAACATACCTAAAAATTAACTATTTACCTGTTAAAATACATCTCAGAAGCCGCTTCAACATTTTCATTACTTAATATAAAACAAGCTAACATATCGTACTTTTCATAATGTTCGAAAGTTTGTTTTTCTTCCATAATAATACAAATAGAGTTTTACACAATAAATAAATACAAAAAACTAGCGCTATATTTTATATACGCGTACAAAATTAGGAAATGTCATTTGCTTCCAAGAAAACAAAAGAAAACGGCATCGTTTTGCATGGCCTACTGTAAAATTTGGGATGATAATTATAAAAATTAGGATTTTTGTTGTTGTTTATTAAAATAGACCCATACTATTATATATTTTTGAAAAGCTTTTAAAAGGACAAATCAATTTCTGGACAAATATACAGGGTGTCCCATTTAAAAAAACACAACTTTGGGTCATATCTAAAAAATAACAACTCAAATCAAAAATATGACTACGCCATTGGATCCAGCGTAAAAAACTGCATAAGCAGAAATTTTTCTCTTTGCATTAAGTTAAAGGATAACCGAGATACGAGGGGGGTCCCAAAATGCAAAATTTTCTACTTCGCCCTGTATCTCATAAACGAAGAAGGCTATGAAAATTTTGTTTACGGCTTCATGAGTTTCACAAAAAATTAGCTCAGGTTCGTGAAAACCGCAAGGTTCTATCTTTAAAAATAAGCGAGATACCCTGCTTTTGCAACCAAATCCG
This sequence comes from Kuschelorhynchus macadamiae, assembly GCA_030620095.1. NCBI lineage: Eukaryota > Metazoa > Arthropoda > Insecta > Coleoptera > Curculionidae > Kuschelorhynchus > Kuschelorhynchus macadamiae. The sequence continues at coordinate 1,301,261 of JAUTXW010000406.1, read as the reverse complement.
GACACCCTGTACACCCACGGATATTATACGGTATCCAGTTCTGGGGAGCTTCACCTCATGCCGGGAAAGTTTTTAAGAGCCAAAAACGTATAGTGAGATGTATTGCGAGAGTATCCTCTACTACTTCCTGCACACCATATTTTAAGGAGTTCAAAATTTTACCAGTACCATGTGTTTGTTTTTCATAATTACACCACTAGGTATAATAATCAGTTTTCAATGCCTTATAGCAGATTGAATATATCAAAAAATTTTATACTTAAGTTAGCACCAAAACTGTTTAATAAATTACCTACTGTAATTAAACAAAGCACTAGTATTAATATGTTTAAAAATAAGCTCAAAACGCTTTTACTTGATAAATGTTTTTATGATATAGATGAGTTTCTTACTCAATAATTGTTTTTTCTAAATTTACTCATTGCAAAAATTATAACTGTATATATGACGATTCCATACACTAAGGTGTCATTTTGGAAATAAACGTGATTTGATTTGATATTTATTATAAAAATCATTAACGCAGTAAAAAGGTCTTTCAATGAGGCACGCTTTGTTTTTTTTCGAAAGAGTGCAAGCATAGGGATAGTTTCTAATGTTCTGGAATATGATTTTAAAGTTTTATGGCGTTCTAAATAATTGATTTTTTATTAATTCTGTGGAAGGAATGGGAAGGTATATGTCATGCCTAGAGTTTCTGGTAGGATATCTGTGTTGTGTCCTATTCGGGAAAGTGTTTATATGTTTTCTCATCAAAAGTAAATAATTCAGGAAGTGTTAATATTTCATGTTTTTTAAAATAGTATTGGCAGTGAGCACTATTATTTAGATCAAACAAACAGCAAATTACTCTCTTTTAAAGCCTAAAAATACTAAGAAATCGCTCGATGGTACAGCAGCCCCAAAAGGGAAGGCCACAGATGAGATTCGAATAAAGAGAAATAAGTAAGTCTGGCAGAAGACACGTCCAGATTTTTAAAACTGATCGAATGGCAAAGCAGGCGGTAGAAAGTTTTTTAGTTAAGGTGTCAATATGCTTATACCATCTTGGGTTGTTATTTATATTCAAACCCAGAAATTTAAACCGACTTAACGTATTTAATATTGCTGTTAAGTAGCTGAAGTGGTCGTAAAGTCCCCTTATAAGATAAGGCCACCGTTTTATCAACATTTAAACAAAGTAGATTGGAATCGGACCAAGCCTTAATCATAGCAAGGTCGTTGGAAATATTAGAATGTAAAGACGTATAAAAATCGCTCCACGTTATGCTTGTGTCGTCAGCAAAGAGAGACATTTTTCCATTAATTTTTAGACTGATGATATCATTAATGTATAACAAAAAAACAATAGGTCCTAAGACTGAACCTTGCGGGACTCCACTTGTAATCAATTTACAATCAGAATCAGAACCGTGTGCCCTTACAACATTCTTGACGATCATTTTCCGCTTTCTAACGTTCGAAAAGCTTTGGTAGAATCTGAAATAGGTTTGAATTTTTAAATTTGACCGCTTTTGACCATTTTCGACCTTAAATCGCCCGTAACTCGGAAACGATGCCCAATGTACTTATGAAAATATGTGCGGAGGATTTTCTCTGCACTTTTTTTATTTTGCAACTTATTTGTTAATAACAAATTGCCTGCCTTTGGGACAAACATTTGTTATTTAGATTTTTTTTTCTAGTGAATCGAATCGAAATCGAGTATATAATTCAAACAGGCGACTCCTCTTTAATCACATTCTGGACTGCTTTTCGCCAGTTCTCTGGTATCACTTCCTTAATGGCTTGATCAGACAGTAGCTTAATATCTTTCATTTTAAATGTCGTGTTTTGTCTTCCTACAAATCTTTTTACTTGCGCCCATATAAGTTCTATAGGATTTAGTTCGCAATGATATGGCGGTAAGCGCAGCACAGTTACATTATATTTTTCTGCTATATCTTCCACGGTATATTTCATAAAACGATTTTTGTGTAAATTTGCTATGGCTAGTAGTTCCTTCTTTATCAAACTGGCTTAAAACTCAATACCTTTGGTAGTTAGCCAGTCGATATTTTTTTGTTTTCTCCAAAGTTGGTGTCTTCTCTATGTACATCGTGTCCGGATTTGGTTGCAAAAGCAGGGTATCTCGCTTATTTTTAAAGATGAACCTTGCGGTTTTCACGAACCTGAGCTAATTTTTTGTGAAACTCATGAAGCCGTAAACAAAATTTTCATAGCCTTCTTCGTTTATGAGATACAGGGCGAAATAGAAAATTTTGCATTTTGGGACCCCTCTCGTATCTCGGTTATCCTTTAACTTAACGCAAAGGGAAAAATTGCTGCTTATGCAGTTTTTTACGCTGGATCCAGTGGCGTAGTCATATTTTTCATTTGAGTTGTTATTTTTTAGATATGACCCAAATTTTGCAGTAGGCCATGCAAAACAATGCTGCGTTTTATTTAAAGTCGTTAACAATATCTACATCCTAACAATAAATCAAAATAAATATGTAATTAAATCTATTTATCAAAATATGTATTGATAATTTCGCACCAAAAAGTACCACCTACCTAGATTTATGTAACACAAGAACAAAACAGTAATAAATTATTATGTAACAAGCCTCTCCGCAAAAATCAACTGTCATATAAGAATTACAGTAACCAAGGAAATCAAAAGAACTGTTCAAACTGATTTCCATTTTGTTCTATGCATGCTTCGCACAATTTTCGTATTCGTTTTAGAGAATTAAGCAAAATAACGGGATGATTTTGTAAATAGCGAAAATTTTCTTTTGATTTTCCAGATATCCCCATAGAAAGAAATCTAAAATCGACAAATCTGGGGACCTAGGGGGCCATCTTATAGGTCTATTTGTTCCGATCCATTGATTGGTAAAATTATTGTCCTTCTGGACAATAATATAATCTCGTCATTCCAGAATTGAGTGCGGGAGCACCGTCCTGTTGAAAATAAATTTCGTTAATTGCGCTAGAGGAACATCGTCAAGTAATTCAGGTATAGCTGCCTCTATAATTTCTATATAGCGATTGGCTGTTAGATTTCCCTCAAATATATAAAATTTTATATGTGTTCCTAATATGAAACAGGACACATTTAGACCAAACCTGCCCTGCTGTCTTCTGGGAAATATTTGGTGTTGATTTACCTGGGACCAGAATCTACTATTGTGCTTATTGAGTATAACAGAATTACTGAAATGTGCTTCGTCTGACCATATAACCTTCCTTTCAAAATCTCTAATCATATCGCATCTTTCTCGAAACCAATTGCAGAAGACTACCCGACGCTCAGCATCCCCTGGCTGTAAGTGCTGCACGAGCCTAAATTTGTATAGGTGGTATTTATGCTTTTTTAGAATTTCTTGAACTCTAGTTTTTGGAATCCCTATGCTCTTTTCACTGGCCCTACAAGGGTTTGTAGGTTAAGGTTCTGCATTGGCCAAAACCGTAATTTCCTCAGCCTCCCGTTATATGTTTTCGTACGAGGTTTGATAAATGATCCGTGATTAAGTAAATTCTTTTTTATCCGATAAAAAGTGGATATATTAGGTTGCCTCCTTTCTGGATATCTAAATAAAAATTAAGCAACAGTATTTCAACATACCTAAAAATTAACTATTTACCTGTTAAAATACATCTCAGAAGCCGCTTCAACATTTTCATTACTTAATATAAAACAAGCTAACATATCGTATTTTTCATAATGTTCGAAAGTTTGGTTTTCTTCCATAATAATACAAATATATTTTTACACAATAAATAAATACAAAAAACTAGCGCTATATTTTATATACGCGTACAAAATTGGGAAATGTCATTTGCTTCCAAGAAAACAAAACAAAACGGCATCGTTTTGCATGGCCTACTGCAAAATTTGGGATGCTAATTATAAAAATTAGGATTTTTGTTGTTGTTTATTAAAATAGACCCATACTATTATATATTTTTGAGAAACTTTTAAAAGGACAAATCAATTTCTGGACAAATATACAGGGTGTCCCATTAAAAAAACACAACTTTGGGTCATATCTAAAAAATAACAACTCAAATGAAAAATATGACTACTCCACTGGATCCAGCGTAAAAAACTGTATAAGCAGCAATTTTTCCCTTTGCGTTAAGTTAAAGGATAACCGAGATACGAGGGGGGTCCCAAAATGGAAAATTTTCTATTTCGGCCTGTACTCATAAACGAAGGAGGCTATGAAAATTTTGTTTACGGCTTCAAGAGTTTCACAAAAATTTAACTCAGGTTCGTGAAAACCGCAAGGTTCTAATCTTTAAAAATAAGCGAGATACCCTGCTTTTGCAACCAAATCCGGACACCCTGTACCGTCAATGTAGCGACTTTCCAATAAGTCATTCGAGAACTTCGTTCAACAATTTCTTGTATAGTAAAACTAGAATAATCGTGTTTTATGCAATCGTGTAAATTTAAAACAATAACTTTTTCACTTTTATAGCTTAACCTTATTGTCTAAACCAGTGGTCGCCAACTCGTCGATTGCGATCTACCGGTAGCGAACACATTTCTCGGTAGCTCACAACATATCTGGTAAAATAGAAGCGTTCATAAATTTTGAAAAAAAATATCGCAATATGAAAGTTAGCAGCGGCAACACTGCGGTGAGCGCTCTGGGCAACAGCTGCTAGAATTCATCAGAGCGCCAGCATCGCGTGAATGTTTGAGAACACGAGAACGATCTGGATTGCTTTGAACGCGATAAATGCGCATGTCATGGATATAAGGCGTTCAGTTTAAAACTAAAAGGCGTTAGATATGTTAGTACACAGAGTGAGCAATAAAAAAAACTATGGAAAGCAGTAGTAAGAAAGTAAAGACATACAATTTTCGTTCGGAATCGGAAGAAGTACGAGTGTCAACCTTCTCACTGAATAGACGCATTTTTTATCACATGTTTTTGTTTAAAAATTTTAATAATAATGATTTGTTTACTTTTATTAAGTCATATGTGACATCTCATTATGACTATATGAAAATTTTGTTTATTTTTTAGGTATGTATTAGTATTAGTTATACTAGTATCTCAAACACAACTGTGCATTATTTCGTTTAGGCTGGCTTAAACGCTGGTTACAAGTAGGTAGCTCACGGTTTATTTCTAAATTATCAAAGTAGCTCAATACTTTGAAAAGGTTGGCGACCACTGATCTAAACTTAAAGGCACTGATAATAAAGTAAGTAAAACTGGCGTTTTGCTAATGTATATATTTGTGATTTTTTTTTAGGCCGAACCTATTTTAATCAAAGAGGAACCAAATACATTTTTAGGCGTATATGTTCATCAATTGTTTTTTGGGAGGTTTTACGAAAAATAATAATATTTAGATGCCCTTTAACAACTCATGTTCAATTTTCCTATACACGTCCTTGTAAAAAAAGCGCGTGTTGTGTGTACTGTAATAATAACAGTAATTTTTCGATTGCCAAAAAATATTGCCGACCAATTACTAAAGAGAAACCACAATTTTGCAATGGAAAAATATATCTCATACAAAAACGTCTGAATGCGTTTGGACATAGATAAAGGTTCAATGCTACCTTTGAGCTTGAAGAAGCGCATAATTTAATAAGACTCACCCTATAAAACTCTCTTTGCTGTCCTGAGCACTTTGTTGATCATAACTCGGATAATCTTTATGCGCATGTGGGCTATAATATCCCAAGCTAGGATTGTAGTAGTGAATACTTCCAGGACCACCTGAATTAGCTATGACGGTGTTCATTGTCGCTTGCTGGCTTACTCCTGAAACAACATTGGGATTACATTTTGCTCTTCACCAATAAAAAAAAATTTAGTTACCTAATAGTTGTTGGTCTTGACTTGTCGCTACTGGAGGATAGAACGTTCCCGTGACCACGTGACCTTGCTCTACGCTACTCTTATTTGTGCACATGACGTACATACCGTTTGACATTGGAACTGATGTGATTGGCTGCGTATTTGTGTAATTTGGGTTGATTTGCCTATAAGTTTGTACCTGAAACGATTATAGTTATTTATGGTACAAGTGTGTTATATTACTTATAACTCACGCTGGGAAATTTTCTCCAAGTGAGTTATATGTATAAACCATGAGTGCCATACGAAATGTTATCCAACAGCAGAACTATTTTATATATTTTCTCAAAAGAATTTGTTTTAAATTTGACAGTTTTTCAGTTTATTTGTGTTTTTTGTTTTATTGAACAGGATAAGGCGATATTTTCCAATGCGAAAATGCATAACAAAAAAATACTCACTACTATTCTGAGATAAATAAACATTTGGTAAAGCAAATTAAAAGGCAAGGACATCAAAGTGTTAAAGTTTGGTGTGGTATTATAAACGACCGCATAATGGGACCAGTGTTTTTTGACCACTAAATAGACAAATAGACAAACATTTTTAAACCTTTTAAGAAATCAAATTATGGAAAAACTCAATGATCTTCCGGAAGATATTCCTGTTGAATCCATACCACTATGGAGAAGATATAAGAGCATTTTTAATTTAAATAAATAAGTTGTATAAATTTATAAATAACGCTTATACTTTTCTAAAAAGAAAGGCGTGAGTTATCAGGACTGACAAGTGTGATATTTTTGACCTTATCTGTATAATAATGACAGTATAACTAGTGGCTGTTGGATAAAACATTTAACTGCTTTTTTTTAAATATTCTGGACTAGTTTTATTTTCAATCATTGTTTCAATATTATTATTATTACCTTGGTTGTATAACTTTGTTGACTTGGTGACGTCATACTCATGCTACTTGTGACGTTGCTAGTGTGTTGTATGCTCGATACCCTGTCTTGGTATTGGTCTTTTTCTTGTTGCTCTAAGGGACTCAACTCTGGAGTTGGCAGTTGAGGATTTTTTTCCTAGAAACATGCAAACCATGTACGCAAGGCAAAAACAAAAAAGAACAACAAGATTTTTATTTGATATTTTTGTACACCGTGTTCCACCTAGAGACTATCTGGAAATCCATAATAGATATGAAAAAAAGTTTCATACAAAAGTTTCTTTACATTTCAAGTTCTTTTAAAATACAATGTTTCCATGTACACAGGGTGTATTAAGAAATAATGGTTCTTGGGATTAGACCGTGTCAAATTGGAATTACTATCCGACGTTTCGTCTTCGATCGCACGAGGCATCTTCAGGGATCTTTACTCCACGAGATCTAAACACTGAACAACTGGAGTAAAGATTCCTGAAGATATCTCGTGCAATCAAAGGCGAAACGTCGGATAGTAATTCCAATTTGACACGGTCTAATCCCAAGAACCATTATTTCTTAATTGACCAAAGCCGTGAAAGCTTTCGTTCTATACAGTGTGTCCCAATTTTGCTGGGATAACATCAACTATAATATTTTAAATTACCTATTTAAACTATAGTCGATTTCTGCGTAGTTTCCGAGATAATTAAGATTATGTGTGATTTTTTGAAAACTGGAGCTATTTTTAAAATCACTGTAAAAAATAGCGGTGTGTGGGTGGTAATTTCCAGTTTATAAAGCATTAAGTGCATATACATAATATAAAATGTTTGTCAACACCTATTCAGGATGGATATAGTACGAAACAAATCTTGGACCTCTTTAAAGAGAAAAAAGTCGATTTTTTTAAATAGAATACCCACTATGTTTTATTGAAATCATTTAAATTTAAAATAATTACACTTTGAAAACGATTCCTTGTATCTGTGTTTACTTGTTCGATTTTAAAAAGATAGCTCAATATTCAAGTCAAGAGCGACTAAATGTGTATAACTGTTACATTGAAAATAATAAAAGTTCGGCACTTACATTAAGAGAGTATCGCCGAATATTTTCAGTGGCAAGAATACCAAACAAGAACATTTTTGACAAAATTTGCGGTGATTTAACAACTCATGGAGTTTTGACATATAGAAAAAGGGGAAAATCCCGTTCAGTGGTCTCTGAAGATTTTCAAATGGAGGTTTTATTATATTTGTACAAAGGGATTTGAATTTTTCCATGACAAGTATACATCGAGTATTAAAAGAAAACAAAATATCCCCACATAAGTTTCTTCCAGTACAATTTTTAAGTGAAGCTGATTATCAGACCAGGCTAAATTTTTGTTTGCAAATGATGGACTTGCATTTTGAGAGAGGGATTTTAAATAAAATCCTTTGGACAGATAAGGCGATATTTTCTACTGCGGAAATGCATAACAAAAAAATACTCATTACTATTCTGAAACAAATAAACATTTGGTAAAGCAAATTAAAAGGCAAGGGCATCAAAATGTTAAAGTGTGGTGTGGTATTATAAATGACCGCATAATAGCACCTGTGCTTTTCGACCACTATTTGAATAGACAAACATTTTAAAACCTTTTAAGAAATCTAATTATGGAAAAATTCAATGATCTTCCGGAACATATTCCTGTGCACATTGTATATCAACCAGATAATGCTCCATACCACCATATATAGTAACGGTGATATTCCATGGCCGCCTCGATGTCCCGATTTGACACCCTCAGATTATTTTTTATGGGGCATACTTAAAGATAGAGTGTATAAGAAATTATTAATCTTAAGAATAGTGATCAGTGCTGTCCGAAACGCTGTGGCAAAGATTCAAGTGCTATATACACTGTGTATAGCAGAAAAAGGACAGTATGTGGAAAATCAATTATATATTGTTATAAATTTTTCCTGTTTTTCTATTTTCATGTAATCTGTTGTTATATTATCTATTGTTATATGTTGTTTATGTTGATACCTATGTTACTTAAGAAGTTTGTTTCTAATATTAATTTTCAATAATGGATCTAAATTTAAAATTTAGCAATACATAAATATAGAATAAAATTAGTGTTAAATTGCGATTTTCTCTGTAACCATTGAATTTAGGTATAGACATATATACATATGAAAAAGTAGGTATTTGTATGATCATTTGCATAATTAAAAAACATAGTGGGTGTTCAACTTAAAAAAATCAACTTTATTCACTTTAAATAAGTGCAAGATTGATTGATTTGGTAGTATGTCCACCCTGTACAGGTGTGGACAAAAATTTTGTATTCCGTATATGCATAGATGCTTTATAAACTGGAAATTATTACTCAAATGCCCAATTTTAAATTTTTGTCATTTTTTTATAGTGATTTGAAAAAAGTGACATTATGTGATTTACAGTGATTTGGCAGAAAAGTTCGAGACTGGTTAATGGACTTACATCCCATATAGTATATAACATTTTTCCCCCTCACTGTATTGTATGTTTACAAGAAAATGCTGGATATATTTTTGGATTTTCATTATCATTACATTCGATAGCATTCTCATTAAATTATGAAGGCAGCCGTGATCCGTTGCCAGAGCAACATAAGCAGTTTTTATTTTATCAACAACGTCAAGTTGACAATTCATAGCGAAAAATTTGAAGAAGTCGAATTGTTTGATTCTGTCTGGACAAAATGGATGTTTCAGACATAGAAGAATCAGCGAATATTGCTTGTTTATCTCTACTACCGGAAAAGTCGAAAAAACGGTATGAAGCAGCATATAAATCCTTTAAGAATTGGTACCAAAGCAAGACGGCTACTGCAGTCTCAGAAACCTTGTTTTTGGCGTATTTCCACGAAAAAAGTGCTATATTGAAGTCCACATCAAGCTTATGGTGTGAGTATTCGATGTTGAAGTCCACCCTTTTTATAGAAAATATAGATATTTCTAAGTATCCAAAACTTCGAGCCTTTTGTGTTTAACAGGGAAGATGTGAATAAGTTCATGCTTGCAGCCCCCGATGATATATACTTATTGATGAAGGTCGTAACGGTAATGGAAGTTGCTGGAGCGTGCCGTTCCAACGAACCCTGTGAAATGGACAACGTTAAAATCAGTCAAAAAGTCATAACTGTGACCATTCCCGACTCCAAAAATGGAATGTTATGTACATTTACAGTGACAAAAAGTGACGACACTCAAGTTTGTCATTTCAAAATAATTCAAAAGTACATTGATACAAGATTCCACATGACGACTATTAATCCGCGCTTCTTTATGCGATATCAAAATGGAAAGTGCTTAAACCAGCCTGTAGGGAAAAATACGTTTTCGTCAATTCCAAGTAAAGTTGCGAAATTTCTAACGTTTGAGAACTTCAAAATGTATACTGGACACTCTTTTAGAAGAACGTCGTCAACTTTATTAGCAAATAGTGGAGTTGATGTATTAGCTATCAAGCGACATGGTGGATGGAAATCCGCTACTATTGCGGAAAGTTACGTAGCTGAGAGCCTCAATAATAAAAAGCAAGTAGCGAATAAAATTTTATATAATAGACCCAGCCAGAAGTCTCTTGCAGTGCTTCAACAGTGACAGAAACATTGGTTAGAAATGAAGGATCTGTGGAGTCAGAAAATGTAATACAAATCGAGAAGAAACGAGAAAACGTGTTTCCAAATTTTGTTAATAATGTGAATAACTGTAATAATTGTACCATTAATATTCATTTCAATTAATATCACCGGATTTTTGTCCGGATTTTTGTAATACGTCGATGAAATCAAAAATTAAAGCTACTTATAATAATTTTAGATTATTATTTCCCTAGGGATGCAAGCTGATTTACATCCTGTCGTTAAGGGCAACCAATACCTTGTTGAGTAACTTTCACTTACGTCTGTCAAAGCAGTGTTAAAATAGGTTGCTTACAATACAGGGAGGGGGAAAACGTAAATAATTACTCGTGTCATCATGTGCTGTTATAACTGTCAAATGCGAAAGGTAATCCAGGTAAATAAAGGAAGACGAAGTACAATTTACAATAAAGCAATTCACCAGTACATATTTAATTTATCTGTCGCCAACTGTACTTTTATGTGGAACAGGTGTACATCAGATTTAAAGAAAAATAAATGAAAAGCTCTTACTTGACTATTCGAATCTTTTTGTCCGCCATCTTGCGGACTATTCGACGTCCGTTTTGGTTCCGGACTCTGAGTGGGTGAAGTGTCTGGAGTTTGAATTGAGTATGGTGATTTTTGGGGATAGTTTTGGTAGCTAGCGTAGGAGTAGTTGTTGAACTTGTAGCTGTCTGGACTGTACCTGTAATAGAAAGTCCACAATTTAGGACTAAGACGATTAATTCAGCGAAACTGTTCCTATAAATACTTTTTTTGTTGATGTTACGTTTAATAGGTACAATATGTTGAGATGTTCAGTTTGATTCAAAATGAGATTTTATAGCGATGCAAAAAACCAGTTATATTTTTAATATTAAACAATTTGGCTCACCTCTTTTCTTGACTGTAGTCTCCAGCGGCGCTTCCACCGGGGCTGGGGAAATCCAGAGGAGAAGCGTATCCGCCTACAGTCGGGGAGAGCCCTGCATTAGGAACATAGCCTTGATACCTTGAAACAAATAAACAACATTAAAACATGGATTTAAATTTTGTTTAGCGTGGGAAAATATTTCCCTAAAAATTGCGTTTTTTTTTAAATAAAAAACCTTTTTAAGGATTTTTTTCTGCCCCGTGTAGTGGAGTAGTTGTTCCTGTGATTCTATTTTGTGCCTTATAAACAATGCATTGTTTGCAAAAAGTTTTTTGCATTTTGTTTTTGAAAATCTCAAAAACCAAGCAAAAATTTTTAAAGAGATGAATAATAAGTATAATGCCTAAGACCTACACTACTTAACTTTGCTAAAGTGTGGGGCACGAAAGAAAACCGGACGGTCCTTAAAATAAAGGTTCATAGTCTCAAGCAAGCGGAAAAGTAAATTTTGTGTACGCGAATTAATTATATGTTATTTTATTTGTTGTAATAGTTTGCCGCTTCACCTATAAGGTGCGCCACCTAAGCTGTACGGAAAATTAATCGAGGATTTAGTAAATTTTGCACTGGTCCACTGGTAATTGGTAATCCAGTGGCGCCTATACATTTCGAGCATTTGTTTTCATTTCTATATAAATGCGTTGCGTTGAATTTGAATTATTATTTCGAAGGAACGATGCCTAGCAAAAGAGGAAAAACAATTCGAAGCGGTGCACGTGAAGTTATTGCGAGCGAAATAGAGGCCTGTACTAGAGAAGCTGAAAATAATAGTTTGACTATTCCAATTCAAAATCGAGCAGAACGCGCTGCATTTTACACTGGTGTTTCGGAAAGTAGTGTAAGAAAAATCCAAAGAAAACATAATGATCGCTCATGTACTACTTCATCTTTAAAATCTCTTGGTAAAAAAAGACCCCGATTATCATATAAAGATAAAATTGACGATGGTGATTTTCAAGTAATCCGACGAACAATAGAGGATTTTTATATAAACTTGAAGAAGGTTTCGACCTGCAAACCCCTACTTCGTGCTGTAAAGAACAAAATAAATTTTCCGTACGGGTATAAAACATTAAGTCGGCTTTTACGATCAAATGGTTTTGTTTGGCGCAAGTGCCAAAATAAACGAAAATTGCTCATTGAGAGACCAAATATTTTTCACTGGCGGGTGAAATATCTATCAACTGTAAGGCAATATAGGCAAGAAGGACGCAATATTGTGTATCTAGACGAAACCTGGATAGATAATGATATGACAGTGAACAAATGCTGGCAAAGTGAAAGTGTTACAGGTGTTGTTCAGGGAATCCTATCTCTAGTAGTAGCTTTATTATAGTTCATGCTGGTTCAAAAGCAAGATTTGTTCCAGGTGCTGCTTTAGTTTTTCGCTCGGGACTAACAACTGGAGACTATCATGGACAGATGAATAGAGATAATTTTGAAAAGTGGTTGCTCGAGAAGCTTCTACCTAACATTCCTCCCAAATCAGTCGTGGTAACGGATAATGCGTCTTATCATTCTCACGTAGAAGATAAAGTGTCAACTAAATACTCTACAAAAGCTCATATGATATCGTGGCTTAAATCGAACAATCTTGTATGTGATCCAACACGGAGAAAATATCAGTTATATGAAGTAATATCAGCCAACAAGCTTAGAGAAAAAAAGTATAAAATTGACGGTCTTTTACGAAACCTCGGTCATACACCTTTAAGGCTGCCTCCACACATGTGCGACCTCAACCCTATTGAACTTGCATGGGCAGGAGTAAAAAAATATATTCGAGAGCGCAACACCGGTGAACTTTCAATTAAAGATTTAAATAAATAACATTAGAAGCGATTGACTCAATATCGGCTGAAAATTGGAAATCGTATGTTAAACATGTTCGTTCTATTGGAGATAAATACTGGGAAGTAGATGGCAGAATTGAAACGGTTATTGATGATTTAGTTATCACAGTGGGATCTTCAAGTAGTGACGACGAAACCTTATCAATTTCAGAAGAAGACAACGATTTAGAAGGAATCGAACCATTAGAATCACAGCCGTCAACCTTAAAAATTGCTTAGTTTTTTTTTCATATATTTTGTAAAATTGTTCAAGTAGCTGTCAATAAACTGCTTCAAAATAATTAATTTTGTGTTCAATACCGGGTGTCAAAAAATATCTAATATTGCAATTAATATTTGAAAAACTACTCATATTTTTCCAAAATTAACACATCAATGTAGTTATAGTAGGGGAGCCAGCACCGATTCCAGTGAACAAGATTTATCAAAATTTTATTCCTGGATTCTTGGACCTTTTTAAGAAAAAAGTCTAATATGAATCTAAAAGTCTTAACTTTGGAGATACAGGGTTTTAAAAAACATTGATAAATCTCGTTCACTCGATCTGATGCTGGCTGCCCTTGTAAAATCTGGACTTGTAAATCGTGTATCACTATACTGGGTGGTCCAATAATAGTGGACGTAGGCAGTAGCCCGGGAATCGTTAATGACAGAACTCAAGAAAAAAATATATTTATAGGTAAATCGATCAAGAAAAATCAAAATTAAATCATTTTAAAGTTCGAAAGTTCGCCCTTTTTGCAACACAAAAGAGATATAGAAGTGCGGTACACGAAAGAAAACAGACAAATATAGATAAAGGTTCATTAAGCATAGTTACATTTTTTAATTATCTGAAGTGCGTATAGTCAAAAAGGAGTGCCATATTATTTAAAGAACGACGGGACACCACTGGTTTAAAGAGATTTCTTGGCCGACCTTCCTAAACCGATTGACTCCGCCCGGTTTTCTTTCGTGTCCCGCACTTTACCATTTACCACTGCAGGTATTTATAATCGGAAAAACTACCACATTTGGTCGGAGGGAAAATCCACAAGCCGTAAAGCCAATTACTTTTCAAGGACGAACCTCAAAACAATTTTGGGGCATAAGGTGTTAGGTCCGGTTTTAATCCAGGGCAGCGCAAATAGGTTCAGATATTTTTTACCTTTGGAAAATCAAATTGAACACTATATACAACACGAACTACCTAACTGGGCAAAATATAATTTGGCAACAAGACGGGACTCCACTCCATAATATTGTGGCAGTATGATACTTTCTTTAAAATAATTAGGTGTGGTTGAAGAAATATGAAACAGTCAGCTGGCCCGCGAACTGTCCAGATCTAACGCCTATGGATACCTTCCTTTGGGGCTATTTGAAAGATACGTTTTATAGAAAAAGAAATAATAATGTTGAAAGAAGAAATTTAAACGAAAATTAAATTACTATTTCTTAACTAGAGAAACCTTACCTTGGTGACATATTAGTTAAACCTGGACTAGGTAGAGATCCGGCCGTCCTGGGACCTCCAGGTGCCGTTCTCTGTTTGTTGTGTTTTCTCCTCCGTGGTCGGTACTTGTAGTTGGGGTGTTCTGTCATGTGAATCACTCGCAGGCGTTCGGCTTCCTCCACGAACGGTCGCCGATCTTGTGGGGTGAGTGATCGCCATTTCTTGCCTGAAAAAAACAAGTTTTTAGATTAGGATGAAATTTAAAAAATTGTTGCATTTAATTTAATAAAATTTAAATTTAACCCAACCAACTGAAAACCTTTATTACAGGAAATGAAAACAAAAAACATTAATAACATCAAAATTGCACAACGATCAGTTATTATATAAAACAATCTTGTGAGTATATACTATATATCGATGGTTTAAAGCACGACATATGTCCACTTTCTGTTGTTTTTGAGAAACGTTATTTTAGATTAATTAAATTAAAAAGTTATAATCTCACAGAGTATAGTTCTGATAAAATTTCCACGAAGCCAAATAATTATAGAGGCTTTTATTTACCAATTATCCGGCTTGAAATATAAAACAAACTCTTAAAACTAATTGTGAACTAATAACACATACACAATAAAGCGATTACTCTTGGGCTATTATTGGTGTTTCATTGCTTACCGCGATTTATATGACGAGGTTTCGGTACACCGTGGAAAAAAATACATCACACTAACACCTAATTCCTAACCAAAAATTCAGTTTTAGTATTTCTATAAGCAACTTTGATGCTATTATTCTTGGTTGCCGTGTCATACTCATATGAGAATACACTATACACAACCAAAACCCTTAAAAGTACCCGGTGCATCATCATCATCCATCCATCCATCCATCCACCTTCTTGGGACGGGCCTTTATTATGAATTATTAATGCACCGTCAAGCCGAGAGCCGTCGAATATAACAAGGGTGCGCCCGGACAGACAGCCACGGCCGAGACAGGGACGATGCTCACTTGTTCCTGTCATAACACGGCGGTGGTGACGGAACCAATCATGGGATCGGCAGAAACTATAATGAGGAGTATTTTTAGCGGTTTTAATGAATTTCTATTTGGTTTTCTTTCGTATATATAGAGCTAGGTTTAATACATTGTTTATTGATATAAAGTGTATTTTGCTTTGCTTTTTATTAAAATGAAAAATTGATTGTGACATTATATATAAATTCGAAACCAATATTAGTATTGCTTTTACTTGTAGGGGGCGCCACCTACATGTCTTTCTACTCCTTCGAACAATCACAACTTTTTAGTACAGTCTTGTATTACATTTTTGAGTAAAACAAATTATTCCCTTGCCATTTCTACGTCAAAAAGGTATACCTGTTAAAAGTGGATACGAGCAACCGTTTTCGAGATATTTGGATTTAAAACAATTTCGGCGCATGTAATTTTTTATCGCAAAATTTTAGAAGTTTGTTATTTTGTCCAAATTTAAATGCATCTTTGCACAAAAGCTTTGAAATGAAAAACTATTTTTTGAGGTGTGTATTCAATGCCTCAGACATAAACTAAACAAAAGGTATTTAATTTTTATTAAAATTGTTATTATTAAGTTGTTTTTAATAAAATCTAGGTTACGTTTTATAATTTTCAAAAATTCCACCATTTGCTTCTAAGCACAGGTCAGCTCTATGGTGTATAGCTCGGGTTGCTCTGTGGATACATTCGGGCGCATTTCTTAGTGTTTGTGCTGCGTTTGTTATCCGATCCAATAATGCTTCTCTTGTATTTACTTTAGTGGAATATACCAGTGATTTGAACCATCCCCAAAGACAATAATTCAAAGGATTAAGGTCTGGCGATCTAGGTGGCCAATTAAACGGACCTCCCCGACCAATCCATCGGTTTGGAAAGTTTTGGTTTAAAAAATCTCTTACAAGTAAACTGTAGTGTGCAGGGGCCCCATCATGCTGCAAATACATGTTTTGTCTTACATTAAGGGGAACATCTTCTAATAGATTTCGCAAGTGATTTTCAAGAAAGTTTAAAGATTTTTCTCCTGTAAGACTACCGACGATTAAATGACCATTTAACATTCCACACCACACATTAATGCTAAATTTATGTTAGAAATTATGTTCTACTGTAGCGTGAGGATTTTCATAGGACCACCGGTGTTCATTGTGAAGCTTATTTATACCATCACGCGTGAACTGTGCTTCATCAGTGAACAAAACATACCTATACAACCTTCGATCTTCATTAATCCAGTTACAGAATTGCATTCTCATCTCAAAATCACCCTCCTGCAAATGTTGAACCCGTTGTAAATGAAATGGGTATAAACAATTAATGTGAAGATTTCTCCAAGCAGACGATTGTGTAATTTGATAAGTATCTACAATCCGCCTAGTGCTTATGCTTGGATCATTTTCGACGGCATTGAGTATAGCCTCTTCTACTTCAACGTTGGGTCCCGATTCCCTTTCAGATACAATTTTTGCACTTGGAAACATCCCAGATTCTCCAGCAGTAGTGAAAACTTGTTGAAAAACTCTTCCATCTGGCACCCTTCTATCTGGAAAACGACGCTGGTACTCCGCGATTGCTTGAATTGCGACCCCATTGCAGAAGCCATAGACGAATATCATATCTGCATATTCACGATGAGAGAATATCACAGGCATAATGACGTATTTAGATCTAAAGTTTCGTAACTGATTATTGTCAGATAATAAAAGTTATGAACAGAAATTGACAGTGATAAAATTTGATCTTATTATTAACTGACATTACTATTGCTAAGTAACAGGAAAAACGATGAGAACACCAACCAGCAGTTGTTCTGTCAGGCAAGGCACACTTCTATTTTTTTACAATACATGCATACTTTATGTGAATTTGATAAAAAAAATCACATGCGCCGAAATTGTTTTAAATCCAAATATCTCGAAAACGGTTGCTCGTATCCACTTTTAACATATACCTTTTTGACGTAGAAATGGCAAGGGAATAATTTGTTTTGCTCAAAAATGTAATACAAGACTGTACCAAAAAGTTGTGATTGTTCGAAGAAGTAGAAAGACATGTAGGTGGCGCCCCCTACAAGTAAGAGCAATACTAATATTAGATTCGAATTTGTCATACCAAAAAACCCCCGTATATCAATTTTCACTCCATTATTTACATTATCATAGATTTTATTTAAAAAATAGGAAAATTAAATAAAAACTTTAACACCCTGTATCTCGAGAACTAAGGCCTTGCGGACACTTATTTATATAGACCTTTATGTTTATTTTTTGGTCCTGAATATGTACCTGTTGTATTGACATTTCCTCATGAATCACCCTGTATAAGAACAGAACGTGTTCCAAACAAGGATCATTTTCTTGTTATGACGTTGGTGTACGTGGAATGAAAACATACTATCATTTAATGCGCCCAACGAAAGCCAGGAGTCACAATGTAATTCAATGCCGGTCGTGGTATTAGCCAACAGAGTAGTTGTTTTTGTGATTCCATTTTGTGCCTTTGCCCTACACGGGGCTCGCTAGTCTATGGCGGCCTGATGAGCTCTAATAAGAGCGAAATCGCGATCGTCGTTTGACTAAAATGGATCATTGTGTCTGCTGTGATGCAGAACATGTTCCAAACAAGGATCATTTAATTGTTATGACGTTGGTGTACGTAGAATGAAAACATACTATCATTAAATGTGCCCAACGAAAGCCAGGAGTCACTATGTAATGCAATGCCGGTCGTGGTATTAGCCAGCGGAGTAGTTGTTTTTGTGATTCCATTTTGCGCCTTTGCCCTACACGGGGCTCGCTAGTCTATGGCGGCCTGATGAGCTCTAATAAGAGCGAAACTGTGATCGTCGTTTGACTAAAATGGATCTTTGTGTCTGTTGTGATGCAGAACATGTTCCAAACAAGGATAATTTTCTTATTATGACATTGGTGTACGTGGATATATATATATATATATATATATATATATATAATATATATATATATATATATATATATATATATATATATATATATATATATATATATACTTTTATATATAAGTATATATATATATATATATATATATATTATATATATATATATATATATATATATATATATATATATAAGGTGCCAATCTGCTACCGTGGTATCTGCCCCGGCAAGGCTCATCAGGCAGTTTCCTTGGCCCTGGAAACAAACATAGCGTCATGTTTTGGTCGATTCCCGACAAAATGGTGAAGGAGTAATCCTTACCGTTACTGGTTTCGTTTTGTATAACTTTTTACGACCAAGAACCGCACAGAAATTGAAATTTCTGTTTCTCTTTTATATATATATATATATATATATATATATATATATACATATATATCAATTTTTGGTGATGTGTATGGATTTAAAATATGATTATTTGGACACATTCAAGTTTGACATCGCTCATTGGTGTCTCCCACCCCTAGAGAGGGAAAAATTGTACAATTTTTAAGAAAAATATATTAGACATTTTTTTAACGAAATTTTGGTTCTTGATTCTTACTCAACATCAAGAACCCCCTTTTACCAAATTTCAACAAAATAAGTCATTAGCCTTGGGAAATACGATATTTCAAAAAATGCAAACAAAACAGTTCTAAGAAGTACTCTAAAATATGTTCGAGTTTTTCAACTCTGCTATTGTATTCCTTAATTATTTTTAATAAAATTATAAGAATAAAAAAAATGTCTTAAAGCAAAAATTTGTTTACTAAAATACAATAAAGATCGTTAAAATAATAAAAAAATGTAAAATAGGGTTTTTTGATCAAGACAATGGTTTAAGAGATTTCTACATTTGTTGAAACCTTGTATTTCCCAAAGCTAGTCACTTATTTTGTTGAAATTTAGCATAAGGGGGTTCTTGATGATGCTGAGTAAGTAAGAAAGGGAAAGGGATGTTTCCGAAAACATGAATTAATCTTAAAGAGACCTTTAAAATAATATATCACTTAACTCTTAATTCTTTTTAAATAAAATATTCAAGATGGCCTCCAGCCGCCATATTGAAAATTATAAGTGTCCTTTTTATATCAAAAGTAGTATTTGGTAACCTATTCAATTCCTCCAGATTTCGTTGGAATGTCTCTAGTGGTCCAGCTGAGTAAGATTTGAGAATCAAAATTTCGACACGAAAGAAAACCGGGTGATCCTTAAAATAAAAGTTCATAGTCTTAAGCAAGCGGAAAAGTAAAATTTGTGAACGCAAATAAATTTTATGTTATTTTATTTGTTGTAATAATTTGCCGCTTCACCTATAAAGTGCGCCAGCTAAGCGGCACAGAAAATTAATCGAGGATTTAGTAAATTTCGCACTGGTCCACTTGTAATTGGGATGTGCCTAAAGTCTCCATGCACTTGCCACTAGAAGGTTCTAGCTATTTCCAGTGGCGCCTATACATTTCGAGCATTCGAGTTTTCATTTCTATATAAATGCGTTGCGTTGAACTTGAATTATTATTTCGAAGTAACGATGGCGAGCAAAAATGGAAAAACAATTCGAAGCGGTGCACGTGAAGTTATTGCGAGCGTTATAGAGGCCTGTACTAGAGAAGCTGAAAATAATAGTTTGACTATTCCAATTCAAAATCGAACAGAACGCGCTGCATTTTACACTGGTGTTTCGGAAAGTAGTGTAAGAAAAATTCAAAGAGAACATAATGATCGCTCAGGTTCTACTTCACCTTTAAAATCTCTTGGTAAAAAAAGACCCCGAATATCATATAAAGATAAAATTGACGATGGTGATTTTCAAGTAATTCGACAAACAATAGAGGATTTTTATATAACCTTAAAGAAGGTTCCGATTTGCAAACCCCTACTTCGTGCTGTAAAGAACAAAATAGATTTTCCGTACGGGTATAAAACCTTAAATCGGCTTTTACGATCAAATGGTTTTGTTTGGCACAAGTGCCAAAATAAACGAAAATTGCTCATTGAGAGACCAAATATTTTTCACTGGCGGGTGAAATATCTATCAACTATAAGGCAATATAGGCAAGAAGGACGCAATATTGCGTATCTAGACAAAACCTGGGTAGATAATGATATGACAGTGAAGAAATGCTGTCAAAGTGAAAGTGTTACAGGTGTTGTTCAGGGAATCCGCTCTAGTAATCGCTTTATTATAGTTCATGCTGGTTCAGAAACAAGATTTGTTATAGGTGCTGCTTTAGTTTTTCGCTCGGGACTAACAACTGCTTCTACCTAACATTCCTCCCAAATCAGTCGTGGTAATGGGTAATGCGTCTTATCATTCTCACGTAGAAGATAAAGTGCCAACTAAATACTCTACAAAAGCTCATATGATATCGTGGCTTAAATCGAACAATCTTGTATGTGATCCAACGTGGACAAAATATCAATTATAAGAAGTAATATCAGCCAACAAGCCTAGAGAAAAAAAGTATAAAATTGACGGTCTTTTACGTAACCTCGGTCATACACCTTTAAGGCTGCCTCCATACACGTGCGACCTCAACTCTATTAAACTTGCATGGGCAGGAGTAAAAAATTATATATTCGAGAGCGCAACACCGGTGGACTTTCAGTTAAAAATTTAAATAAAATAACATTAGAAGCGATTGACTCAATATCGGCTGAAAATTGGAAATCTTATGTTAAACATGTTCATTCTATTGAAGATAAATACTGGGAAGTAGATGGCAAAATTGAAACGGTTATTGATGATTTAGTTATCACACTGGGATTTTCAAGTAGTGACGACGAAACCTCATAATTTTCAGAGGAAGACAAGGACTTAGAAGGAATCGAATTATTAGAATCACAGCCGTCAACCTCAAAAATGGCTTAGTTTTTTTTCATATATTTTGTAAAATTGTTCATAAAATAGCTGTCAATAAACTGCTTCAAAATAATTAATTTTCTGTTCAATATCGGGTGTCAAAAAATATCTAATATTGCAATTAATTGAAAAACTACAGAACTCATATTTTTCTAAAATTAACACATCAATGTAGTTATAGTAGGGGAGCCAGCACATTTTTAAGAAAAAGGTTTAATATGAACCTAAAAGTCTTAACTTTGGAGATACAGGATTTTAAAAAAATGCATAAAAGGGCAATTTTTATTAACAATCAATTTTTGAAATTTTTACCAGAGGCGTGCATATGTAATTAACCTGGGTAAATCCGTATGCCCCTTAATGCCTAGAAGACATGTATCAAATTTCATGCAGTTATCTACAATAGCATCAGAATTGGGATGAAAAAAAAAAATGTTTTCTTTTTAAACGCCCTGTATAGTATTTCACAATGACGGCCCCTGTATAAAGTAATATGACAAACAGAGACAGACGGCCACTTTTGGCATACCCGAGTAGCCCAAAGTCGAACTGCATAAATTAAAATTTTGATAAATCTCGTTCACTAGATCTGATGCTAGCTGCGCTTGAAAAATCTGGACTTGTAAATTGTGTATCACTATACTGTGTGGTCCCATAATAGTGGACGTAGGCAGTAGACCGGGAACCGTTAATGACAGAACTCAAGAAAAAATATATTTATAGGTAAATCTATCAAGAAAAATCAACATTAAATCTTTTTAAAATTCGAAAGTTCGCCGTTTTTGCAACACAAAAGAGATATAGAAGTGCGGTCCACGACAGAAAACTGACAAATATAGATAAAGGTTCATTAAGCATAGTTAAATTTTTTAATTATCTGAAGTGCTTATAGTCAAAAAGGAGTGCCATATTATTTAAAGAACGACGGGACACCACTGGTTTAAAGAAATTTCTTAGCCGACCTTCCTAAACCGATTGACTCCGTCCGGTTTTCTTTCGTGTCTCGCACTTTAACATCTTTTTCTTAAAAATCGTACCATTCGCCCCCCTCTAGGCTCGCACGCCAATGAGCAATGTCAAAGTTGAATATGTCAAAATAGTCTTATTTGAAATCCATACAGATCACTAAAATTTGAAACTAACCTGATAGTTAATTCCTGCGATATTAGGGTGTTCCGCTTTTAAATGGGTCACACTATATATATATATATATATATATATATATATATATATATATATATATTTATATAGTGTCACCATCAATTTCTCGTTTTAAAATAAAGCAAAACAAATTGTCCACAAAAATTGACTGACCCCATTTTCAAAAAAAGAATATATAAATTTTATAATGCAAACTCAATATCAAAGCAGAAGAGGCAAAACAAGGAGTTTTTAACACTACCGTATACAAATAAACCAGATATTTCCATAATAGGTTCGAGTGTGTGACGACTTGCCCGACGTCTGGTATGCGCTGAGAGTGTGGTTCCTTAATTCCGGGTGCTAAGGCCAGTGGGGGCCCCTAGTCCTAAATGTAATATCTTTTATAATTTTCTTAATATTTATATCTCTTAGAACTTAAATAATGGAATTTATGCTTTTTGTGCTTTATATTTGTTAAAGTCATCAAAAACGGGCCTGGGTCATAGTCCGTTAATATTCTCCATTTTCGAAAAATATTGGCGTCCGTTGCAAGCTCCAAAGTTTTTAATGATGAAAATTGTACAAGCTCAATTTCAAGGTTGTCTTCAGGCTCGTGTTCGTTAGCGATTATTAAAATTACTGTTGCCTTATGTAGATCACAAGTACTTAAATCATCCAAATGGTTCAAAAAACAAATAGATTAGAGATGTTATCGTAAGCTGGCATTCTTTCAGTAAATGATAAGAAAGTTTAGAATGGAATAGAGCCTTCGATCCTAAACTTGTTTTTGGGAGACAGCTGGGCGCTCGACGATCTTGCATAATTTAGTGTATTGAACCTGACATTTTTCTGTCCTACATGTTTCAGCATAGTCATCAGTACATGACTAAAGATCAATGTAGAATATTGCATATCTTATTATCAACAGCCTTGGTGAACTACAACGCATTATGAACAGCGAATATAGCGGGTCATTCGAATTATATATTAATATTTCTAAAACAAAATTGATGGGGTTTCCGAAAAGGGAAAGGGATGTTTCAGAAAAAATGAATTAATGTTAACGAGACCTTTAAAATAATATATCACTTGACTCTTACTTCTATTTAAAAAAATTATTCAAGATGGCATCCAGGCCATATTTAAAACTATAAGTCTCCTTTTTATATAAAAAGTAGTATTTGGTAACCTATTAAATTCTTCCAAATTTCGTTGGAATGTCTCTAGTGGTCCAAAAAAGGGAGGCATTTTTATTTATATCGTTCGCGTCTGTAACTAGGAATAAATTCATTAAATTAAATACCCTTCTTTTTTCGAAAAAAACGCTCGGAAACCTCGCTTAACATTTTTAGTTGAGGTTTTTTTTTCAAAGAAAAAAACTACAGGGTGCCCATAATTAGAGATATGACGTCATCGATATTTTTTTCAAACGACAAACATGTTTTTTGGTGAATGTTTTTAAAGGGTTTAGTAAGTTACACATAACTACCAAACTTAAAATTTTTGTTGCTTGCCGTTTCCAAGGTAATTAAAAAAATATTTTTTTATTTGAAAAATTTAAAAAATCTATTTAATTAATATTTTGTTTTTAATAAATCCGCGAAATGTTGTCCATTCACTATTTGGCAATACCCTAATCGCAATTGAAATTAGTTTTGAACATTTCTTATTATTTCTGGGGAAATTCGGCTACATCCATGTCTTATTCGTGCTTTCAACTCCTCATTGCTTGCTGTCATTGTCTTGAAAACCTTGCTTTTCAAATATCCTCATAGAAAATAATCTAATGGGGTGAGATCTACTGATCTCGGTGTCCATTCAAAGGGTCTCCTCCTATTAATCCATCTGCCTGGAAATGCAATATCCAGATAATTACGGAGAGGTTTTGCAAAATGGGGAGGGGGGCGCATCATTTTGTTATACCCAGATGTTTCTCTTTGGAAGATCAGCTTCTACCAGATTACGAAGTAACATAGCCAAGTTCGTAACTAGTTCTTTTTGTAGGAATTCCAACTATCTCGCTCGATTAAAATTTTCTTCAGAGATGATATTTTTGAGCGTTAAGAACTCTTACTACCGAAGACTGACTAATATTAAGTTCGCGCGCTACCTGCCTGGTAGTGATATTAGTATTTTCTTCAACAGATAGTATTATATCTACTTTGACCTCTCCATTGAGCGCAGTTTGACAATGAATATTTGTTTTTTTTACATGTCTATTTTTCAGAAACTGTTTTTCAATCTTGCTTATAGCTTATCAGGATATCTGTATACTTCATTCTTGCTCGTAGTAACTTAGTAACTTAATTCTGTGTTCTTGCTCTATCTCCGTATCAAATCATCATTAAGATTTCAATTTTGTGCTTTCTAGTTAAGTAAGACGATACATTGGATGACTTTTTAGAAGATCTGACTTTGACAAAATGTCAAAATAAAAGTAGCAGCATCGCGTTGCTAAGAAGTGTTTCAATGTACTGGAAGAGAGGTGAAATTCTATAGCAAATTATCAGATGTTTACATTCTGAATTTTTTATCGGGGATAATACCACGAGTGCTTAAAAATTTCCGATAATTTTTCACGAATGCGTGTTTTCTTATAATTTCCCGTGTCCGAAGGACGAGGGATATTTGTAGAGAAAACACGCATGAGTGGAAAATTATCTGGTTAATTTTTAAGCACGAATGGTATTTAGGAGGAATATTCCACGAATCAAATACAGGGAAACTAAGCTTTATTAACTGAATATTAAACACATACCTATTTCAAGTTCAGAAATTTGAAAATTGAACACAAATTGAATACTAATATACTAATAAAATTAGTTGTCTAAATATTGAAAAGTACTTAATATATATCTAAATATTCAATTTTAATTATTGATTGTATAATAAAAGGTACAGTTTTGATAATTATTAACCAGATTGTTGTTTTGCGACGACGTAGAAGATGCCGTCAGACCACTACTTGTACTTGTGCTGGGTGATGCTATGGGGCTGGATGCACGTGATGTTGAGGTGATTCTTTTCCAGGTTCCCTCATTTTTTCAATAATTTTTTTGTGGTGATCTGAATCCATTTGCAAATAACTTGATAGGGATTTCGCATTCGAATGACCTGTAATTTTTATCAAGTTTTGCTCCGACACTCTGCTTTTGGCCAGCTTGGACACGGCAGTAGATCTGAGGGAATGGTTGCTAATTTTTTTTGTGGTATTGGGGCCTGATTTCTGTGCTTGTTTTTTTGTCCAAGTTGAAATCTCGTTTTCTCCTACTGGGCTGTTTTTGAACCATTTTCCGGAAATTTACCAATGGGGGTTTGGCGTCAAAAATAGTCGAGTGTTGGAGATACTTTTCCTTTTATCTTGTAATTCTTTATAAATTCTTACTGGGCAAAAGCTGGGATTTCTCTCGTTTCTCACCAACCACTTCGAATCGGCGAGTTTTCGGCCACCACCTTGATATGTTTTAGAAAAAACAGGGTTGTATTGAATTCTACCTGTTTTTCCTCCGAAGTTGTCAGTTTCTTCTTTAAAGACAGTTGTTTCGGCTCTTGCACCTTCTCCTCCTCTCCAGGCTTATTCATAGGACAACAGAAAAAAACACCCTCTTTTGTAAAGCCTCTGGAGTTGATTCATCACAAGCTTCGATTAGATTCTTTAATTCATTGTATGTTAAAAAAAACGGCCGATTCTCTGCGTTTGCCTTCGATACCTTGCAAATGTCTCCTTTTGGCATTTTTTGCGTCTCGGGCCGATTTGAAGTCGATCTGCTCGAAGGGATTTATTTTAATTTTGTATTCATTGAAATACCTTTCCATCAATAATTTCGCCGTCACATTCCAAATAATTTTTACCGTGCCTTCTTTATATTCCTCCCCGTTCATTTTTCGCATATTGTAGGAACAGCTTTTCAAAATCATTGCTAGTTGGGATACTGGAGTATCTTGGTCAAACGTATAGTTTTTTTCATCGCAGAATGAAATAAACTGTCTCCAGATGCTCTTCTTGGATTTAACGGTGTTTCTTGGTTCGCTTCCAATTATATTTTCATCAATTTCCTCTTCTTGAACTAGCCCAAAGCGATTATTCATATTGACAACTTTTCAAAAATGTTTGAAAGATAGTTAAAAAAAATCAGTTTCTAGGGACTCTAGCGTCTCTCAAAAGTCTTACGGGAAAATTTGTACATGAGTGGAATATTCAAAATAATAAAAATCAGAAATGTTCAAAACGAGTTTCAATTAGAGTATTACCAAATACAGAATGGACAATATTTTGAGCATTTAGTAAAAACAAATATTAGTTAAATAGATTTTTAAATAAAAACACAATTTTTGAATTATCTTGGAAATGGCAAGGAATAAAAATTTTAAATTATGTGTAACTTATTAAGCCGTTTAAAAACATTCATCAAAAAAACATAGTTGCTATTTAAAAAAGTATCGATGACGTCATATCTCTAATTATGGACACTCTATATATATTTTTTTTTCTATAAAAAAAACCGCAACTGAAAATATTAATTGAAGTGTTCGAGCGTTTTTTCAAAAAAGAAAGGATATAATGAATTTATTCCAAGTTACAGACTCGCACTGTATATATAATGTTAACAAGTTAATCGGTCAAGTAGTTTTTAGCTATGTCGCGAGTGACAGGCCGACAGACAAACCGACGGAAATGGTAAAGTAAAATAAAAAGATGGGAACCTGGGAGGCTTCAGGTTTTTTTTTTCACGATTAGAATACTTTGTTTCTTTCATATTTCTCATAAGTTTCTCATAAGTTTCTCATGTACGGCAATTAAAAGCACCATTTATTCAAATTATATAAAGCATAATATCAATTATCGAGTTTGATATCTTTTTGGAAAAAATTAATTTAACGTATATGTGAAATTAATCAAAAACCTTAATTAGTAAAAAAACAACCCATCTCAAGAAATTTGGCATTAATATCATTATTACTAACGTAATGTATTATTATTAATAATAGTAGGTTCAGTATATCATAATCGTAGGTCCACAAACTGGTTTTTAAAGAGCACTAGCCAAAGCATGTATTAATACCAGCACACAGCCATGGTATATGGGTATAACGCAGGACAGTATCCACAACAATATTTTCGTTTTCTTACCACTAAAATTTGAAAAAATGTTTTGTAAGAATTTCTATATTAGTTTCGCCGAATATAAAAGTTTGCTTGCTCAAATATAACCGGGCTTAGGTCCTACACCAAAAAGAGCTAGATATTTGTCGCACATTTAAGGTTTTCACTTTCGCGTCGTTATTTTGTTACCCGTAGTAACGAAAAAATATAAGTAAAATATCACACTTTTAGTTTATTTATTCAAATTAAAATTCATTATATTACTTTAAAACTAGAGTACACATATAAAATTCTTAAATTAAATACATCGCTGTTAGAATATAATTGCGATGTTAGGTATAAACGAGGCTTGTGTTGCAATATTTTAAGCGCAGTGTTTTGACAAACTTGTAATATATTTAGCACATTATTATATGCCCCTCACCAAACAATAACACAGTATTTAAGTATTGCTAAAAATAAAATTTTATAAAATCTTGCAAATGTATTCCCATTTCACCCAATGAAACAAAAAGGGATGGAGAGCCCACAAGGTTGCATAAAATTGCGATATTCCTCTCTAAAACGTAATCTAGTTTCGTGTTTTAAATTCCACTGCCTATCCTTGAACTACGCATTAAAATATTACTAAGGGAATACTGAATAGACTTTAATCGCGAAACTGATAACAACTCGTCAATATATTAAAAATCTAATTATAATCAAGGATTTTGAGCGAATCCGGCTGAATTCAATCCTGTACCTTAACGTTTCCGAGACAGATAACCATGAAACCGTGGCACATATTTTCGAGTCGGCCGTAGATGATTAATTGTTTTAAAAGGGGCGTGATTGGTGATTGACAGCGCGATTGCAGCGCGGCGGGTGGCCGTCACACGGACTAGGTTGGACTTTTTCGATTTTGTTATAAAAATGAAAAATAACGCCATAAAACTTGTTATTTTTGCACAAAAAGAAATAAAATTACATTGAATTTAGTTGTTTAATTTATTGTTTGTCACAGTTGAAACAATTGCCATAAAGCGCATTTTGCATGATAGTGATGATCAAGACAGACTTCTCGTTTACCAAAAAGATAATGTTTAAACTGAAATAGCTCGAAAACAGCTGAACTAAATATAAACAAACTATTTATTTTTGAAATCAGGATGAAAATACCTTTCATTCCAGCTAATAATATACAGGGTGTTCTATTTGGAAAATATATATTTTATATAATTTTTTTTAACTTTCGAAAGTTATTTTTTTTTAAATCTGAAATATCCAAATAGTAATAGACAAGAAACCCTACAATTTTTGCTCTTAAAGTTTTTTTCTAAACCCTATAATTACGGCTGTAGGTGGATGTCAAAATATAATGAATCACCCTTTACACACATTAGGCCCTCCAGAACTCAAAATCTATTGTCATCTGCTATCAACTTTCAAAATACAACAAACTGTTCATTTTCTATAAACATTGTAAATAATAAATATTATAGTTGTTTATATTCTGTCATTTCTGCTTGTTATTTAAAATTAAAAACTACATTATTAAAATGGCAGATTTCCTAATTAAAATGTTACTTAAAAAGATTGTTTTATGGCTAATTTTTCCTCCAGAATTTAATTTTGGATCAGCCTAGTATAGTAACTTTTTTGATTTTTATTAAATATGCACTTATTGTACAGGGTAATTTTTTATATTATCCCACCCCTTATAACATTTTCAAATTTATGTATGATTATTTAGTTTATAGTAACACTAAGACAATTACAAAATTTGGCTGGTTATATAGTTACTGATTTTCACACAGTGTTCTATCACCATCCTTTCGAATAACTCCACGAGTTGGATTTTTCCAAATTTACATATCATACACTTTATAAAAGAAAGCTAATAGAATCTTTATTAATAGGGTGATACTATCGAAGGTGACATAGTTTGAATATATAATCAGTTTTAGTTACTAAGACACTGGCCTTCTTTATTAATGAAAATAACAATTTTTTCATTTATAATAAAATTTCTGTTTTTTTGGTTTCTTCTTTCAGTCCATTTCACTCACTTGAATTATGATGAACATATTTACTCTCTTCTTTCTTGTAAATATCAATTTGACACTTTGAGAACACTTGAACTATTAGAAAGTTTCAGTTTACATAACTTTTTGTTTTCATCTATCCAAGCTGCTTTTCTTTATGTTTGCTTGGTATGGAATGTTAAACAGACATTTTGCTGATGGTTTTTCATTATTTTAAGCCCATTAGTAATCTGAAACAAAATTGAACATTATAACTTTGCAGTTAAATATAACCTTTAAAATATCAAGACTTTTATTTAAATTACATCTTACATACCTCAATATGTTTTATCCATAATTCATTGCATTACATTTTGTAAAGTATTTTCAACTTCTCTAAATTAAAACAAAAGAATTTGGTTTTTGTTTACAGATATTCGGAATTTGCCTGCCTTTTTTTCTGTCACTATGGTTTCATTGGTTTCTTATTTTTCGGCATCCAGCCAGCTTTGACAGTGTCTGATTTTTCATTTAAGTTGTAATTTTGGTTCTGCTCAGGAGCAATTCGTCAGCTGTATTCGGGGACACCGAATGTTACCGGGTTCTTACTCCCTTCTGCTAGTGGCGCCAGCAGTGGACTCCACTGTAATTATTATTTTATTTTATGGCATTAGGTTGGCATAAGTCTGAAGTGAGGAAGAATGATGTAGGGGAATGTCATACTTCTTCGAATTTTCTGGAGCTGATTTTCTCGCCCCTTTCTATTGGCTCTCCTTAGAGATGCAACATGTGTCCGGCTTTGTAAAAGTGCCTTAATGGACCAATTTTTTAAAGTACTGAAAGTATGTCATGAGTAATTTCTTTTTAAAGTGCAGTGCTGTTGAAAGCCTAAGGCCTATTTATGGACATCATCTGGCCCTAAATTTTGGTCCCGTTTTGTTTGGTTCCGCATTTGATCAACCACGTGAATGACGTCCTGATTTTGTTTTGGCTGTCGGTCCTTGAAAAGCCTTTCTAGATGTCTGGATGTCTGGAAATTCCCTTTGTTGGTGACCGTTGATGTCGAAGGAGCCCTCTAGATGACTAGAGGGTTTCAGGTTAAGAATTCAAGATACGGTTTTGGGATATAATTACAAGTTTATGGTGTAATTTTTGGGGTACATAAACAAAGAGTTCTACAATGGTTTTTGAGTTCCTTCCTGTAAGAGTACGAGGAATTAATTCTTAATTTTTTATATTTATAAATTTTATATAAGGTAGCAGAAAGGAAGTAAGTAACCTATTTTTCGTAAAACAGCCTTGGCGAAATACTTTATACTTTTATAACTTTTTCCTTGCGGCAGTGTGGTAAAAGAAAACTCATGAATTTTTGATTCCCTGTGCGCTATTTAATTTAATTTTCATGATGATATAATGGTAATAACATTCTATCACATTTCACATATTTGATATATTTTATATATATTTTACATTTTCTTGATTTATTTTTTTTATATCTTAATGTCAATTGAATTTATGAATGTAAGCTAAATTTCACATGTCAAAAATTATTTTATAAAACAACTCTTAAAAAAAACAAAAGTCAAGGTGATCATTAAAATTTGACAGTCGGCTCTTATATAGTGTTTTACTGAAAAGCCCTCCAAATCCTTATTTTGCCTGCATTTAAATATCAATATAGATTTCTTCCTAATTGAGTCACAGTCAATTAGGTGGCGCCCATTTTAATTTGGAAAGGTGTACCTGAGAACTTGCAACCTACAGCTCTCCGAAAAGATGACTGGCTGCCGTTCGCATGTATTGGTAAGTTCATAAGGACTTTACGCCATAATGTGACTTAAAAAGATTGTTTTATGGCTAATTTTTCCTCCAGAATTTAATTTTTGATCAGCCTAGTATAGTAACTTTTTTGAATTTTATTAAATATGCACTTATTGTACAGGGTCATTTTTTATATTGTCCCACCCCTTTTAACTTTTTTGTGCCACTAGCTAGAAAAAAGATGTAAATACGGAAGTTGTAAAAGGAATACCCTGTATATTTCTCCCCAGGACGAGAGATCTTTGTTCTCCGATTACAAAATTATATAATTTGTCTGCATTTACTTTAGCCATTTCCGAGCTATTTATCTTTAAAAAAAATCAGTGTTTTAACTACAATTTTTATTATTATTACAAATTCTAACTATATGTTTAATAATAAAAAACTTAACTCAACTTAACTTAAAAATTGAATTTTTCTGGTTAAGGTCGTTTATGTAATATAAAATTAACGCAATATTGGCGCTTCTCTGAGGATACACTTCGTTTTTTAAATAACCCTACAAAAACGAATCTAAAGTAGTAATATCTGGGTTGTTCGGTGGCCACTGGATGGTTCCCTGCTAACCGTTCCATATTTCGTATCTATTATTAAAAAAAATTAAGGCATAACATTGTGGGGTGGGGGGCACCATCTTGGTGCCATATTTTTTAAGCATAACGGCGAATTGGAAGCATTTTCCAGAGAATTTCTATATCCTGATTTAAAAAATACAAATATCTTTCGCGAGATAAGGAACATAAAAAAATAGGTTTAGTAATTTGACCGCACAGTATGCCACACCACACAATCTTCTTCCCTGAAACTTTATTTCCGTCGATTCTCGTGGGTTTTCAGTGGCCCAAAAATATCCGTATTGAATATACCCGCAGTGGTAAAAGCGCATTTTCAGTCCATAATATTTTATTAAAAAAATATCGAAAATGTGTTCCGTCACAACATATTTTCACAAAACCTCATTCGCGCAGTTTTATGGGCGTCTTGGTTTAGTAATTAATTAGGTTTTAATTAATATTAGTTACCTTGGAAAAACAACAAAATATCTAATTCAAATTAAATCTAAACAACTACGGCAATTCGCTTTTTCCTGTGAGTTGGCCTTCGTTGCCTAAACTCTATGTTACTAAAAGTTTTTCGTTCGAGAACTTCTCTATTAGAAAAACAGGAAAGATGTGTTCCTGAAGATCATTAAGTTTTTCCATAATTTGATTTCTTAAAAGGTTTAAAAATGTTTTTGTTTTGTCTATTCAAATAGTGCTAAAATTTAATTTGCTTTTACCAAACATTTATTTGTCTCAGAATGAGTGGGTGAAAAAGTAAGTGAAGTGCAAATGAAGCGAGAAAATATCGCAATAACTTTTTTTCCAGAATTTTTTTATATGTGGAGGGGGTAGAATACTTTTTAACACCTTACCTAAATTTTTTATACTAAATCAATTCCTAGCTATAGCTTCAAATTTATTTATAACATCCTCATAAAATGGATGAGTTGCCCTAATCTCCTCCAGAAATTTCTTTTGAACTAAAATATTGCCTAGAGAAGTAAGTCTTTATTGAGATATTGTATTTCTTAAATAAGTTTTTACACATTTGAAGCAAGAAAAACTTCTTTCCACTGAAGCACTTGTCGATGGTATTGTCAAAATAAGGGACAACAATTTATATGCTTCGGTAAAAATAGATTTATTTTTATTAATTTTTTTCACTTGCTCTTGCAGCGATATATTCCAATTACTATCATTGGCAAAAATAAGACCAAGCTCATTTTCAAGTCGTCGACTTTTTGAAAATATTTCCCCATATAACTATAACAAATGTTCAACGGGCCAGTTGGAAAATTTAAAATATATTCGGAAAATTTAGCAGAACCTGCCAAACATGAAGATGTAAGTTTTTCACAGTCTTGAAATCTTAGTGTCATTTCCATTAAAATATAGTCCAAAATTTCATAAAAAAGGGTTCTATACTTAGCCCTAATTTCTTCAGGTGAAAGCTTAGCAAGCTCACGTTTGCAATGATTTATTTCTGTCATAGAATTTGCTTTATCAAACATGGTATTAAAAAAATGTTTATTTATTTTTTTACACAGCGCCTCACGACAGCGTTTTATATTGGATATGCAAAAATGAATGTCAAGCGATTTTTTTTGAAAAACGTCAAATAGTATGTCCCTGATTGAGAAAATGTTATTAAACACTAATGCCAGAAACGTGAATTCAAAATCGTTCATCTCACCTAAAAATCCGTTCGCAAGGCGGATTGATTTTTCATCAGATTTGTCACAGTTTGTAATAAATTCAAAGACGTCTTTTAATTTATTCCAGTCTTGAACAATCATATTTACTAACTTCGAATTTGAAGTTGTAACAACACCATAAATAAATATAACACAAAACAGTCAAGTTAACTGCAAAGGAACTCACCGGTTGCAGCGAAATCCGCGAAAATAAAAGTAAACAACCACCGTAAACTGAACGACACGTGGGTGTAGTGTACTGCGCCTGCAATTCACCGAGAGCGTTGTATGGCGCTGGGCTCGACGTCATGGAGTACGCCTTGTCATGGCAACATAGTAGGGAAATCGTAAACTAAACATAGCACCTCCAGCAAAGTCAAAGCGGTTTGCGCCACTGTTATAGTTGTTATAATAAAGTTCAATTGAAAGTTTTAAAAAGACATGCCGCCAACGGTCAAGTAAAAACTAAAATTTTAAGAGATATATAATAAATATAGTTAGATGTTTGCTTGTTTATTTTTCCTGGTGAAGCAGCACTTCACCTACTTCACCTGAATAGCCGCCACCGCTCAGAATAGTCTGGTCTGACAATCAGCTTCATTTAAAAATTGAACTAGAAGAAACTTACATCGGGATATTTTGGTTTCTTTTAATACTCGATGTATGCTGGTCATGGAAAAATTCAAATTCCTTTGTGCATAAAGAGTTGGTAGGATATTCAATGAAATACAATACAATGAAATAAAAGGAAACGTTTTTAAAGTCTAATTTAAATTTAAATGGTTTCAATAAAACAACAACCACCAAAAACACAAATAAATTGAAAAACTGTGAAATTTAAAACAAATGGTCGAACACGGTGTACGTACTTATCTACAAAGCATAAACTTCTGCAAAAACGATCATGAAGGCCGAATATTTTAAACAATTCTTAATAATCAACTTAATTGCTTTATCTATCTAACTCCTGGATCGAATTTTTTGGGCGATGATTTTTTTCCACATACTCAAGCGGCAATTTTTCGAATAAAAAAAATTAAGAGATCACCTTGAAATTCAAGTGGTAGCTGGCTGGGAAATGACCGCTCGAAAAACATCGTTATCAGCCGAATAACACATTTTGAAATAGGCGCACAAACACGAGTAGACAAATTTCAACTCTCCTCATCCCAAATTAAACAAACTCAAAAAGATAATAAGATTAGAACGTTCACGTTTCATTTTATTTATCAAGTGCAAATAAAATCAACATACGCTCTTTATTTGCTTTTGTCAATTACACAGAAGGGCTTAGCCGATTTTAGGTTTTCAATTTTCTGGTAATTTCTTGTTTTTACTTACTTAAATGTATTAGAATAGTGAAAAAATCACCCTCTGGTATTTTTACTTCCCTCCTAAAAGGGAAGTATTGTAATAGTGAAAAAATCAGCCTCCGAGATTTTTTCAAATCTTTACATTTCAGGGTTCCTAGATGACAAAAAACATGATTCGTCGATTCCGTCAGTCTGTCGGGCTGTCTGTTCGCAGCATAGTTAAAAAACTACTTACCCGACTTACTTCAAATTTTGGTTAAGAATTAGAGGTCATATGAGCATGACCTGGTAACATTTTGATAAAAATCCAATATGGTAAACCAAAATGGCGTCTAGTGAAATGTTAAAAAAATTATCACTAAAAAAGTGCTTATCCGATTTATCTGAAATTTTGCATAAATATCAAGTATTATGTATGAAACAGCTGGTAAAATTTTGGTACGAATCCAAAATGGCGGTTTGATAAAATATTTAACAATTCTGCCTGGAAAAACTGACTGATTTCAAATTGTGTGCTATTACAAATTGTAGTATAGAGATGAACTAGTAACACTGTAGTGCTAAATCAAAAAGGGGGAACAAAATGGCGGCCAGATAAAATTTTTGTAATCTGAAAAAATCACCCTCTCAAGTTTTACATATCTTCGCGTTTTAGCGTCCCTAGATGCCAAAAAATATGTTTTATCAAATCCGCCGGTCCGTCTGTCGGTTTGTCTGTCAGTTCACGGCATAGCTTAAAAACTACTCATCAGATTGAGTTCAAATTTTAGTCAAACATTAAGGGTCATATGGGAATGATTTTGGTAAAAATCCAATATGCCGGAGAGACGGCGGCGTGGTGAAACGTTAAAAAAATATTACTAAAAAAACTATCCAATTTACCTGAAATTTTGAACAAAAATTAAGTGATACATAAGAATGAACTGGTAACATTTTGGTATAAATATAAGATAGCAAAACAAAATTAGATTAATTTCGAATTTTGTGCAAGCATTAAATGTGATACAGAGATAAATTGGTATAAAGTTGTATTACGAATTCAAGATAGCGGAACAAAATGGCGGCCAAATAAAATGTTTAAAAAATGAACGTAAAAAATCTTATTCAATTGATTTTAAATTTTGGATCAAAATACAAGAGTTCTAATCACACTACACCACAACCTGTTACGTTCTGGACGCGCGTTTCACTAACCAAGTTAGCATCATCAGCAC
The DNA here is from genome assembly GCA_030620095.1 of Kuschelorhynchus macadamiae. Classification (NCBI taxonomy): domain Eukaryota; kingdom Metazoa; phylum Arthropoda; class Insecta; order Coleoptera; family Curculionidae; genus Kuschelorhynchus; species Kuschelorhynchus macadamiae. Next base: position 1,264,942 of record JAUTXW010000406.1, on the reverse strand, counting down.
ATGATATAAAGTGTTTATATCATCTGCTGATGATGCTAACTTGGTTAGCGAAAAGCGTGTCCAGAACGTAACAAGTTGTGGTGTAGTGTGGTTAGAAATCTTGTATTTTGATCTATCTTCCACCACAGGTTCCAGTGTTAGGACTTTAAATTTTGGAGCAAAATTAGGTATCATATAATGATTTTACAGGTATAGTCAAAAGCAGTGTTATCGTGCGGGTCATACGATTTTTCAATTTTTAAAAAAGTTTGCACTTTTTAAGTTTGTTCTTCTTTTATTACGTGCAATTATATCCTCCGCATAAAATCCGGAAGATGAATTAGATAGACCTATGATATTTTCATATGAAAAAAGAGGATAAACATATAAATACCAGCAGTTGCAAAAATCTTTGAGCGATGTCACTTCAAAGTCAGATTGGCAAGTCAGTGACAAAATGAGTAATAGAAAACAATTTTCGGGTTTTTTGCATCCACAAGCGCAAAAAATGGTATTAAATCTAACAAAATATTACGAAAATGAAAATCCACCGGCCATTATCTAGGAGACAGTAGCAAAAGCTCTGGGAATCGGTATAAGGACTGTGCAGAAAATTGTGCATGAAAAGCATAATTTACTACTGAAGAAGAATGTACACGAAAAAATCCCAAGACAGAAGACTTAAGTGACAATGTAAAAATGGATGTTCGTAATGTAATTTACGATTTATACACATCAAAAATTAATATAACCCTTCAAGTTTTAAAAGAAGCTTTAAAAAATCGAGGCATATTGGAAATTGGACTAAAATCGTCAAAATTAGTAAAAATGTTGGGTTTTCGATATAAAAAGGACTGTGATCGAAGATTTGTATGCGAGTTGCCACATATAGCAAGTCAGCGTATCCAGTTTTTAAAGAAATACACGGAAAATGTTAATTCAAAATTTAGAAAAGTGGTATTTTTAGCCGAGACTTGGATATTTTCTAATGGAAGTGGTTCGAAATCTTGGCAGGACAAGTCTGTAAAAAGTGTCAAGAGAAGAAAGGAATGTGAGATGGGAAAACGGTTCATAATTTTGCATGCAGGTTCTTCAACAGGATTTCTCCCAGGTGCAAGTTTACTGTTTTCTTCAGCATCCAAAATTATGGACTACCACAATAGTATAAACTGTGAACTGTTTGAAAAGTGGTTAAAAGAACTACTGATTTCAAATGTAGATGCTCCATCTTTAATCATTCTGGACAATGCATCTTATCATTCAAGAATCTTAAATAAACAACCTACTTCATCCTGGAAGAAAAGTGATATCTACGAATGGCTAATAAAACAAAATCCTTTACCCAATATGCTGAAATTAGAACTTCTTTGAATGGCAAAATCTATTAAAATACCAACAATATATGCCGTAGATGAAATATTACGGGAAAATGGACATGAGGTTTTACGACTGCCGCCATACCATTGCCAGTTTAACGCAATAGAATTAATATGGGCTGGGGCAAAATCATATTACGAAAAACACGTGAACGATGGTCTTACATCAGATGAAGTGCAAATTGTTTGGCAAGATTAATTAAATTATATTACGCCGGAGTACTGGAAGAAATCTGTGGAACATACGCAGAAATTAATATGGGATTGGTGGAATCGAGAACGAGTTCTAGATGACGAAATCGCACCAATGATCAGTGCCCCATTTGAGGACGACTCAGAAGATGAGGACTTTTTAAGTGATGATGATATTTTTTATTCTATAATATTAAAAAGTTTTTGAAGGATTATAATAGTCTTTGACGTGTATAAATCATAAATTGCATTATGAATATCAATTTTTGCATTGTAACTTAAGTCCTTTGCCTTTAGATTTTTTCGTGTACATTTCTTAATCTTCTTCGGAAGTACATTATGTCTTTTTTTTCATGCACAAGTTTCTGTACATTACTTATACGGATTCTCAGAGCTTTTGCCACTGGCTCCTGGATATTAGCCAGTGGATTTTAATTTAAAAATTTTTTTATTAGATTTGACACCAATTTGTTGCTTACTTTTTTAGTACATTTTTAATTTAGTAGGCAATAAATAAATAATTATAGAAATACTTGTTGCAATTTTAAAGCTTAAATATATATACATATATATATATATATATATATATATATATATATATATATATATATATATATATATATGTATATATACATATATATATTTATATATATATATATATATATATATATATATATATATATATATATATATATATATATATATATATATATATATATATATATATATATATATATATATATATATATATATATATATATATATATATATATATATATATATAGCCCGTATTTTTCGCAAGAATGGCCCTTAATTTTAGACTGAAATTTGAAGAAATTGGATAAGTAGTTTTTTAGCTATGCCGCGAACAGACAGACTGACGGACAGACATACCTACAGACAGACGGAATTGAGAAAACATGTTTTCCGGCATCTAGGGACCCTTAAACGTAAAGATCTGAAAAAATCTCACGAGGGAAGTAATAATTAATTATCTTGTGTTTTTAACAAAAGTGTATAATATTTTTGCAAAATAATTTTTTTTTATCACAACACAAAAAAAGCAAGTTTTCTTTGCACAGGGGTGGCCCGTATTTAAATAAATGACACTGTATGAGTGGTTAGATTTTTAGGTCAAGCGGGGCTCATAATTTTTGGTGATTGATAAGAAAATCTCACTTTCATTAAGTGGCTGTATAAGCAGAACATATCCTGATTGTTCCACTGATTCGAACAGCTTTCCGACTTTATTAAGACGCTTGCCATTTTGTGTATTTTCTTTTTTAGTCCCTTGGCATTTAATATATAAAATAGTATTAAGTGGCTATCTTAATAATATTGCGTAATATAATAAAAAAAAACTATTTTCTTTCACCCTGTATATTTGTAAATAGCCCATCGAGATTTAATAGCTCGATAAAAGAATCACACAACATTTTGGTATTCACTGTTTTTTTGATTATGATTTGATTCATAATCTTGGTGACCTTTGGACCCGCACGATGACACCGCATTCGACTATACTATTTTTTCATTGCTGCCAAGTTTTTCGTAATTTCGACCAGTATGCGCAAGGTCATAAAACAGTTGGGTCCAACTTTTTGAAGAATGGTTCAAGAATTGTCTTTTACGAAACATTCTTCAGAAAAATGTTATAGTAATGGACAATAGCGGGAAATGAAGAACGTTATAAAAAAAGTGATATACATTGCTACTGCTCCTTCCCTACTATTATGTTTTTAATCCTATAGTTCAAATGTAGTATCTAAAAATATTTGTTATTTAGGTTTTTTTTTTCATTTGGTTAAATTAATATAAACATATCATACGAGTATGACACTCGTACGTACTTAAAATCCCATCCCTTACTACATTGCCTACCAATGGGATTGACCTAGGTAGTTTTATTACAGTTATAATTCAAAACCATTCGTCCTTATAAATTATCAGTGTGATTTACATTTGCTTTGTCGTCGGTTGTATTCAGAGGTCTCATATAGGCGCATTTTACGTTAAAAAAAATATCCATTCAAATTCAAGGAGCATAAATAGGATCGGATTAGTTCCATTGCCGCTTATATGGGTTCTTCGATCTCGTGTCCCTGTCTCCCGTCGTCAGGGCAGTAGGCACGCACCGTGTGACGTATACAATCGTAAACCGACCAATAAATTATCCGGATTGGACTTGGTTGATTGCGCGCCTGAAGCCTTCCCGGGAAAAAGAACGCGAACGCTTGACGATGCTAAACGCTGCTATGAAAAAATCTTTTGTCACTTCAAATGTGCGGAAAATGCCTCTCTCAAACATTCCAATTGCGTTGTACGGAAATTATATAAATAGCACGCTATCTCATATACACGGTGGGTCATAAAAACTTTCCATTGAAGTTTTACTTAGATTTTGTTGAATGGCTTGGTCGCTGTCCCGATTTAGCTCCACTCGACTTTATTTTATGTGCTCATTTAAAGTCAGAAATTTATTCCACAGAACCAAGTTCCTTAAAAGATTTTCGTCAGTAGATTATTCACGAATGCAGACAAATAACCTCACAACAAACTTCAAAATGTCCCCATCCTTAGATAGATGTATACCACAATCTCTTGAATGGTTGTTGCTTCCATTCGAGGGATGTGAAGTGACTCATTTAGTCACTTTAGTCCCACGATATATATATATATATATATATATATATATATATATATATATATATATATATATATATATATATATATATATATATATATATATATATATATATATATATATATATATATATATATATATATATATATATATATATATATATATATATATATATATATATATATATATATACAGGGTTATTCACGCAACCCGTTCATTAAAAGTTTTTGATGATGCCATTTAGATAAAAATTTCAAATTTTGGGAATAAGGTAAGATCAAGGGGTACTTCTTTTTTGAAATATTTTCAACTTCCTGTCAAACCGGAAGTTGGTATCAACTTGCTTATTTTAAATGGAACACCCTGTATTTTATGATATTTTTGGATTCTACGGAGAATTTTAATGCTATTTTATGTAGCATGTCCTATACCTAGGTTCAAGCGTTCTTAAGATACTTGACCTTGAACCAAGAATGAGCATTCGGGGTACCAAATTTTAAAATCTCATATTTTTGTAAGTTTTGAAGATATAATCTTCATATTTTGCACACGATCAGTAAATAATCTTAGGTTTCTATTTTTTTTATTGAATTTGTCTATTTTTATAGAGGGTGTCCTAAATTCAGCGGCAAACATTCACATTTTCAAAGCCGCTAAAGTCCGTTTTTTTAAATGGGACACCCTATAACTTTATGCACTATCAAATGTAGAATTTAATTTTCTATCGAACTGTATTAAGGTTCCATATACCTATTCGTAACCATTTTCGAAATAATCAGGTTTTTATTAAACTATCATATGTATTTGCTAAATGCTTACACCTTCCCGTAGTAAGCAATGGAAAAACAATTGTTGTGCTTTTCTATTCAACATGACAGCTGATTTGAAACTTTTAAATTAAAATAAAATAACACTCAAAAGCTGATATTCTCAATTTATTTTAAATTTGCGAAGAATGTTACAAAATATTGGAAGAGAACGTGCCATGTTTTTAATGAAAAACATCCTCATTTATCGCCAATGAACAAGAGAAAATTGAAGAGGATTGAAACGAAATTTTTTCGTTTCGGAAAAGTTAAAGTTATAAAAAATGTAATAAATTGTTTACATTATTTTTAACCATATCTACTAAGTTCGAGACTGTTCTAAACTTGTTTTAGTGAACTTAAAAATTATAACAATCTAACAATCAACAATAAATAAATAAAATAATAAAATTGAATTATAACAAATGTTCTATTTGCTGTCCGTTCATTTGAAGACACATTTCATTTCTTCTTTGTACAGTTGCTGTGGCCCGTTGAATTTGTCCGTTTTCTAATTCGGCAAAAGCTGTTCGTATCCTGTCCAGTAAATCTTGTTGGTTATTTACTGGGAAGCATAGACTTTTCCTTTGATAAATCCCCATAAATAAAAGTCTAGGGGTGTTAAATCAGGCGATCGCGCGGACCATCTCCAAAGGCCATTGGGACCAATCCAGCGATCTTCAAAAATTCGAGATAATTGGAGATAAACTGCAGCGGAATTATGTGCTGGTGCTCCATCTAATTGATACCAATAATTTTGCAGCTCACCAATAGGAATTTCTTCTATAAATTCAGAAACCGTCCCTCGTAGAATTTCCAAATACTTATCACTGTTTAAAATGTCTTCATAAATACAGTACCGCACCTGATCATTTAATACTATACCGAAAACATTGAAGCTAAACCACTCTTGAGAACGCGTTTCGCGTAAAGCGTGCGGATTTTCTGCTGCCCAGAAATGTTCGTTTCTTCTATTTGTTATTCCTTCTCTAGAAAATTTCGCTTTATCGGTCCAAAATATTTTTGAAAGGAATTGAGGGTTCTCTTGAATTTTCAAAAACATGAATTCGCAAAATTCTACTCGTCGGACGTCATCACCAGGTCTCAAGGCTTGCACGTTTTGGAAGGAATAAGGGTGCATATGATGTTCGCTCAAGATTCTTTGGACAGATGAAGAAGAAATTCCCAAATCGTTTTCTGCAAACGGTATTGAACTTTGCGGGTTTGCGTGGAAATAAGCTAATGTGTTTATTACGTTATCCTCGGCATTTGTCACTGGTTTCGGAACACTTTTTGTAACTTTAACCTTGCCAAAACGCAAAAAGTTCGTTTCAATTCTCTTGAATTTTGACTTGTTCATTGGCGGCAAATCAGGATGGCGTTCATTAAACACACGACACGTTCTCTCCAAAATTTTATAACATTCTCCATGAATATAAAATAGATTGAGAATATCAGTGTTTGAGTATTCTTCCATTTCGATTTAGAAGATTTAGTTTATCACTGACAGCTTTCGATAAATTACGCATACTAATCGTCTGTCATATTGGATATTGGATCTCAATTGTTTTTCCATGGCTCACCATTGGAACATGTAAACATTTAAGCAAATACATACGATATTTTTATAAAACCCAACTATTACGAATAGGTATAGGTAACCTTAATACAGTTCGATAGAAAATGAAATTCTACATTTGATAGTGCATAAAGTTATAGGGTGTCCCATTTAAAAAAACGGAATTTAGCGGCTTTGAAAATGTGAATGTTTGCCGCTGAATTTAGGACACCCTGTATAAAAGTAGACAAATTCAATAAAAAAAATAGAAACCTAAGATTATTTACCGATCGTCTGCAAAATATGAAGATTATATCTTCAAAACTTACAAAAATATGAGATTTTAAAATTTGGTACCCCGAAGGCTCATTTTCGGTTCAAGGTCAAATATCTTAAGAACGCTTGAACCTAGGTATAGGACATGCTACATAAAATAGCATTAAAATTCTTCGTAGAATCCAAAAATATCATAAAATGCAGGGTGTTCCATTTAAAAAAAGCAAGTTGATACCAACTTCCGGTTAAACCGGAAATGACAGGAAGTTGAAAATATTTCAAAAAAGAAGTACCTTACCTTAATCCCAAAATTTGAAATTTTTATCTAAATAGAATCATCAAAAACTTTTAATGAACGAGTTGCGTGAATAACCCTGTATATATATATATATATATATATATATATATATATATATATATATATATATATATATATATATATATATATATATATATATATATATATATATATGTGTGTTTTCATTCCGGGTGTACATCCGTTCACTACTGTCGTTCTGAAAAGAACATTATATATATATATATATATATATATATATATATATATATATATATATATGTATCATAATGTGGCAAATTATTGCAGGTAACAGATACAAACTTGATTAGTGTGCTTTGAAATAACGAAGTGTTTTTCGGCATCTAGGGACTCTGAAACGTAAAGATCTCAATTATGATTACAATACTTCACTTTTACGAGGGAAGTAAAAAGTCAAAACAGCACTAACCCGCTAATTTTTTATTTTAATTGATACTTTTCTGAGGTTTCTTATCAAATTAACTTTATCTTAGAGGGGGTGTCACTCACATTAAAAATCTTAAATGGAAAGGGGTGTCGAGTGATAAATCATCTTGAAGAGCTTTAAATTTATTTATGTACGTCCGGGAGTTAAGAAGCTCTTAACCCACGCATTATGCGTGAGTTAAGAGCTTCATTACCCCACTCCTTTTTATTACCGCACATATTTTCACTCATTCAAGGGCTTAGACATAAACTAAAATTATAACAATGTAAGATAAATAATGCTATGATAGTTGCTAATAGATAATTACTAAAATTTGAACATTTCTTGTAAAATAGTATAAAACAAGGATATACAAGGTAATAATTTATTGAAGAATTTTTAAAAAAATTCTTGTTACTATAAACAAAATATATCTGAAAAATTCATTTTACTCTAAAAAGATGCAAATTACTGGGCGATTCGAATAGAAAAGTATATACTGTTATATATGTCCGAGAACCTTATTGTGAACTGAATAATATAAATGAAAAATATACGGGGTGCCCCGTTTGAAAAATTATATAATTAATATAATTATAATTATGTGTTATATCTCAAAAACGACAGCTCACATAAAAAATGACTACGCCACTGGATTCTATGTGAAAAACTGTATCAGAGCCAGTTTTTACCTTTTTGATAAGTTAAATAACAACCGAAATACAAGGGGGCCCAAAAATGCAATATTATCAATTTCACACTGTATCTTAAAAATGAAGGGGGCTATGAAAATTTTGTTCTTTCGTTTCACAAAAAAGTAGCAACATGTCGGGAAAACCGTAACCCTCTATCTTCACTAATAATGGAGATACCCCACAAAAACAACGGAAAACGGGACATCCTGTACATATTAACACAAAGATATGTAAAAAGAGACATACAACGTTGTTAATTGGCGCACATTTTTTTTGGAATCGTTAGTGAATTTCCTAAAATTCAAATATAAAATTTTTATCCTAAAAAAATTATTTATTTCTAAGAATATAGTAATAATAATGGACTGGGTGATTAAATTCGTCAGTAACATAACTAATAAAATTCGTTGTAATATTTTTTACTTCAGCTCTGATGTGAGCTTGTAACTCATGTATGACGTATGGTTTATGATTTAAAAAACTTGATAAAACTACAATAAAAAAAAACCGACGGAACTAAACCAGGTGAATGGGAAGGTCATACTTATAAATGGGCCATGTGCTTAGTAAATAAACGTTATTACGTCCCATATTAGTGCATATTTAATATATTACGTTGTACATTTACTAATAGACCCGCGCAATCGGCCCGTTCGTAAAAAATCAGAGACACGCTCCATCGGGCGAACAGGGAGTGTCCGAGCGGAACATACCTGAACGCTTCCTCCGATGACGTCACGTGGTTTCCGGTAAAAAAATGTCGCGGGCGGCACTTTTGTACGTCAATATTTGGAGTGGAAATTTTTCTATGTCTGGCCCAAAGCGGATCATTGACTTGACTGAATTTGAACTTACAGATAAGAACTCGGATTATTAAACACCGTCAAAAGTAAAATCTGATTATGTCCTCGAAACGATATGTATACTCGTTTTAAAATATAAATTAAGAAAATATATTTTGTAAATTAATGTTTTTTAAACATTTTTAATTGCGTCAAAGACTCTTGAAAATACAAGGTTTACTGTCGAGTGTTTTAGAACAATACTAATTTTAATTGGACTACTTTGCTAGTAGTTATACGGTTTAATTATGTCCTGGTCCTAATCAATTAGACACAATAGGTACTCTTTTCCATTGAACCCAACTACGCATGCAAAGGAGAGTATTATGTTTAACAGTCATGTTTATATATACACTTAGTTCCAAAAAAGTGACGCACTTGATTTTTTGAAGTTCAGTGTCTTATATAATCTAAATCAGTTTATCGATTTTAAACAATTAAGAAATCATGGTTCTTGAGATTAGACCGTGTCAAAATGGAATCACTATCTGACGTTTCGCCTTCGATTGCTCGAGGCATCTTCAGCACCTCTATAGGGAGGAAATCAAAAGAATGCTAAAACTTTTGACGATCTCCGGAACAACAAGAAGAAGCTACTTTGCCAACTAGCCTTTCTCCTTAGATGCCGGGATGAAGACGTAGTACCAAAATCTCTACAGATGAAACCCCACATAACATCAAAAAGTGCAAGGAACATTTACAAACGAGCCAGTATGGCATTGGTAAGAGAAATGATAAAAGCTACTCGACGTGATTTGGATATAAAAGCTCGTAAGTTATTAAATATTCATTTAAAATTAACTTTTATACTTAAATATCGCATATTTAGAACTCTCGATGACATTACCAATGCGCAAGCGGAAAGGATACATCAGGCAGTTACCATTAAGCATCAGAAAAAGTTCGAAGGACTGCTGGACAGCTAAAGACCAATAAAACCTCCACAGCACACAGTTATAAATTTATCTTCAAAAATTCTGACTAAAGCAAAACATTCCGTCCTCTCTAAAGGTCAAAACTTCGCTATTACACCGAAGGACATACCCGTAGAAGACATAGTGTCATCTGTTAAAGCGACAATTAGAAGACTTGCAGCAGAAGAAGCTGACGCAATAAGGTATGAAACAGTGAAGATTATCAGAAATTCTAACCCGCCGAAGTCGAATCTATCAGCTGCGGAAAGAACGGCGATAAAAACATTAAACAACGATACAGACACTTTGGTCCTTCCAGCGCACAAGGGAAAATGCCACTGCCGTCATGGGCAAAACAGATTACGTGAAGAAAATACAACTACTTTTGGGAAACAGGTAACCAACCTTATAAACGCATCCTATCTACCAGCAGAGGAGAAGAAGATGTTAAGGCCAAGCAGCTCCAGGATCCCGCGGTTTTAGGACTACCTAAAATACACTAGGTTAATGTACCACTTCGACCTATAGTCAGTGCAATAGGATCTCCTACTTACAAAATTGGTAAATATCTTTCAAATATTCTTAATTATTTTACAGGAAAAACACATTCGTATATTAGAAACTCTACGCATTTTGTAGAAACACTAAAATCAATCCAATTAGAGCACAAAGATATATTAGTCAGTTTCGATGTAGAATGGAATACGAATGTGCATATAAATGATTCAATTTCCATAATATCAGACTTATTTCACCATAATAAAATAGACAATTCACTTTTAGATCTAATTGAAGCATGTATTACATCAACGTATTTTGTCTTTCAAGGAACTTTCTATGAGCAAACCTCAGGAGCAGCCATGGGATCTCCACTGTCACCGATGGTAGCCAATATTTTTATGGAAGCTTTTGAGGAGGAAGCTTTAGAATCGTCTCCACTAAAACCAAAATCATGGTTCAGATATGTAGACGACACTTTTGTAATATGGCCACATAGTTCAGAAAACCTCCATGGGTTTCTTGATCATCTGAATCAACAACATGCTAATATTAAATTTTCAATGGAAATTGAATCAGAAGGCACGATTCCCTTTCTAGATGTTCTTGTACAACGGAAAGGGGATGGTTCCTTGGGACACTCTGTATATAGAGAACCAAAGCATACGAACAGATACTTAAATGCAAATTCATCATCATCCAGCACAAAAGTAATCAGTTATTAATTAATTGGTTTATAGAGCCCTCGCGATTTGTGACCAAAATTCTTTACAATCGGAAACAAAGAAACTGACTCAAGCTTTAAGAGGGAATGGATATTGCACTGAGGATATTAGACGATCAATTAGAAAATATACTAATAAGGAATTACCGATAGGAAGTGTAGTTCTTCCATTTATACACGGAACCACAGACAAGTTTGCAAGGTTACTTCGCTGGTCCAACATTCGTACAATCTTCACACAAGAACATTGGACAATGTTTGCGATCGCCAAAGGACATTATTCCTTTCCAAACGGAAGGAGTATATGCAATTCCTTGTTCCTGTGGGGATGTCTATAGTGGAGAAACTGGACGATTTATATCGACTAGACTTAAGGAACATGAACGATGTATCAGAAAGAAACAAATTGTACAATCTGCTGTATCTGAACACCAACATTCTACTGGACATGTCATAAATGTAAAAGAAACCAAAGTTCTTGCACCGGTTTCGGGATTCTATAAACGCAAAATTAGAGAATCTATTGAAGTTTATAAGCATCCTAACAATTTTAATAGAGATACGGGCTTCAGTCTTCATCATGGAAACCGATGGTTACACCGAGTCACGCTCCGGTAAACACAGGTCGACTATAAATAGCCGGCCTGGGTCTCTCCGAACTCATTCAGTGTTCCGATCTCGTGAAGTAAAGATCCCTGAAGATGCCTCGTGCAATCGAAGGCGAAACGTCGGATAGTGATTCCATTTTGACACGGTCGAATGCCAAGCACCATGATTTCTTAATCGACCACAGCCGTGAAAGCCTTCGTTCTATGATTTTAAACAATTTTTTTTCATAGGTAGGTAATACCTTTGCCATTCAGCAAAAACGAACCAAATGAAAAAATGTATCAAAGATTCTTGGATAATAATGTAAAAACTAGAATTATGCTTTTTTGCTATTTTTTGACTTGCCCTGTATATTAGTTGAGGATTTGTATAGAAACTCTTTATACCCTATGTGAAAGACCATTTTTTTGTGAGCATTTTGTTTTTTATTCATAGATTTATCTCTATAATTGACCGAATTACAGCTTTTTTGCTGAAACCTTACCAAGCTGCATAGTTTTTATGGAAAAACTTAGACAATATTTTTTTTAACTTAAAATAACAATAACTGGACAAGAATTTGAAAAATGTGCTTATAGTACCGAATATTGGCTTCTCTATAGCAACTCTGAAAGCTTGTAGCATACTCGAAATTATGTTTCTTATTTTTTCCATTGGTTGTACCGTTCTATTCTTTTGATGTTATATCTGCCAATTCTGCTAGGCTGTCCAGAGAACGCACCCTTCCTAATTTAATCCACTAATGTTTTACTGCATTCATATCAAGGCTTCTCGCTTATAATGTGACGATACCCGCAGTTTTGCACTATTACTAGAGTATATGACTGGGCATTATCCTTCCTCCAGAATATGCAGAACGATAATCAAGTATAACAATAATTTTAGACTTTAGACTACAATAGAACATTTGTGGGGTGAATTAAGAAGAAGGAGGCACTCGGTACTAAGCACATTCTTCAATTCCTTTTTTATCCAGTATTAGTTATTTTTATTTTATTAAAATATCACTTCTGGAAAATCAATTAGGTACCTTGACAAAATGCAAGGTTACAATAAAATGCTGTAATTCAGACATTTTCAAGACAAATTAATGAACATAATAACAAATTTGTCTTAGAAGAAAAGTCATCTAGAGTGCAAGAATTTTCTATACAAATGCTCGAATAATACATACAGGATAAGTCAAAAAACAGGAAAAAAGCAATGTTTAAGTTTTTCCATTAACATTCATGTAGCTTGGCAAAGTTTCAGCAAAAAAGCTGTAATTCGGTCAATTATAGAGATAAATCAATGAATAAAAAAAAATGCTTACAAAAAAAGGGTCTTTCATATATGGTGTAAAAAGTTTCTATACGAATCCTCACCTAACACACAAGGTAAGTCAAGAAATAGCAAAAAAGCATGCTTCGAGCTATTTCATTATTATCCAAGAATCTTTGAGAACATTGTCATTTGTTTCATTTCTGCTGAAAGACAAACATATTATCTACCTACGAAAAACAATTCTTCAAAATTGGTCCACTGGTTTAAAAGATATAAGACATTGAATTTGGGCCAAAAATCAAGTGCGTCACCTTTTTTGGAACTGAGTGTATGTATGTACGTTTATTTTGCTTTAAAAAATAATATGGCTAAAGCTGTGCTTTTTCATTTGTCATTGTCATTTTGTCCAACATAAAAAAGTGGGTGTTCCAAAAATAAGAAATTTATAAAATAAAAGTTAACCTTGAAAATGCAGAAGGTTAAACGGATTTTAATGTTATAAATTCGTAATAATTCCGTAAGTTTTACTGGTTATACATATGTTTAACAGAAATGTAGTGTCAAAGAACTTATAGACATGAAAAAATATTTTTTTCCACTACCTTATTAGAAAATATTATTTTTGTGCCCTGAAGGAGAGGGATAATTTGAACTAAAATTCTTCAGGGTGCTATAGTTAGTCTATTTTTCAAACATAAACGTATATTTCTATATAATATTAAAGGGGTGGGTTCAGCCCCTTGGCCACCCTGTCTGGGTTTTTAAAAATTTTTAAATTATGTAAAAAATAAAATATAATGCATATTATGTTCAAGCGTTTTCCGAATAACTAACGGTTTTTTAAATAAAACATATTGTAATATTTGAGAGATGGTTTTAACCTAAAATCCCAAAATATGTAAAAAAAAATAAATTAAAAAACACGCGTTCAAGCGTTTTTTCGAAAAACTAACCGGTTTTTAAATAAAAAAATATTGTATTATTCAAGTGGTAGTTTCACCCCTTTGAACACCCTGTATACATTTTTGAAATATCCTAAAAATATCTAAAAAATAAATTAAAAAACACGTGTTCAAGCGTTTTTCCGAAAAAGTGACCGTTTTTTAAATAAAAAATATTGTAATGTTTAAGGAGTGATTTCACCCCCTTGGAATTCTAGTTTTGACAAAGCCCTTCTCATCAAACTTCTACACCCTAAAATCAACCTGTGTGCCAAAATTCAGCCTTTTACCTCAAGCGGCTTGAGCTGGAGCCTGATGAGTGAGAGTCAACTAAGTCTTTTATATATTAGTATAGATAGCATGGGCGTCTTTAGACAAAAATTTACCTATCCTATGACAAATTGGCATACACCCAAAATTATCGTCCGCCAAATTTACTCTGCTGAAATATCGCCCGCCAGATTTATTTCGTCAAATTGTTAGAATACCCGTCATGGTTGGTACCAAATTAAAAAGCTTATCTAAATGACTCCAAATAAATATAAATATGAAGTTATTCCGCCTTTTTAAAGATGTATTACATCTCAACCTTTATTTTCAAAATTACCTTAAAATAGCTATTTATTTTAAATAAAAACTATCCTGAGTGGTCAAAAATTTCTGGCATGTCGCCATCTCTGAAAAAGTAGTTTTAGGGGGAAAATGACTGTGAAAAAAATATACAAAGTGCGATTAAAAATGTTGGAGTAAAATACTTTTTCGATTAAAGGCGAAATAAAAAAAATTAAAATTAAAAATTCTCTTAGTACCCTAACGATTTTTATATTGAAGTGTTCTAAAAAATGAAGAAATAAGTTTATTTTGGGCTGCTTACCACAAGTATTTTATGAATAGTAACTGCATTTTTTGTATAAAGCTGTAATGTTGAATTTTCAACAAAACTACTTACCCGATTGACTGAACGCTAGGTTTGTATTTAATCTTAGCATATTTTTTGCACACCCTGTATATTTCCTGCGTAGAACAGACCCTAAAGGTTATAAAATAATCAAGGCTTTCTAGCAAGACAACTTTTTACAGCTTAATATGTGAGAGAAACCTCTAATTTTTTTTTAAAACTCATATTTCAAAAAATTTAAAATTTTAAGAAACTTTGCAAATTGTTTTTTAAAATTTAACCAAAGATTAACCTGATCTTTAAAACAAATAAAATATTGGAAACTTTGCAATATTTTTACTTTTGATGAATATATGTACAGTGTAATGATATGTACACATATCAGGGGAAAAGTTATCTACTGACCCTACGGCTGTTGAGCCTTTCAAACATCGGCTTCTTAAGAAAATTGAAGAACTTAAACTTACGGCAGATCAAATTTACAATGCGGATGAAAGCGGCTGGAAAATGTTGCCGCAGAAAACCCTGGCTCATGCGGGAGAAAATTCAGCACCAGGAAGAAAACAATATAAAGAGCGAATTACATTTATGCCATGCTCTATTTCTACAGGTACTCACAAATTAAAATTGTTAGTTTTGGGAAAATCAAACAAGCCACGTTCATTTGGAAGCAGTACCATTCCAGTCATCTACAAGGGGTAAAATAGGACATGGGTAACGAGAGAAATCTTCACGGAGTGGTTTCATACGTCTTTTGTTCCTGCCGTGCGTCGAAAGATGAAGGAATTAAACTTGCCACCAAAAGTTGTTTTGATTTTGGATAATGCATCTGGTCATCCAGTAGAATTGGCAAGTGACAACTCCCAAATTTCTGTTATGTTTTTGCGGCCCAACCGCACTCCATTAATTCTGCCAATGGATCAACATGTAATTCAAGCAATTAAACTCCACTACAGAAAAAATCTTTTGAAAAAGATTGTTGAGACGTCGGGAAACATTTCAGAAGAGCTAAAAAAAATTACATTGAAAGATGTTGTGTTGGAATTAGCGCAGGCTTGGCAGCACGTAAAAACTGGTCTGATAAAAAGTTCTTGGCGGCAACTTTTGCCCTTCTGTATTTTAGATCAATGGGAAAATGAAGACTTAATTCCCATTTCTGCATTGGCCCAAACAAAAATATCAGAAACTACTGGAACTGAAATTAGTGACATAATAGCTCTTACAAAACAACTGCCAGAAGTTCCGACAGATGAAGAAATTCAAAAATGGGCACTTGGAGATGAGGATCCTGTGGAAATGATGAACGACAGTGATATCATAGAAAATTTGAACTCGGAAGAAGAGGAGAATGAAGAAGAAATTAGCAGTGGACGCTTGACTCACGGGGAAGCAGTCAATTATTTTGATAAATGCATAGCGTGGGCAAAGGAGAATGGAGAGGAGTCTTGCCACATACTCCTTTTAGAACAGATGCAGAACAGAACAAAGCAACTGGAAAGGAATACTCTCGTTCAAAAAAAAGATTACGTCATATTTCGTAAAAAAGTGAAATGTTCATTAATATACGAGTTTAAGTTTATTTTATTGTTTAAGTTTATTTTATTATACATTTTAGATCTGCACCTGAATAATTATAGTTAATTACACACTTTAGACTTCTCTTTTGTATTATTTGTCCCATATTCGATTATTCGAACAAAAGGGTTAACCGAACAATGGCTTGCAATAAATAGTTCGGATAATCGAGGTTGCACTGTTTATATTAAGTTATCAACAAATTGTTCTGAAAATTAGGCTGGAAATATTGTTCAGAAGTTTTGGAAAACCTGGATAAGTCAGAGAATTTCAGTGAAGTTTTACAGTACGAACTCTGTCAAAACCGTGTTGGTTTCTCTTAAATGTACTCCAAAACCACACCTATTGTCTTTTGGAGATTTCATTGAATTATTATTTAGTAATTAATTTATTCTTCATTTCAAATTTTAAGGAACCCGCGTTATCTGCACGCAACGAATAAGGCAACCGTAACATTGTAACACTTTTTAAATCCCATTAAAAAACTGTATTTAAAAGCTGACATTTATACCTGAAAGAGGCGGCCGAACACACCCAAGGAGGTTCATCTTTACGCTTTCATTTGCACCGAACTTCAATCACAACAAAACTGACAATCACTCTTCCGTTATTATACCTTCGGAAGGATTATTTGTAACGGTTCTTGACCCAAAAATTACTTTTGAGATAATCGTATTTCATTCTGGGCACGGCCTCGCCCCCGCTAAAAGAGACCTGAAATTGTAAATAGCAGGGCTGCCACCCAGGGAATCTTTTTTAAACATTTTAAGACACATTTTATGGCATGTGTATATCTTAGTTCAAAACACATGTTTGCATTTTTTTACCATATTTATTTATCCATAGAAAATTATTTGTGAATTTAATAAACACAGTTAAACATTAATTTTAGATTTAGCATATCTTAAAATTTTCAAAAACAAAATGTAACATAGTACTTCCCTATACATCGGGTGACCACAAACAACTTGGTAGGGTTGTTACTAGGGCCGGATTTGACAACAAGCAAAATAGGCGCTACCCTAGCGCCTCAACTTTTTGGGGGCCTCATGCTATGAATCGATATATTTTGTTTATACTATAGAAAAAGCTCAATACAATTTTATTAAAAAATATTAAAAAGTCATATTTATTTGCACAAAACTTTTAAGAACTTGCGCAAAAAACTTGATTTTTTGTTTAGTTATAGTCTGTTTCAGTAATGTATATAGTAATAAAATGGGGAATTTCGTCAAGTTTGGCTGAATTTTGGGATCGTCCATAGGCGTAGGTAAACTTTGTATATATAAATAATAATAAAGATCTTTTTAAATCCTATCCCATGATACATGCATACCAAATGAGATTTTATTACTGTATAGATTACATTTATTACTCAATGCTTACATAGGCTAGTACGTAATGGAGGCAGGTAATAAAATACGGATTATAAACACCTCTTAATTGTGTTTTTAACATGATAGTATTTGCTGTTACGCCATACTGTTAACAGTATTATAAGAATATTAGCATTTTATTAAAATGGCGACATTTTAACGAAAATATGTTCTAATAATTCTCCACTATAAGTGAGTGAAATAGTTATTTATACTATAAGGGATGTAAGTAACATTTTCTAGCCGAGGACGAGTTTGTGCCCGAGCGATAGCGAGGGCTGGCAAAAAAGTTCGAGACTGGTTAACGTACTTACATCCCATATAGTATATAACATTTTTCCCCCACCCTGTATTGTATGTTTACAAGAAAATGCTGGATATATTTTTGGATTTTCATTATCATTACATTCGATAGCATTCTCATTAAATTATGAAGGCAGCCGTGATCCGTTGCTAGAGCAACATAAGCAGTTTTTATTTTATCAACAACGTCAAGTTGACAATTCATAGCGAAAAGTTTGAAGAAGTCGAATTGTTTGATTCTGTCTGGACAAAATGGATGTTTCAGACATAGAAGAATCAGCGAATATTGCTTGTTTATCTCTACTACCGGAAAAGTCGAAAAAAGGTATGAAGCAGCATATAAATCCTTTAAGAATTGGTGCCAAAGCAAGACGGCTACTGCAGTCTCAGAAACCTTGTTTTTGGCGTATTTCCACGAAAAAAGTGCTATATTGAAGTCCCCATCACGCTTATTTGAAGTATTCGATGTTGAAGTCCACCCTTTTTATAGAGGAAAATATAGATATTTGGGGGGGAAGATGTGTATAAGTTCATGCTTGAAGCCACCGATGATATATACTTATTGATGAAGGTCGTAATGGTAATGGGAGTTGCTGGAGCGTGCCGTTCTAATGAACTCTGTGAAATGAAAATGGACAATGTTAAAATAAGTCAAGAAGGCATAATTGTGACCATTCCTGATTCCAAAAATGGAATGTCACGTACATTTACAGTGACAAAAAGTGACGACAGTCAGGTTTGTCAATTCATAATAATTAAAAAGTACATTGATACAAGATCCCACATAACGACTATTAATCCGCGCTTCTTTACATGATATCAAAATGGAAAGTACTTAAGTCAATTCCAAGTAAAATTGCGAAATTTCTAAAGTTTGAGAACTTTAAAATGTATACTGGACACTCTTTTAGAAGAACGTCGGCAACTTTATTAGCAAATACTGGAGTTGATGTATTAGCTATCATCATCAATTTTGGTGGATGGAAATCCGCTGCTATTGCGGAAAGTTACGTAGCTGAGAGCCTTAATAATAAAAAGGAAGTAGCGAATAAAATTTTATACAATAATACCCAGCCAGAAGTATCTTGTAGTGCTTCAACAGTGACAGAAACGTTGGTTAGAAATGAAGGATGTGTGGAGTCAGAAAATGTAATACACATCGAGAAGAAACGAGAAAACGTGTTTCCAAATTTTGTTAATAGTGTGAATAATTGTAATAATTGTACCATTAACATTCATTTCAATTATTATCACCGAATTTTTGTCCGGATTTTTGTAATATGTTGATGAAATCAAAAATTAAAGCTACTTATAATAATTTTAGATAATTATTTCCCTAGGGATGTAAGTTGACTTACATCCTGTCGCTATGGGCAATCAATACCTTGTTGAGTAACTTTCACTTACGTCTGTCAAAGCACTGTCAAAATAGGTTGCTTACAATACGGAAAGGGGGAAAAAGAAATTTTGGAAAATTCATCGGAGCAAAGATTGAAAAAGAAAGAAGGTAAGAGTTTATTTTTTATAGTGTTTTACTGTACAAGAAATTGTTGGACGATGTTCTCAAATGACAGGAATTGGAAAGTCCACCGTTTTTAAATTGTTGCGGGAGAGAAAGGTAGCAGGTCAAGTGGAACCTTCCAAGAAAATTCCAGGAAGACCAGCAAAAGTCATTGATGAAGACATCAAATGTGCAATTCGAAGGACAGTTCACTCTTTATTTTAAAAAAGAAATACACCCTCTAAATAAAATTTCGATGGAGCTTGAACGAGATGACAGTATTCCATTGATAACTAGAAAACTCTCCTGGACAATTTTAAAAAATATGGATTTTGCCTGGGAAAAGCACTTTTACTGGAAAGCGATGAAATTGTTTGCTTGTAATGAAAATACTTGAGTTATACTTCTCAGCAGCACCGCAGGGAGCAAGAGAAAATTTTTTATCTTGATGAGACGTGGATCAATGAAGGTTATATAGTACAAAAAATGTGGCAAGACAAAAATATAACCAGTGCCTGCCAGGCTCTCACCGAAGGCGTGTCAATGGGTGTTAAAGTGCCTTCGGGAAGATGGATTTCTGAAAAAAGTTTTGCTAACTTTTCAGTCACGCCGAATGGGAGATTACCATAAGGATATGAATTCGGATGTTTCCAAAGACTATTTTGGTATAATGATTCCGGCTGATTCGGTAGTGGTTATGGAAAACGCAAGCTATCATTCACGGCGCATAGAAAACACACCTTCTTCATCTTGGAGAAAACAAGAAATTATCGACTGGCTAACTACGAAAGTTCTTGGACACAGACTTGGACGAAGTCCGAGTTTGTTTACGCGAGGTCAAGAATAAGAAGTCCTGTGGGGAGGACGGAACCTCTGTGGAGGTATTTCTAAAGTTGCCTGACTGTGCTTTGGAGGCTTTGGCTGGAGCAATTAATCCTATTGAAAATCCGCATTGGTTATCCCACTACATAAAAGTGGGGAATTAAATGAACCTTCTAACTTTCGCCCTATTTCTCTGTTTTCTTCTTTGTCAAAAAAAGTTGTTAAGAAAAGAGTCTGCAGTTATTTTGAATCCTTTAATCTCATAACTTCAAATCAGTATGGCTTTCAAGCCTGTAAGGGGACTTACGATGCCATTTAAAATTTTCTTGATTCAGTTTACACTAATCTGACTCGCGGAGAGTCTGCAGCGGCAGTGTTCTGTGATCTGTTTAAAGCTTTTGACTGTGTGGATCATGAAATATTGCTGCTGAAGCTCTCATTGTATGGGTTTAGTGGTAATTCTTTGGATTGGTTTAGGTCATATCGTTCCGGACGCAGTTAATGTAGTTACTGCAGGTAAACGTTCTTCGCCTGGCAACATTTTATGTGGAGTCCCTCAGGGTTAAGTGCTTGAGAGTTCTGTCGCCTTATTTTGTTTAACTTAGAATTCTGTCGCTAGCTTCTTTATTTATTTTAGAAACGACTTCTTTAATGTTTATAAATCGCCAGAGCATTCAGGTTACTTCATGTCGTCGCAACACTCGCCAAGCATGCGATTTGCCTTTCCCCATACCAGAGAGTTTACTAAAATATCATTTATTTACGAGGGTAGAAAAATGTACCATCTGCTAGATTACATTAAGAACACAGACTCAATAAAAAAGTTTAGGAAATATTTGAAAAAGTTACTTCTTGGCAAACCTTATTATAATCTGGGTGAATTTTTTGCAGATATATTTGTATAAATTTTCTTATATATACATATATATATTTTTGTTTTGTAAATTCTATCTGTCAACACATTTTAGTTCATTTTAATTATTCGAGTGTACAGTGATTGTTTAAATATATTGTCTTTGTTTTTATATATATTTTTGTATGTTTTTTATTTACGGTGCTCTTAATACTTCGTAATAGTTTATATACCATTTTTAACCTGTTTGGCCAGCGGAGATTTTAAGTTAATTTTTGATTTTTGTAATCCTTATTTACCGTAGATATAGTTTTTACTCTAGATATAGTAGCTTTGTTTAGAAATACTACATGTATTTTTTAACAATGAAGAATTTTTGACTTTGACTATTTTTGTGAAATGTGAAACGAATTCTTGTAATACTTACGGTTGAACGGTATTTAAAATGATCATTTCTATTTTTTATGAACCTTGAACCTAGTTTTTTTATTTGATGAATGCGTTGAAAGTGTGTAAACTTTTAGTGCAAACGGTATAATAAACATATTAAGATTAGATATAGATATTTTTTTTCACGTCAATTTAAATTTAAATTAAATGCAACATATACTTATTATATGATTAATGAAAGTAAATAGGATGCTGTAAAAATTAATGAAGTAAAAACTACTACTTAAAATCTGCATATAATCGTATATCGTGTTTTCATTTTGTTTAATACAATATTTTATAAATGTGTACAAGGTGTCCCATTTTAGGTACTTTTGCGGGGTATCTCCGTTATTTTTATAGAGAGTTGCGGTTTTCGCGACAGTGTGCTACTTTTTCGTAAAATCAAAGATGGCCTTGGCATCCCATCTTAACTATCAGATAACCTATCGAAAATGTGAAAACTGTTTCTTATATAACTTTCCCGTAGAACTCAAGACCACCTTTGGAATTAGTATACAGGGTCAGGCCAAGAAGTTATAAAAAATTTTATAGTCTATAAATATACAGGGAACACCCTGTATATTTATAGACTATAAAATTTTTCTTTTTTCACCTTTTCAAAAATACATAATAGTATGCACTTTTTCTCAGAAACATTCAAATAAATGACAATTTTCTGAAATTAAATGCATAATTTAATAATAGGCCATGATTAACAACAATAAACAATTGAAAGTTACATATTGCTAACGAAGAATTGGATACCTTGCATATATGTATTTTCTTATGTAAAAATACCTATAGAGTTTTTTAATAACAGTAAGTTTGTAACAACAGTTTTATAGCATACAGAAACAATATAACAAATACAAAAAAATAATATTATTACAAAAAGTTTAAATTGACGACCATTTTCTCTAATGCAAAATTGGCACATTTTTGTAATTCTTTGAATAGCGTTAAAAAGAACCATTAATCTCATTCCCAGGTTTCGAAGGTCTAAATGAATTGCCTCTCGAAGTTCTGCTATGCCGTCATATCGTGTTTTATATACTTTATTTTGTATATAGCCCCATAAAAAAATCTAAAATTGAGAGATCTGGAGATCGTGGAGGCCATCTAACAGGTCCGTTGGTACCTACTCATTTCCGAGGAAAGTTATTATCAAGAAATCCCCTTAAGAACCTAGAGATGTGACTTGGGGCACCATCTTGCTGTAGGTAAACAGCATTATATTGGGCTAATGGAATATTTTCGAGCAGTTCTGGAATAACTTCCTCAAGGATTTCTAGGTATCTACTTGCTGTAAGACCTCCTTCAAAAATCCTATAAACTATATGTCTGCCAAAAATAAAACATGACACCCAACTCCAAAGCGTCCTTGATATGCCCATTCAAACATTAAATGCTGATTTTCACTATGACAGTTCCTGGAATTGTGACGATTAAAAATTCCCGCATTTAAAAAAAATGCATTCGTCTGACCAGACAACAAGTCTGCCAAATAAATCATTAGCATCGATTTGTTGTAAATGCCACTGGCAAAACAGTGCCCGGTGCTCGGCATCGCCAGGACGCAAATGTTGCACTATATTAAATTTGTATGGATTATTGAGTTCTACAGGAAAAGTTATATAAGAAACAGTTTTGACATTTCAATAATTTATCTGATAGTTGAGATACGATAGTACGAGATACTATAAAAATAACAGAGATAACCCGCAAAAGTACCCAAAATGGGACACCCTGTACAACGTTTATTACCATAACTGACTAGTATGAATCGACGTTTCTTATCTCCAAAATCACCGAGACGTGAGGAGGTAAATCAAAATCTCAATTTATATAAACAACTGAAAAGCGAACATTAAATTTATAATATACCTACCGATGTAAAGGTAGAATTTTTCGATGTAAGTATTAAATAATTTTATACATAATTATTGTAAATATCTCCAAGTAAAATGTAAAAATTCTTAGAAATATTATATTATAGCGCTTCCTAGAGATGTGAATAACTATCGACTAAATTAATAATATCGAATATCGAGGAATTACCACTTCGAATACATAATGAAATAGATATTCAAAGCTTTTCGAATACACGATTTTTCGAAAATTATCGCGTAGCAAGATTTTGTATTGATTTATAGAAAATCCTGGAAATTCCATTGAAACTGCCAGGAAGTATTTAGAAATATCAAGTAAAAAAATTGGTAAATTTCCTTTACCCAGAACTTCCCACGTTATAAATCTTTCCTTTTAATAGGAATAGTGAAGTGTGACCCAATTTGGTTCGGTACATAGTCGTTTAGTAACACATATATACTGCATTTAAAAACATTTTTATTCGTCGCTATTTCATTAGATCATATTGGATTCCTATCAATAATTCATCAGTTTCTACCTATGGCACACCTGATTTTTGGGCATACTTAATTTAAAATAAATTAGTAGTTTTGTATTAAAACACACCGCCATTTTGTTACGACATATTTCACATTTAATTTTTCTGCAAAATTTAAAGTCATTTTACCAGTTTTTATATATATATATATATATATATATATATATATATATATATATATATATTATATATATATATATATATATATATATATATCACACTCAATGCTTGCACCAAATTTGAAATTAATCTAATAAGTAGTGTGTTCGGTCAGATTTTTTAAATATATTAAAAGGCAGCAATTTTGTTTTGCTATCTTATATTCATACCAAAATTTTACCAGTTTATTCATATATAACACTCGATTTTTGGGCAAAATTTGAGGCAAATTAAATAATTAGTTTTTTCAGCAAAAATGTACGTTTTACTAGGACGGCATTTTATTCCGGCATATTGGATTTTTACCAAAATATTACCAGGTCATCCCCATATGATCCTTAATTTTTGACCGAAAGTCACTCTGAAAGGTAGTTTTTAAGCTATGCCGTGAAATGACAGACAGACAGACAGACCGACAGACGGACCGACGGAATTGATAAACTATTAGTTGGCGTCTAGGGACGCTAAAACGTGAAGATATGTAAAACCTGAGAAGATGATTTTTTTCACGATTACAAATGTTATGTTTAGCCGCCATT
This sequence comes from Kuschelorhynchus macadamiae, assembly GCA_030620095.1. Classification (NCBI taxonomy): domain Eukaryota; kingdom Metazoa; phylum Arthropoda; class Insecta; order Coleoptera; family Curculionidae; genus Kuschelorhynchus; species Kuschelorhynchus macadamiae. Next base: position 1,240,017 of record JAUTXW010000406.1, on the reverse strand, counting down.
TTGCCAATCTTGAATTAGTACTACAACAGCCATGCCAAATATGCGGCCCGCAGGCCGCCTGCGGCCCAAATCAGTTTTGAAAACAGCCAGATAATGCGGCCCGTGAACGAGTTGAAAACTGTTTTTGAAATCGCGCGCCGCTGCAACAACGATTGGTATAATACAATGTACAATTGTACATAGTGCCATCTATGTTTAGGAGGATGAACTACACATACTCAACCTAAAACCTAAAGCCAAACGTTATCTGGCTTGTTCCATAAAATTCTATCGCGCCAAAACACAGATGACGCTATCTGAACATTCTGGAAAGAACTCGAGAAATCACAATCCGTATATAAGCCGTGTTCGATTGAGTTCAGTCGTTCAGTGTTTAGTCAGTTATGAGTCAGTTGCGATAGAGTTTCGAGTTGAGTTGCGCACTTATTGTTACAACACTTAACAGTATTTATTATAATTTATTTCGGATACAGTTTTTAACATGTCTTTTTTAAAACCAAGTGGAAGTAAGAGGAAACTTGTAGATGAGAATCGTATCTTTCTAAAAAAGTGGGAATTAGAGTTTTTTTGCTGTGAAGTGAAAGAAAAAATTATTTGTTTGATTTGTAATAGTACAGTCTGTGTCCCAAAATTATATAATATAAAACGTCACTATGATATTCATAAAACTATGTTTGACAAGTATACAGGCATGGTCAGAAACGAAAAGTTAAATAAGTTAAAATCACGGTTGAAAGATCAGCGGCTTATGTTTACACGTCCAAAGCAAGAAAATCAATCTGTTACTCAAGCGAGCTACGTAATGTCGGAGTTGATTCCGAAACACTCAAAACCATTTGTTGAAGGTGAATTTATAAAAGAGTACCTTGTAAAGACCGCGGAAATTGTAAGGCCCGGGAGCGTGGAGGCATTTCAAAATATATCCTTGTCCCGGAATACTGTCGCTGAAAGAGTTACTGAGTTGGCTCCCGATATAAGTGATCAGATAAAGCAAAATCAGACTCTTTCATTGCATTTTCTAATGCCTGTGACGAAAGTACGGTTGTGTGTGGTGTGGCGCAACTCGCTGTTTTTCTTCGTATGGGTGATACAGATATCAATGTGTTTGAAGAATTACTGGAATTAGAACCATTGCATGATACAACAACTGGAAAGGATATTTTCAATGCTGTTTATGGACTTCTGCAAAAGTACAATTTAGATTTGTCAAAACTGTGTTCCGTTGCAACAGACGGAGCTCCTTCAATGACTGGAGTAAAAAATGGCTTCGTTAAAATATTACAGACAAAGATCAGAGAAACGGGCAGTGACAAACCAGATTTTCATCATATTCATTGTATAATCCACCAAGAAGTTTCATGCTCAAAAGTGATCAAATTAGAAAGTGTTTTAAAGTCAGTGAAAAAAATTATAAACTTCATAAGGTCACGAGGCCTTAATCAGCGACAGTTTTCTGCATTTTTACGTGATTTAGAAAGTGAGTACACTGGTTTATCATATTATGCAGAGGTGCGATGGCTTTCGTGTTCTATGGTACTCATTTTGGAAACTCAAAGAAGAAATACGCGTTTTCATGGAAACAAAAGGAGAAGATGAGCTTATTATGCAATGTATCTTTTTTATAAGATCTTTCATTTATGGTAGATATATCACAAAACACTTGTCGGACTTAAATACGAAATTGCAAGGACGACGTCAAGTTATTACGGATATACATGATCATGTGAAAGCTTTCAAATGTAAGATGATGTTGTGGGAAAAACAGTTAGCAGAGGATAATCTGTCACATTTTCTGACTTGTAAGGCATATCAGGAAAGCACAAGTGTCCCGATATCATACAAAATATATTCAGAGAAAATGAGAAGCCTTCTGGCAGAATTTGAGAAGCGTTTTCAGGATTTTAAGACCCAAGAAAACAATTTTTCTCTATTTACTGGTCTTTTCATTATCGATATTGATAAAGTTCCCCCTCACTTGCAAATGGAAGTACTTGCCTGTTCAATACCAAGAAATGAGAAAATTTGCCTGTAAAATCCTGTCAATGTTTGGAAGTACCTATAAGTGTGAACAACTATTTTCTTTGATGAAAGGAAACAAATCTCCCGCAAGATCGCGATTGACGGACGCACACTTGGACGCAGTTTTAAAAGTTATTTCCGCCGATAAATTCGCGCCACAAATAGACAACTTAATTAAAGACAAAAGATGTCAAATATCTGGCAAAAGAATTTAATGTTTGTAGTTTTGTTGTAACGTCCTTTTTATTGGAAATTTAATAAACAGACTGGTCCTATAATAGTACTTTTTCTCAAGATTTTCAGTAGTTTGCATTCTTTAAGATAAGGTTTTGCGGCCCACCTAGTCGACGGTCTTCATGCTTTTGGCCCACCAGTGACTTTGAGTTTGACATGGCAGTACTACAGTTTTACTAATTTATCTGTATACCACAATTATTTATGGCATACAATTTGACATCAATCCACTAAGTAGTATTTCAGGCTGAATTTTTAAATATT